>JADQWA010000015.1:90650-168150 GCA_018344505.1 Nebria ingens riversi | reverse complement strand
TTTGTTCATTTCTAATTTTTTATTATCAAAGTAAATTTTCTTCTAAAATGATTTGAATAATAATTTACGAAAAATAGAAAGTTAATAACGTTTTCGTTCCGTGAATATATATATATATATATATATATATATATATATATATATAGTATATATATATATATATATATATAAATATTTAAATTTAATAGTTGCAGTAAAGAACCATATTTATGACATATTATCTCAACAATAGACTATCCAATTATGTATACGCGCTAGATCTGTATTCAATATTATTATATATCAATTGTGATGTCGACGCGTTCTCGTCGGGTATAATAATAACATAACACTGTCAGACCAAGTGCTAATTATTTGAGTAACGGCGGCCATTGTTAGTTACCGGTTGCTGCCACGTCATCGCGGCCAACAATGACGTGCAGTGCACATAGAAACACCCTGTAATTATTCGTCTTACATAGAAAAGAAACCGCGCTTCTTTCAGTCGCCGAACTCCCCATTGTTTATAATCAATAATTTAGGTTGTTTTAACACAAAAAAAAAACATTTAGTTATATACATTATAATAAATAGACAAATCACATTTGAATCTGAGTTTCTAGCTACGATGATTAATTAAAATTAATAACGAAATGTGTTAACCGTTTAACAAATCAGCCGTCCTTATATCTATAGGTCTATAAATCTACTGCCCTTTTATATACAAGAGGTGAGATTCGGTTTCGTGTACGAGAGAAAATGATTTTATTTAAATTCATATGGTTGGTAACATGAAGAATGGTTACCGGTTAGAGGTGACAATCAACCGACCTATGTATATGCTTAACTCTATGCACCGCGCAACACTGACACTTTGCCTGTGGTTACAAATGACCAATGCGGCGTCTTTGTTACACACATGGACATGTTACTAGCGTGTTGTCTTTGTTCCAAGTGTCATGATTAAGATGTTGGTAGCTTTGTACGTTCACCGACGCCGCCATTGCTACACAACATCAGAATGTGATACTACTGGGATAAACTTGCATTTTTGATTATTGACTTTTATATATATATATATATATATATATATATATATATATATATATATATATATATATATATATATATAACGCGTCCATATTCGCAATTCAAATTAGTTATATATGAAGGTTGAACTTGTAAGCTAGATCATGACGTCACAAACTTACTACTTCTATGATTACCAAACATATTTTAATAAAGTTGAGACCTCCAGTCAATAAATATAATATAAACCTATAGGTATATACATTACAATTAGATTTTTCGAATTAGTTCATTTTTAAACCGTATCGTTTATTAATTATTAACAATTAAAGTTTGGTAATTTTCTACCAACTAGGTGACTGCAGAAAGAAAATTTTAACTCGAACCTTGAATACTTTACGTATGACGTATTAAAATAACATCCTATTCTAAATGTATACTTACATGTACGTCGTCTAACCCTTAAGAGACTAGTACGCCATGTTAGTGGTTTACTAAGTATAATGGCGTACAATACACAGCATATGCGATGCGGCAAATGAAAAATCAAAATGCGAGAGAGACCAAACAATAACGAATGAAAAGGGTGATGCATATGAGAGAGATAGACACAGCGCGTCCGCGTAGTACCTATAGGTAGACGACTCGTATTCTCCACACAAAATTGATCTTGTATGGAAGTGCTAATTCTGAATAGTAGCGGTGATGCGATGATTATAGCCGTGCTACCCCTCGCTGGATTGTTAGAAAATATTTTCGGATCGGGCACAATACATTCAATGCCACACCCCCACCTCCAACTATAGACGGCTTGTCATTTGTTTATGAAACATACGTAGATCGGATTTCGTTTTTTTACTTCTTAAGACCGGTGTCTTTTGATGTGTGCGCTAACCGATCATTTTATTCTTCAATTTTCTTTTTATATAATTTTCTTTTCTATATATATATATGTATTGAACGACTGTAATGCGAACACGGATTCCGGATCCGACAAACGAAATCGGCTTCTTTAATAGTCAAACGGGTTAATAGTACTTATGTGCTTATATTTCGCTATAATGTCTCAATTTTTCATAAATTACTACAGCCACAGCACAAAATGTATTATTTAAATAATCGTTATAAACCACAATTATTTTTACAATGTATGAATCAATTTTGTTTTAATTGTCAATATATATATATATATATATATATATATATATATATATATATATATATATATATATATATATATATATAATATATATATATAATAAATATATATATATATATATATATATATATATATATATATATATATATATATATATATATATATATATATATATATATATATATATATATATATATATATATATATATATATATATATATATATATATATATATATATATATATATATATATATATATTATATATATATATATATATATATATATATATATATATATATATATATATATATATATATATATATATATATATATATATATATATATATATATATATATATATATTTGAAACACAATTAAAAACGTTTTTACTAAATGTATCTTTTGAAACGCAAAAGATTATTTATAATTTTAAAATAAATCTTAATTAAGTGTACGTCACTGGATTTCCACCGAATATAATTTCCTAAAGGTGTCATGTTTACCAAAGCCACTGAAGCCGCCATATTTCATCGGTAACTGGTCGCCCCCTTTTTTAACCCCCCTTAAATGTTAAATGAAACAGCATCATCAGTAGAGGGTAGGTAATGTATATCGCACGGTACCCTTTCTTATGTATACGCGTATGAATATGTTGAATTAATATATATGTTCAAACCCTTTTTATCACGTCATTGTGTACACAACAATCGCGTTAAATTTCTAATCGAAAACTATTCCGAAATACACCTTTCAAAATAAACGGATATGGGACAGTCGCCAGTAGGTTATAAAATCAAATATGTTATACGAAAATATAAAAAAAACTATTTGTTGACCTTTAGTTAACTTACGAGCCACCTCTGTGTGTATATGTTGAGACTTTAAGATGTTTTTATATGAGAGTTAAAAAATAAACTAAGCTTTAATTCGCGGGTTCAGTCATTTATAAGTAAACCTCTGCATCCTTATTAATTTTTTGCCTGTTTAGATATTCTGTAAAAAGCCGCTTTGTAAGAGGATTTGCATAAGAAGGTTGAACAAAAACGTCTAATAATTATTATTGACAATAATAAACGTAGTAGTATAAACAATAAAATAATTAAGCGGAAATATCAGCTCATTATAGTTCTAGTTTTACATACATATTCAATGGTTTTTTGTCTTTAGATTTTTGCTTAATTGAATGGTCATATTATACATGTCTATTCACGATTCACGTCAATTTTGTTGTTCGTGTATTGTGGTTGACGCACAAAAGAAGCGTGGTGTATGTGTACAAACAGTACAGCTTATTCCATTCCTTTAAATTACTCATTATATTTAGGCGATAAGCTGTTTTACCACACATACAACACAGCATGATTTTTTTTTACCTAGCTATTATATTTACTTTTGTTTTCTCATGATGGCAATTCTTTATAGTTATATGTCACCTTGTTCTTTTACCGGATACTCATAATAGATTTTATTTTTAATACTATTGTCAAGGATTTTCTAAAATATCTACAGTGTCCTGCACTGGACATTCATATACGAATATTTATGAATAAATGTAAAAGGTGTTTGCCACCCCAGTTAATAGGAATAGGCATAAAGTTGTAAATATAAACCAGCAAGTTCAAAATGGATCATTACTAATTTCGAAGCATACTTAAATAGATTAAAAATCACGACAAAACCAAGCAAACATATTAATTTTGCTAAATAAATGTTATTACACTGTAATATGTTAGTTTATTTAGGTTAAATAACGCATGATTTCAATCAATATATGTGTATCAATACTTAAATCATACTTCCTAAACACTCTAAATAAAAATCGCATTTATGGGAAATAACAATAACATTTCATATAGAAGCTTGCACGATAAATAAATAGTATAAAATCTACTCACCAATAAAACAGGTAAATCTCGATTTGACAGCTGAAGAGCCACGAAAGTTAATACACTATTGTCCACATGAAAAACTCGCGAAAACCACACAAACACTCAATAAATAACAATTACTTAGTTAGTTTTGCTAAAAAAGCGATATAAAATCGACAAATTCACTTAGAAACACACGTAAAACACGAGTCCAACCCCACGCACGAGACACTGCATTATGCATATCATGCTAGCGACTAGCGTCCGTTATAGGACCTGTAATAACCTGAAAAAACGAAATTACTATTAGTTTCTAGAACGTACATTTAAATATAAAATTATTAATAGTATTTCTATGTACATTTTATCTATCTATTGAAATAAATTGTTATTGATTTGCGAAAATAACTTAATAATATACGAATGGACCGAATTACAGAAAGATGTAACCGGATTCGTTGTGGTCACTTAAAATCGGATTAGCAGCATTCATTTTGCGTAACGACAATCAGACACAAATAAGATTAGACTGTTAAAGAAAACGTGTATGTACCACTGAAGATATTTGATAACATTTTATGAAATCTGCTTAGACTAATGCATGGTATTGTGTTCAAATCAGCGTTAGTATTTCATGTATGTACATACATACATACATACATATATGATGGCAGTGTCCATCTTTCAATGTGTATAGTTGTTATTCACAAACAAATAACATAATGGCCAGGATGACCACAGTAATATCTGTACAACAGAATTGTGGATAAAAAGATTTCTGTAATCCTAAGACTCTTAGCTAAGCTATCTCGTATTTCTCTCTAAGAATATTATAAAGAAACATGCATATTTTTCATAGCGTTGGTGTGTGTGTGTGTGTGTGTTGTGTGTGTGTGTGTGTGTGTGTGTGTGTGTGTGTGTGTGTGTGTGCACGCACGTGTGTGTTTGTGCGTAAGTGTTTGTTTGTGTGTGTTTGGTGTGTGTGTGTTTGGGAGTGTGTGTGTTTGGGAGTGTGTGTGTTGGTGTGTGTGTGTGTGTGTGTGTGTTGTGTGTGTGTGTGTGTGTTTGTGTGTATGTTTGGGGTGTGTGTGTGTTTGGGTGTGTGTGTGTGTGTATATGCGTGTGCGTCTGTGTGTATGTGTTTGTGTGTGTGTGTGTTTGTGTGTGTGTATATGCGTCTGTGTGTATGTGTTTGTGTGTGTGTGTGTTTGTGTGTGTGTGTGTTTGTGTGTGTGTGTTTGTGTGTGTGTGTGTTTATGTTTGTGTGTGTTTTGTGTGTGTGTTTATGTGTGTGTGTGTTTGTGTGTGTGTGTGTGTGAGAGAGAGAGAGAGAGATAATGCTCTGCAGCCAAAACTGTTGAAACTATAATCATGAAACTTTAAACTTAAAAATTGTACTATATGGCTTGCGAGAAAGCTTCCTATTTTTAAAAAGAACATTCAAACCGGAAGTACAAGTTTACTCTATAGTAATTCTTGGCTGTTTGAGCAAAATCTCGGAAACTGCTGCACTTTCAGTAAAAATAGCTATATTTATAATAAAATATATTAATATTTCGTACAACTTTTGTTCTTCAACAAGTGTAATACTAGTTATAAGAAAATTGCTACTGAAGTTCTTAAATTTCTTATTTATGTCGCCATACTTATAGTAGATATGAAAATTTATATTAAATAAATCATGCTTTAAACAGGAAAACAATAGACTAACATTTGACATCAATATTGTCTAAAATAGATTAAAGAGAGAAGTGTTTAAACAATGAATAGTGATATATTCAAAAGTGTTGAAGGAAATAGTCCGTACGGTATTTAATTTAAGTATTTAAAAACCAACAAACCGCAGTTCTTTACTAATATAGATGTTGTTTATAAAGAATTTAAAAAACAATTAAAATTATACTATATGTAGGTATATAACAAAAACCTATTTGTAACAGTTCTGAATAATGATACATATCTATGCGTTGTGCAGCAAA
Organism: Nebria ingens riversi; assembly: GCA_018344505.1. Taxonomy (NCBI): domain Eukaryota; kingdom Metazoa; phylum Arthropoda; class Insecta; order Coleoptera; family Carabidae; genus Nebria; species Nebria ingens. The sequence continues at coordinate 162,135 of JADQWA010000015.1, read as the reverse complement.
ATGGCTAAGGTACTGATTGAAGGGTATGTAGAATGACAAATAGAGAGAAAAAAAACTTAAATCTTTTTTGCCTTTCGTAAAATGTCAAGCTGAGTTTTATAGACCACATCAAACATAGCGCGTACAACGGGTGAGTTTCCGCAATAATGCACTACGAGAAAGGACCGAGACCGAAACCGAGCAACATATGAAATAGAACAGTCGGCACCCCTATATGAATAATATATATTACACAAAATATTTCTATAGTTCCAATTTAACCGTTGCGAAAGCCACAACATTAAACGTTTGCACCATGTGACCATACACCGGGTATACATACATACATACATACACACATACACACATTGCCGACGGATCGAATATACACCTTAACTATGATTTATCTACTATTTCAAATGGGGTTCAACCTACTTTTTCAACCTTACAGAAAAAATAACATCAAAAACAGTAATAGATCCTATTCTAACCCAGCTATTTATACACCTCATCTGAATATAGACACTTTTGACTTCATGCTAAATTCACACTATACATATATAATAAATGTCCGAGTTATAATAATCATAGATATATTTGGATAACGCGACTAAAAATTGAATAATATATTTTCAAAAATAAAACATAAATTGTTTATATAAATGTTTAGAAACAAACAATAGAACAACGTCCCCAAAATAGTAACAGCCAATATACACAACCGCCTAACAAATAAACATGTTAACCATAACTTACCCATAATACTATAACATACATACACTACCCCATATAAATACATGATTCATATATATATACCACAACCTAGAAGCGAACATAACCGCCCTTACTTCACCAGTAATATAAAGTTCATAATCGTTTGTAGATTTGTACAGATTAACACGTATGTTTAATAAATAGCCGGATTTTGCCAGCTGTGTGTCGAGTACCCTATTCAGTAATCCCAATTTAACCCTCTAGTAAAACGAACCAAATAAATATTTCGCATACAAATACCCCACCTTCAAACTCAATCTTTTCTATCGACGATTGCTTTCAATTGTTGTGACACAATAGCGCAAACAATTTGTTATAATATCGATGTGCATTTATACGGATATTAAATGGTACAGATGGTAATGTATGTATGTTTTAAGAATTTTAAAACAAAAGGAACCTATTCATTTCATTATTACAAATTCATTTAAATTATTGACTAGATGAGAAGAGAAAACATTAATCATTATAGTCGAAAACAGTCTAATAATAAATGTTCATGAATGTGCTTTGTATCTATAGTAAAATTAGGAAAAATACTATAACGGAATTTTGTTTGATTTGAAACATATATTGCCATCTACATGTGATACCGTGAACTATTTTATAGATCTAAATGTAGGTTCTAGATTTAGTGAGGTCTAAAATTAATTGTATTAAATATTTGTTTAATGCATAATAAAGTTATTTAGTTTTTTTTTGTCGATATATATATATATATATATATATATTTGTATTGTATATAGATTTTTGTTACTTATATTTTAAATGAATTGAAAATAAGTATGATCTTATTAGTGATCTAATATCAATTAATGTATTATGATAAACCATGATACCTTAGTATATTTGTTTTTAAAAATAATTATCATTCATTGTTTTAGTTGGTATTACAATTTGTTGCAATAATGTATATTTAATAAAGTATAACAAATAGCAATATCGCAATAATAATATTATATTATACGTCAAAGTTTGATTGAAGTTAAGTAATATTTCTAGCCGAATATGCAAATAGTTATTTTTAGATAGAAATTCGATTAAAATTTGAATAGACCGCACTTTAGCATGACAAATGTACGCACGCGTATTACTACTTCTCTCAGCCATTGATGTTGATCACAATCCCAGTGTGTACTTCCAGAAAACAGGTATTTTTTACTTATTAATCGAACATGTGGACGTGATATTAATCAAATAAGATTCTCTGTATTGTCCACTATGTATCTTTTACAAAAATCGCCTGTTAGCGTAGGCGTCTGAGAGGAAAACGTGACCAAATTTTCATGGCTTATAAGTGCCACCTCGTCGAACGCCCCGGGGCATATTATGATTTTTATTTTATAAATAGATTAACGTATATTCATTTAGGTGAATAATCGGTAAATGGGCAAAGATTAATTCATATCGATGTTTTGTGATATTGATTAACATATGGTGTGTTTTGTAATCGATTGTGTATGGTTATAAATAGTGTATGGTGCCATATATAGCAATATACATCATAAATGTATCACGGTTGATACTGTTTAATTAAAGTAATGAAAAAAAACTATATTTTATCTACCTAATCAGACTGTTGCTATTTCCAATCTATATCAAAAGTTTTAACCGACTTTAATAAGTGGGGCAATTATTTTATTGTTCTTGAAGTACGTTGCATTACATGACTACTGATAGAAATTAGTTTAAATTTGAATTTTGTACGATTTAAAATATATCAATATTGTGCAAATGCACTAGTTGAGTTTTAAGTTTATCATGTAAAATCCGACGCAAATGCATATTATGCACATAACCAGATTCTTTTGTCAACATATGCAAATTCGAAATTATTTTATGATTTAAATTTTATCAGAATAAAAACTATCTCGTCCGTCTACTTTTTAAAAAAATCCTGTAAGTTCAAAGATAATTTACTAAATTAATCTAAACATTAATTTTCTTAATCATAACTTTTGTTCAGCTTAATTTAACTAAACATCATAACATAAATTCACCTAACTTAAACCTAGCATTATCTAATCTAAGTGTATATCTAAAATAAATACATTCCGTGTCTCTGTGTACAATATTGCAATAAATGTTTATGTGCCTATATCAAAAAAATCAACGAATATCTTGTGATTATTATAGTTCGTTACTAATATGACTGACTCAATGAAATTTGGTCCGGAATGGTTGCGAAACCTATCCGCAGAAGGGAGCACGAGCTCCAACAGCGGAGGAGGAACACGTTCATATACTTTAGCAGAACATCGGTTAGTATTTTTTTTCCCATTTATGCATAGTCAACAATTGATCATATCTAACAACGATGTAAACATATTAGGTATGGACGAGAAGAGATGCTTGCACTCTTCGAACAAAGCTTAAAGTTACGTCCACCAGCCTCAATGATGAATTTTTCAACTCTTTATGCAGACCAAGCTATGAATCCACTTGCACTCTCTCCTATGACAGAAGATGAAAATGTGAGTGCAAGAAAAATACTAACTTATACCCAAATTTATTATTATTTATTCTCCTTGTATGTATATACTACAAACGTTTGTTGGAAACAAAAGGATGTTTATTCATCATCCGATGGACCATCTTGTTTCGTTTGTTGGAAATTGAGAAATTATTTGTTTTTATCTCTTAAAATCTGCTAAATTTTCAATTAGCTAGTATTTATTAGAAAAGGGTCAGAATCTTATGAGCTAATTTTAGCGTTTATGGACTGGACGTGGTGCTCCAACTGGAGCCCCTCGAGGCAGAGGAGGCTCCATGGACAGGGGTAGAGGCCGAGGACGTGGTGGTACATTCCATCCCGGTTTCAATCGGTCCAGTTCTACATACGATGAACCAATGCGACCATTTGATAGAAACCAGGTAAATATACAAAAAAACATGACGAAAGAATATCCGTATAATACTACGACCCTATTCTATATGGGCCTGGTGCAATCCAGGATATAGGGCTACATTTGTAAGCTTAGAATGAAAACGAAGATACAGAATTGCACTAAACGACTGTTTTGCTTAATACATTAAAGATAACTTTCTAATTAACAAGTATGTTGTGTTTAGGGTGAACGTGGTTGGTCAGAACGAAATGGGGAAATGCCGGAATGGGGTGCGGGGACGAGTCCTCGTAAAGAATACGGCAGCTCTCGAGGCGGCGCCAATAGTTCTGATAATTGGCGCAGACAAAGATCAGAAGATCCGGACGCTGATGGTTGGAGAATTACTAACCATCGAGGCAGCAGTAGCAGTGCTACAACTAGTGTTGGTGGTTGTATACAGGAAAAATGGATTCCAGCTGGTGGAACTAGACCTCAGGGTAGTATGAGCAACTGGCGGGATGGAGACACACGAGAGGAACATGGGCATTTGAGTGATAGGCAAGGTTAGTAAATGATACCTATAGAGACAAAACCAAACGATTTAAACTGCTTCTAAAATTTACATTTTTTAAATTTTTATTACAGCGAATCATAGAACAATGTGGCATCATTCCAGTGGAGATGGTGTGAAGGTCCCTCCACAAAGGAGGCACTGGGACATTGATGATCATTTGCCTGAATGGTTAGTATATATTTAAAAAATAAATCATTGTTACAACATTCCAAACATCAGGAGTTATCCAAGAATATATTATCGCAACAAAGCGACTAGTACTTGTTTAATTATGTTAAATGATACAATCATAAAAATCTAAGAAAACCCCAATTATTTCTTTTATTAGGGCGACTGAAAACCCAAGCGAATCCGGCGGTACATTTGACGCCAGCGGCGCTTTCCACGGTTCCGATGAAGATACGGACCGAGCACCACCACCACCAAACAAAACAACCCGGGACACTAACAACACGAACAGCGTCTTACAAAAATCGGCTTCACAACAAAATATAACACCGGCGAAAAAATCCGCACCGCTATCCACGTCTCAGTCCGCGACTAACTTAATCAAAAAACTTGAAGACCATACGAAAGAAGACAGCAATCTTCACAAAGAAAAACGCGTAGTCAAATCACCACCTGTACAACAAGCACATCAGCCACAACAACAACAGCATAATATAAAACCGGATGAACACAAAGCTGTTGTTAGAAATGATGTAAAAGAAAAAAGACCGAATGTCACACAAGTGACACCGGTTAAAAAACATGACAAAGAAGAACATGTGGAACATACTGCGAAGAAGAATGTACAAGTTCATGCGAATGGAGTTAATAAACATGTACCTGCGCCTAACTTACACAGGTAATAAATATTTTATTGTTTCATCCCCAAATTCTAGCAAAATTTTAATCTTAAATTGGAAAATTTATACTAATAAATTTGGAATAATTCATAGAATCGTTGACGAATTTGACCACATGAAGGAAGTAACAGACGATATTGTAGCAAAATTAATGTTAGATGATGAAATGCCAAAGCCCGGATTGCAAAATAACATCGAACAACAACGTCCAAATGTTCCCACTAATCTGCCTACTCAAATACCATACCCTGCAGGTTTGGCTGGAGTACTGGGTAGTACTGCAACCCCAACCATGCCACCACCTCCAGGTACAACTCAAGACAAGTGGTACTACCGGGATCCACAGGTATATTTGTTCTGCCTGAGAAGGTTAAAAAAGCCTACTAAAAATTGTATATATTTTTGTTTAGGGCGAAGTACAAGGACCATTTACATCACAAGAAATGACTGAGTGGTTCCGAGCGGGTTATTTTTCTATTTCGTTACTAGTTCGAAGACAATGTGACGAACGGTATTTCACCCTCGGAGATTTGGTTAAACAGTGCCCTGGCATTCCGTTCCAAACATGTCGATTGCCACCTTTAAAGGTTAGTACAACTGAATTGTATTTTTTTAAATGGAGTCTACAATGTTAAGATGTGTGAACAATTGAATAAAACATCATTTTCGTATGTGCAATTCCAGCGAAGACAAATCAATGTTTAATTCTTTAATATTTTAGCACGATCCAGTAATGGGTATGCCCAGTAAAGCTGACATCCCTGATCCAGTTCAAATGCAACAGATGCACATGCAACGATTACTGCAGCGACACGCTGAAGCGATCAGAACGCTGAGTCAAACAGAACCGTGGAACGCAATGTCGCATTTGCAACAACGAGAACTGGTCACTCAGCATATGATGGCACAACCACAGGTATGATCAATATTGTGCCATAGTGTTGTGATTGTGTTTATGCTTGCTTGCTTAAGCAAACGATTGAAATCGATGTCTTCGATTGCTTTTTCAGGTGCAATCTGACTTACCCTTTATACAACAAATTCCACAAACACAGATGATTTCTAATCCATTAATACATATGATAAGTCAAATGCAACAGGTAAGATACTAAATATTACTTTCCATTCCGAAACACAATTTGAACTAACATATTAGATTTATAAAATAAAATATATTAGAAAGTATTAATAATTGTTTAAAAAACATAATTTGTTTTAAATCTATAGAACACATATTTATTTTTAGGCGAATACATTACCTCCCCAATCGCCAGTGATTGACAAGCCACCTAATAGTTTAGGCCCCCAACACTTAGAACCCATACAACAACTAGTTCATCAAATGGGTGGATTACAGACTAATATGGGGCCAAACGGCCCACCAATGGGTCCACCACAGCAACCCTCACCGCAATCACAAAATTCCGGAGGAATGGATCCGAATTCGCAACCAGCAGAAGATCCAATCAAGAGTTTGCTCAGACAACTAGCCAATCAACCTCAAGTACGAACTGTTCTTGGCAAAATCCAACAAACACGATTTATGTTCGTATCATTTTAGCGAGATATCTGGGATATGCGAGGCAACCAGGCACCGTACGCTAACCAACAACCGCCGCAGTGGTTAGGGGGTGGCCCGCCAAACCAAGGAATGCCACACTCAATGTGGGATATGCAAGGAAATACGCCGATACCACCTCCAATAGTAACTCCCACATCATTAGCAGCGTTGAATCAACAACAACATCAGCAACAACATCAACAAAGTCAAAAAGCGGATAGTTTGATTAATAAACAACAAAAAGATGCTTTAGAGAAAGAAGAATTGAAAAAGTTAGTTTTCCGTTTTTGTACACTGTTATGTTTATTGTTTTGATTATTTTATAGAAAAGTGGAACAGGAAAAAGAACATAAACAAAGAGAACGCAAAGAAGCTGTGGAGAGAGAACGAAGAAAGAAGGAACAGGAGCAACTTGAAAAGGCAAAGGCGCAACGTGAAGCAGAAGAAAAGCGTAAAGAAGAACAAAGAAAAAAGGTAGTTTGAATCTATAAACAAACTTAATTGCATGTAGAAATATATTTTATTTAAAGGAAGCTGATAAAAAAGCTGAACTAGAAAAACAAAAGAAAGAAGAGGAACGAATTAGAAAAGAGCTAGAAAAAGCGAAACGTGAAGCCGAAGATAAACGTGCCCGTGAATTGGAAGAGAAACGTAAGTTGAAAGAACAACGGAAAGCAGAGGAAGAAGCTAAAAAGAAAGCAGAAGAAGACCGCAAAAAAGATGATGAAGAAAAACAAAGGTAATTAGAAAGTTACTTATAAAATGTACAATGGTTTAAATGAATATTGAATAATTTGTGATTTTGTATGAAGGGAGGAAGAAAAACGAGAAGAACAAGCTCGTAGACAAACAGAAGCGTTGCGAAAGATGCAAGAACAACAACAACGCACCAAAGTCGCACCGTGGTGTCAAACAGCTTCTACAGTCACTGCTACCGTTGGAACAAGTCTTAATTTGGCCGAAATACAACGAGCCGAAAGGGAGAAGCGTGCAGAACAGACAGCATTGATGCTACAACAACAAAAAGCAATGGCGGCAGCTAAAGAAACACAGGTAAACGAATGTCAATTATTTTGAAAACCAGAAGAAAGTCATTATATATTTATTGTATTAGGACCAACAAACAGCCAACGAAAAATTGGGTTTACAACTGAAATGGGCCACCAAAAAGGTAGCAGTTCCAAAAAAAATTAAATCTTTAGCGGAAATCCAGGCTGAAGAACAAGAACGAGTCGCTAAACAAGCAGCAGAGGCTCGTCTTGCTCAGCAACAGAAAGAAAAGGAATCGATATTGGCACCTGTACCTAACACCCATTCATCCATCTGGAGTTCAGCTAGTCAAAGTCTTACATGGGCCACAAATTCAAATGCATCAGGTACATACAAAGCTCATTCAACTAAGTGTCGATTTTGAGTTGTCACCATTTTTATTTGGACAAACTTTGATATTGGGTTCATTAGGTTTCTGGGATGATCAACCCGCCGTCCAAAAATCACCAACAAAATCACCGATGGGTATTACCAAAAGCCACTCAACCGGCATAATGGTAAGCACCAATACTTCGCAACAAAATAACATCAAAGACAAATCCGCCATCGCAAAACCGAATAAGAGCAAAGCTAAGAAAGAGGAACAACTAGTGATGAAGTTGTTCGACAAAAATGGTCCTAGCAATGATGAATTCTCAGCTTGGTGCACCAAAACATTAGCAACAATTAACAGCGATGTTGATAGTAAGTTTGGTTTTATTCCACAACAAATAACCTGCCTATCTCTAGCGACTCTTGCCGGAGATCACTTAATAGTTGCAGTGCTAGTGCCACTTTAGAATGACATATTTGGTTTTTTAGTACCGACATTTGTTGGGTTTTTGCGTGATATTGAATCGCCGTATGAGGTAAAGGATTATGTGCGTCAGTACCTCGGCGACAGTACGCAAGCACTGCATTTCGCCAATCAGTTCGTCGAACGACGCAGCAAAGTGAAAGATCAACAACGCGCAGCCATGCAACACAAAGACGATCTATGTCAACCTGCACCAGCTATAACACCATCCATGGAATTCCAAGAAGTTAAGGTAAGGTTTGTTCATTTTTCAATCCATATATCATCTTTTATGTATGAGTAATAATTTTACAAGTCAAGAAGCTCCAAAACCTATATTACTCCTACATCTTCTAGAATTAACGTTTTTAGTTAATTATTCGTTAGATGCTTTATTTTTATATAATTATTCATTTTTATTTTGTGAATAATTAAAATTCACAATCAATATCGTGCAATGCAGATTTTTAGGAACATTATGGCCTTTGGGTAAACAGGTATTGAGAAAAAATTTTTTTTTTCCTAAGTAGAAACGTATTTCTATCACAATTTTAAAAAAGAAAGTAGGTATGTCCTAAAAGTAGGGTGGCAGTGTAATTCTTTGATTGTAGACTAGGTAAATTTATGTTTTGAATATAAGTTTTAATTGAAATAAATATTCAAGTATTTTTTGTTTTTATGTTGATTAGGGCAAAGGTAAGAAAACAAAAAAATCCAAAATGTTGAAATTGGATGCCCGTTGCCTTGGGTTCTCTGTAACCGCCGCCGAAGGTCGTCTCAATGTCGGAGACCGTGATTATGCAGCAGATTTGTAAATACGTCCACACACAGATACATAACAATCAATCAAAACTTTCAACAAATGTATCTTAACAATAATTTAGATTTTAAAGTGACGGCAACATTGACATTACTTGTTGAATTCAAATATATCTTTATTATACTTTATCCGTATGTGCCAAAAAGAAAAAATACAACTTAGACTTTCGCATTTATTCTTGAAAATTAATCGAGCAATATTACTATTTCGGGTAAATACTAAATTTTAAACAAATTTATTCATTAAAATATGTTTGTACATAATTTTATTTAAAAAAAAAACAAGATTCTATTTTCCGTTTTATCAGTATTAAGGCAGTAACATTTGCCTTTTGATTTTGTTGTTTATCTTTTTTAAATAATATAGTTGCGTTGTATATTAAGAGTGAGACAAATATATATATTATTTATAATTAACGTTTGTTTTCTATATATATTTTAATAATTAACCTTTGCAGAATTTGTTACTAATGAAAAGAAATTCTGTGTTTGTATTTACCTGAAAATTCTTAACCCGAGTTTAATAAATAATTAGTTGCTTCTACAAATAATGTCACGTCATAGTTTCATTTAAATTAAAAACCAATCGCAAGTCACACTTGATTTCAAGATGGATCCATGTACTGTAAATAATATTTATAAACAAATATATTTGTGGTTCATATTGAGATCATTTTTTAGAAAATACAATTTTGATATTATCGTATATCTTATTTAATTTTTAGTTCAAAGATCGTATTGGTTGTGACTGGTGGTACATTTTGGTTTTTACATTTAAATGAATTCGCACCAACATGTATTTAAAATCATTGTGATGCAAAACAAACAAACTGAAAACGAACAAACTGAATACCTAAATTTTACGATGGTTAATAATAAAAGTGATCCACAAAGAAAATTTTCTAAGATTATAAAACATTTTAAAGAAAGTGAGATTTATTAAACATGTGCCTCTCACAAGTGTATAACACGATAGTTAACTTTAAGAATAATGTAAAGTTAATGTTGAATATAAATAATTATAAGGATTTAAACTGTCCTTTTTTTTTACACAAACCCCAAAATAAACAAAACAACTCAAGATATTTGGAAATAATTTGATGAATTCAGGATATGATTTAGTGGAAGACGAGAAGAAATAATAAAGATAAAATCGGTAAGTCGAATGGGTTTTAAAAGAATCCTATAAAGTTACAATAGAATTATTATTTAATTTATTACATTTATATTATGTGCATACTCATATAACCAAGTTGCAATTTATTGCGTAGGGATCCTAGAAATATGTAACCATAGAAAATAATAATATAATTTTATAGAAGTACTTACGTTCTTTCTCTAAGCGGTAAAGTATTTCTATGCTGGCGCCCCACTTTGAATAAAATGTTTGAATCACCTTCTGTTGCATTGTAGCCTTTCTCGAATGCCTCACCTGGAGCCTAAACAATAAAACCATCTAGTGTAATGAATGTGCCATTTTGTTATATAGTTCACTCACCTCATTCCAGATGTCTCTAGCCTGTTTCATTTCTTCACCATCTGTGACGAGTTCTGGTACATCATATCGTGGTATGTTTAAGTAATACATAAGAGAGGCTTTATCATCCGCAAACCTGAAATTATTATTTAGTGATTTTATGATAAATAAAACTAAAAAAACACACTTACTTATTACGTGTTATTGCCCATTCTTCTTCATCATCCATTCGCCAATCAGCCATTTTCTTCTCATGTTTAGTAAAACGTTCAAAATCAATTCGTTCAATATCTTCAACGACTACTTCTACATCACCAAAGTTTGTCCAATCATAGACTAATAACTCCGCATGAATACTGCAATACAACATAATATACTTTACAATTTAATTTAAGAGTTTAACCATTTTTATTACCTAATATTTTTCAAGTACTCCTGCTTATATATTGTTTCCATTGCTGTTAAGTAAGCAGTGTTGTATACTTTTGAGTTGATTTCATATGGAATACAACGCGCTTTGATGTTTTCTTTAACTTTAGGAACTGGTACGTCCAAGTAGATAGCCAGATGAGGTCGCAGTAATTCAGTGATTGTATTTTTCTTCACATCATAATACGCGGACCGAGCTTTAATTTTTATTTTTTTTTTTTTAATAATTTCTTAATCATATTAAACTAAACTTAAGTACCTAGCCTTGAAATGTACCCTTGACTGAACATTGTCTCCAAAAAGACGAAATCTGAATATAATGATCGATCCATAACAACACCTTGGCCCGTGCTCAATAAATGAGCCAACGCATCAATATATTGCGAATATCTATTATAGAATGTTCAATCATATACACAATTTAAGTTTGAATTACTTAAAACATACCGCACGGTGTACATCGTAATTTGGAATGAGGCGGCCAAACGATTATTGGGATTCTTGCAAAAGTCTTTTACATCAAAAGTACGACAAGATTCGGGAATTTTGGGATCCAAACTCCTCAAGTCAAAACCGTAATCATTGATGTAAACCATATCAAAGTTAGCTTCTGGCATGTATAACATACCCAGATCTTCAGCTAAGGCTTTAGCAAAGCATGTTTTGCCAGAAGCAATCGGACCATCGACTACAATCAACTAAAATTGTTGAATTTCAATCATATATCACCAGAAAATAAATGACGTATTTTAAATGGTGTTTATTGAAGAATATATTAGGCAAAACTCGAGCGATGATTTTAGTATTCAAAAGTATTTACTTTAGTATTCTCATCGAATCTAGATGTGGTTTTATCGAACAATCGATTGAACATAGTATACTTTTTAGTTTTGTATGGATATGGGGCTGGTTTTTGAACAGATTCATCGACAATTTTTAGAGCCTTTCCAGAAATTGTTCTACAAAACAACAACTCTGGAAGTCGATGTTTTGCAACTAAAGGTTTTGCTCCGGTTACAGCAATAACTTTACCAATTCCAATACGAAATACTCCAGCCATGATTACCTATAGAATGGTGCTCTACATTACATAACTATTATATTTAACAACAATTATATCATTTTCATATTTTAAAATTTGTTTAACAATATACAAACATATGTTTTAAATAACATACCTTAAATTAAATAACAAAATTATACTAATATTTCAACAACTTTTCATTTAATTTATTGGTTAATATTGCATAGGCTCTAAAAATTAGATACCAGCAGGATCTAAAACTCCAGCAAAGCTACAAAACCAGGATAATTTTACTTAACGAACCTGGTTACAGAATCATGTAACCAATTCGCTCATTAGGATTTTAAATTTGCGTAGCGCTTTCCAACGTTGACTCGCGCTGCTGTTTTGTTGGGGCACATTGGGGCCTTTGACATATTTATAATTTTTTTTATTTAGGTTATAACAAAACGCACATGTTATATCAACATTTAATAAATATATAATAATTAATATAAAAATGGCTGGTGTACATATTCGGTAATTTATCTAAATCATCTCAACATTTTCTCAAGTTAATAAATAATAATTAATAGATTTGACGAAGATATAGATGATTACGAACCGTCTGATTCGGAAACTGAGTACACAGAGAGGGAAAAGCATTTGTTGAAGAAAACTCGGACAAAACGGCCAACTCATTCAGATAGCGAGGTCTTACTGCCTCTTTTTTTATTTATAATAATAAACTAACTAAGAGTTTTTTGTAGGAAGAAGTGTATGGGTTAGATGCACAAATTTCTGAAGAGGAGAGTGAAATAGCTGAAAGCGATATCGAAGGGCAAGATGACGATAATTTACCAGATGTCCGTGCTTGGGGCTCGAGTAAACGCGACTTCTATTCAACAGATTACGTTGACCAAGATTATGGAGGTATATTAATTTACTGTTTTTTTCTGGTAACACTATTAATGTTTTTATTTAGGATTTCAAGGAAAAGATGCTGCCGCAGCTGAATTTGAAGAAGAGGAGGCAAAAAATATTCAAAAACGACTCATAGAACAACTAGACGATGATGATTTTTCTTTAGAAATGTTTAATAAAGTAAACAACATCAAAAATTGCTTATATTTTTATATGTATAAAATTTTTAATTTATAGAAACCAGAAACTGATGGAACAATAATTGAAGAAGAGCTAATAAAAAGCGATTTATCAACATTAACAAAACGAGAATTATCACAACTACTCCAAAAAGAGTCACCGGAATTTTTCGTATTAGTAGATGATTTTAAAAGTATATTAATTAGATTCTTTTAGTAGATCTTTACTAATAAATAAATTACAGTTAAAATGTCTGAAATTAAATCGTATTTGGCTCCAATTATCCTACAAGATAAAGAAGGAAAAGTACCCGAATGCGAAGCTATGGATTTCGTCAAGACAATGTATCATCTTATACTAAAGTAATTAGTTTTAAATAAAATAAATTACGAATATTGCATTTTATAAATATAAAATTTCTTTCAGTTATTGTTCAAATATCTACATGTATTTGTTACTGAAATCCTCAAAAACAAATATTCATAATCACCCAATTTTGAAACGTTTATACCAATACCGGCAATTAATTTCACAACTAGAACCAACTTATGACGAAATTATTAAACCACAAATTGAAATCATGATTGAAATGGTACGTAATAATAACTACATTTAAATATAAATTCTAATTTATCTATAATATATTTAGGCTAATGAAGAACCTAGTGAAATACCTACAAAAACAGCAAAAGTTAAGAAATTAAAATTACTGCAAAACCTTGATAAATCAACTAATAAAGAAGAAACCGAAGAACAACCAGAATTGTCAAATAAAAAACGGAAATTAGAGAAACAAAAAACAAACACAAAACATGTATCATTTAGTTCAAACGAATTAGAAAATAAAAAAATTGATGATAAGATTGTAAATAGTGATTCAGATGAGCAGGAAGACGACAAACTAGAGGAGTCCAGTAAGTTAAATCTAAAACGAATTAAAATTTAGATTTTAATTTTTATAATCACAGATGAGATAGCAGAAGGTGCAAAACGAGCTATAACTTATCAGATGTCTAAGAATAAGGGATTAACACCACGTCGCAAGAAAGAACAAAGAAATCCTAGAGTGAAACATAGGAATAAATTCCGAAAAGCTCAAATCCGACGAAAAGGAGCTGTAAGTCTATTTGTATATAATCAAAAATGCTATAACTTATTTATAAACTTTGTGTTTAGGTCCGAGAAGTTCGAACTGAAACTACCCGGTATGGAGGAGAAATGTCTGGGATTAAGGCAACAGTTTCAAAAAGTATCAAGATTAAATAATGTTTTATTGTTATTATTGACAAATAAATATATTAAAATTAATTGTGTTATTTATCCTACTATACTACTAGCACCTCTTAGCGCTAAATAACCAGCGGTTATGTCCATTGGTAGTGAAATAACCGTGGCGTACTCTTCAACATTGCTATATCTAAGTCTGGTTTGAGGATCGGTGTATGGAGCCTAATAATAAACATTTTAGAGACATGAGAGCGAATGTTAGGGCTATGATATACTTACTGGTAGCCCAGATATATCTGAATATTTTTTAACAGGTTTAAAAGTCGGTGGAGCACTTATAGAAGTATCTAAAAGTACAATTATAAATATATGATTTGGTTAATTATTTACGATATTAAATTACAATGCACGTAATCTTCAGGCCATGGTAGTAATCTTTCAGCTGTTAGGATTTGTTTTAATGATTTCCAAGCGCGTTTTTTGTTGCTGGATTTTGATGTATGCTATGGAAAATGAATGATTACAAATGGGGCAACTTTATTTTGAATCTAAATACTGACTTGGAAACTCGCAACTTTAAACACAGGTCGTTTTTCATTTTTAGAATCTTCACTAGACATAATTTTACTGTATTTTGAAATCACACCGCACAAATTGTTGTTAATATTTGAGTTGAACAAACGAGTCGCAGAGTCACATCCTGGCGACAGTTGTAAAAGATAACCATTTATTCATTTACAGCGGTTATTGTATCCGCAACTAACCACATCTAACCATTAATAACCGCTCCAAGTGAATATGCAAATAAAATGTTTTTTTGATAAATATAAAACAATAAAACCATAACTATCTATTTATTTTTAATTTATGGCTCAATTTTGTACATTAGTCGTTCATTATGAAAATTAGATAACAATGACCAATACGGCCCTGTACGAGGGAGTGTATCATTGCCCGTCGTCAAAAGGTCGATACAAGGACAAATTCGAGTTCTGATTTTGAAACGGTGCAAGCTGCACGTACTTTGGATTATATAAAATAAATTATTGTAAGTGCATTTATTGCGAAGTGCCTATTTGGTTGTTTTAAACCTAATATTATTTTCGAAGTTTAATTAAAGATATGGTTTTAGAATAAATAAAAATGGGACGAAAATTCTGTGTCGGTGGCAACTGGAAGATGAACGGCGATAAAAAACAAATCACCGAAATTGTTAATTTCCTCAAAGCCGGCCCGCTTGATCCAGACACCGAAATCGTGATCGGAGTGCCAGCACCGTATTTAGATTTTGTTCAATCTACCATTTCGAAAAATGTCGAAGTTGCAGCTCAAAATTGTTTTAAAGTATCTAAAGGCGCATTTACAGGTATACTACTTATTTTAAAATATAAACAATTAGCGCACATATTTGATTAAATATGTTTTTTTATAAACACATAGGTGAAATCTCGCCTGCAATGATCAAAGACCTTGGGGTTGGTTGGGTCATTTTAGGCCACTCTGAGCGACGAACAATTTTCAACGAATCAGATGAACTAGTTGCTGAAAAAGTTGCGCATGCACTCGAGCAAGGCTTAAAAGTGATTGCTTGCATCGGCGAAACTTTAGCTGAACGAGAAGCTAACCAAACCGAAGCAGTTCTTTTTAGACAAACAAAAGCTATCGCTGCAGCAGTCAAAGACTGGTAAATTAAAAATGTCACCTTCAAATCATTTAATTTCCCTATTTAATCAATAATTGGTTCTAATCGGGGGTTTTGTTTAGGTCTAAAGTAGTGTTAGCTTACGAACCTGTCTGGGCGATTGGAACTGGTAAGACAGCGTCTCCTCAGCAAGCACAAGATGTCCACAAGTCGCTCAGGGATTGGGTGAAGGATAATGTAAGTGCAGAAGTTGCTGAATCCGTCCGAATCCAATATGGCGGCTCTGTCACTGCTGCCAACTGCAAGGAGCTAGCTCAAATGCCCGATATTGATGGCTTCTTAGTTGGAGGTGCTTCCTTAAAACCAGATTTTGTCAATATTGTCAATGCTAAACAAATTTAAATACTCGTATTCATGAACTAAACATATTTCGTTTTTAAGTTTAACATTTTATTATTGTGTAGATAAATGTGGAAATTCATAAAATAAATTCATATATCATAAATTTTGTTTTATTTATTGAAACCTGTTGATTTTTAATATTAAATACAAGCAGACCAAAAATAGCTGTAAAATAATAATAGTTCTCAAAAAGTTTATTATTATATTTATATTATTTAACAACTTTGTTTGTTTATAAGAAAATATGTATATATATATAATATTTATTTTTATATCTTTTAAGATAAAAGAATAGTAAAAAATGACTTTATGTTGCGTATTTATTTTTATATATTACTTTTTTCAACAAATTGCTTATGCTCATAAACCAGTTGCTCTTTTGCGCATTTCAATTTTTTTTTTGCCACTTTAGTCAGTGGCGTACCACAACTATATAGATCAAAATAGAAGTAAGCAATACACATATCATTTTACTTATAGTTGTGATAAGATTACGTGTCAAGTTAATTTTCCGGTCTCGTTTAAAAACTGTTTTATCAGCATTTATATGAGTCACTCTTTATCAATATATGTACGCTTATGCCACAAATGACAGATGACAGCCAGAAAATTTGACAAATGTAAACGCAAATCTAATCATTTATAAACCTTTTTAGAATTATTTAATTTGCTGTGACAATAGATTAATTTAAAAGTGATACGTAATTATTATGAATATAGACAAATGGCTACATTAGAGAAACCTAAACAGGTAATCATGGGTTATATTAAATTAAACATATATGTATATAAGTATTATTAATATCTATTATTTAAACAGAAAAAAAATAAATCAAAAACAGTGCCTTCAACATTAGTTAATTCAAAATTAAAAGATGTTTCTATCAAAGAAGAACCGAATGTTTACGAAAGTGAGATTAACAAAGAAAAACCCGAACCAATTGTTGAGGATAAGATTGAAATTAGTGATGATTTAATAGCTGGGCCATCAACTAGTACAGGTTTAATGATTGAAAATTTGGAAAAAGATCTAGAGGAAGCAATCTGCTGTGAAATCAAAGAGAAAGAAAACGCAGAAGTTTCACGTAAATTAGAAGATATTTCACACAATGAAAATACTTCACGGAATGAAGATATTTTAAGAAATGAAGCCACTTTACAAATTGATACATCAAGAAATGAAGAAGCAACTCATGAAAAGAATTCACAAAAAGTGGAAAACTGTGAAATTAAAATTGAATCTATCAGAGTGTTGCCATCGGCTCCTCTAACAGAAACTCGAACTGTGAAAGTTGTAACATATCCTGAATTACCAAAATATGAAATAACGAAACAAGTCCAATTATCAAAAGAAATCATAAAAACAGATGCGATTAAACCATATACGGAATCACAATTATCCGCGTTGTATTCCAATCAAGAATTAACTGCTTCTAGACAATTTATTTTCCAATTTGTTGATTCGGAACTAAAAGGCGCTAATGCTAAACAGCACCTGTTGCATGAGTTGCTGATAGGTTATTTGCGCGCAAAAGACAAATTGAAAGAAAATTCGTTGGAGTTAAATCAATTAAAAACTGAATATATATCATCTCAAAGTCAAATGTGGCATATTGACAATGCTCAATGTTCGGGTAAAGCCCAGTGTCAAGATGGGGTTTCTGTGATTGCAACTCATGATTATAAATTGGCGAAATTTCAAAAAAGTCTACTACAAACTGTTATTAAAGTTCAATTAAGCATTAAAAAACTTGCCAATGAAATTCATACACTGCATTCATACACCACTTCAAATTTGAAACTTAAGGTCAGTATTCTATAAAATTGATTTACATTTGCATTATCTAGTATAAATAACCTTAATTTCTAGTACTTTCATGCATTTTACCGCCATTTCCCAATCAAATTCCCGCTATTTTCAATATATGCTCTATACCCGATTTAATACATTTATTTTCACCACACACATCAAATATATCTTCCTATTTAACTAATATATATATATTGGCGCAAATACCATTAATAAACTTATTGAATCTCACCATTTACATAACATACATACATTGATACATTTATTCATACTGATATTACATACCTCTAATTGCCTTAAACTTCTATCAAACATATCACACACATTTTTAACGGTTTTAACAATATGAAAAACCTATTTTCACTTTATTTTTAACGTTATTTCACTCACAAAACAACAATTTGCTAACAACATTTTACTAAATCATGTATCGTTCTTTTTCCAAAGCCCACTTGTAAAGCAACATCTAAAATCGAGTATTGAAATATAATTGGCTAGAATACGCGCGAATATAATGGCGGTCATTTTAAATAAATAAGAATATAATTAATTATTATTATTTGCTAAACTTACGAATTTAGCTAAACATTTATTAAATATAATAGTTATTTGTTAAAATTAAAATATTAAAATTTGAGCTATGGAACATATAAGATACACATATCCAATTAAAATAGGCACATTTAGTATAAAGACAACATAAGTAATAAGCTTATATTGCATTTTCGTAACGTAAAACTGATTAAATGTTTACTGGATAACATATAATAATGTAGAAATCTTATATTTAATGTAACTCATTTGAGTTAGTCTTTCGCTAAACAGTAAATTAGTTTATTACTTACAGATAGATCATTATATTGAAACTGTGATCACTGCTTGTTGTAGCAGCGCTAAACTTTTACATAATGCGCCTGTAACTCTGTTGCAAGAGCCACTAAATTCTGAGGTGCAGATTAATTTGCGAGAATTGCGAATTTGTATTTCTGTATTGTTTTCTTTCCAACGACAATTATATAAAGACAGAGATTTCGTGATGGAAATACGGCAATGGCTAACGAATATGATCGCAGCTCTTTTACGTTTATCGGACTGGCAGGATCATATGTATATTTTGAATCAAGTGTTACGATGTCCGGCTGGTGTTGGACAATGGGCTTCTTGTTATATACAGGTATTAATTCTAGGATTTATTTGCTGTTTTTATCTGATTTTTTAACGATTCATTCGTTTCTAATAAGTACGATGATCAATTTATATTACTTATAGAAAATATGGAATGTTTTTTTGCATTTATAGATTTTAATCACTATTTTGCAAAATGTTTTCCAAGCCCCTGAAATCAATATATTTTCTAGGTTCCACCACCTATAAATTTACCTGATTCACCATTTTCAAATCAACATTTAAATCATATTGTATCAATTCTAAGCGTTCTTTTGTGTCCAGTAGAAAAAAGAGATGCATTTTTAGAACAGGTATGCATAGTTTTTTTATAGCGCAATATGAAACCTTAATTTAAAAAATTATCTATTTTTTATTCACAATGATTGGTGCGAATAAAGAAGACTTAAAAAGATATTAACGATTTTTCTAGAATATGCTTTCGTTTGCTTAGATATTGACCACCATGAATGAGCCTAATGACCCAGTAGCAGAGAACTTGTGGGTTCTCGTCGACTCAGATGGCGAAGAAGACGAAGATAATAGTTGTGGTATTTTTGCGTTAAAAGAAAATGATTTAGTTGCGTTATTGAATCAAGTTCCGATCGACGATTTATTCAGAAGTGTGATGCTAATTGAACGAAAAGATCAACGTGATATTTACGATGAAACAAAAATAACCGAACATCATATTCTGAGATTATTTGCATTTTCAACTGTGATTATAAATTTATTTAACGACGGTTTAACTACGTATAACATGCCCAGATATCATCAGTTTGCGAAAAGATTGTGCCGATTAATACGACACACATTACAATATTCGTCTGATATGTGGGAATCGTTTAAGAAAAACAAGCAAGTATATGATACAGCAATGTTAGAACGACTTCAAACTGAATTTGATTCATTCTTTTTGCGCGCAAATATGTGCTTATATAATGCACAACAGTTAGGGGCTTGGCAATTTTTAGCGGTTGCACCATTTCATACAATTTCAATTAAAACTCTATGGACATTTTTTTACATGCTCCATGAAGGCAATTTTCAAGAAAATTTAACAGACGATATAGATTTTAAAAGCAAGTTATCAGAACCGTCAGCACGTCAACAATTTTGTGAACGTTTGTGTTTGATGACCGTTGAAGAATCATATTATTTATTAAATATTTTCGCTAATATGATAATGGCAAGACCGCCTGAAGATTATACATTTATCCAGTTTACTACAATCAATTTATTACAAATCGGTTTTTGCGGCTCAGAAACTCAAGAAAGTTGCTGCAAATGCGCTGCGATTCTCCTCGCAAATATAACCGCTAAATATCCAGCTTTAATATCAGATATTTTAACCGTGGTTAAGAACACAATTAACGAATTCGGACAAGTGATGTTTCTATTTTCTGAATTGCCATTGCATATCTGGCATCCAAACGAAAAAGATTTAGATATCTTAACCGCATGGTTACTACTAAATTCAATCACTGCGGTTGAAAGTTATTTGGCTCGAATGATTTTATCAAGTTTAAATTGGGATTTTTCAAGTAATGGCCAATTATTTTTGCCGTTAGCGCAACATAAACAAATCGCGTTGCTTATTGCTCAAGTTATTGATAAGCACACTGAATCCGGCTCCTTGTTAGACGGTGTTAAGCATGTGGTTGGTCAACAAGTCAGTCCAGAACAGTGTTTGCTGAAGTGGGCTTGGAATATAGCGTACAGGTTGCGACTACATGCGACCGATAGAGGCACTATTGATGTTCGGGGTATACCCGAAATTGTTGAGTTAGATGTTATACAAAAAGGAGTACGGGAACAACAACCTCTAGCTTGTTATTTTTCACTTGCTATGACTTCCGCTGGACATCTTCTCCCATTAGTATGTTCTCAAGGTTTAACACAAATAGAAGTGCTACTATCTTGTTATAAACATGAAGCAGTACTTGTAGCCTTACACAATATGATCCCACTATTCATTGAATGTTCTGATACACTACTAATGTGTACTAGTTTCCAAACAATTTTATCAAACTTACTAGCGGCTGATCGTACATATATGAAAATGGCTAAAAATTTAATAACTACCGACTTCCCCGGGGCCATATTACGACAATTTGCTAACATGATTGAAAGCCACATACATAATCCTAAATGGCATGGATTAATAGCATTTTGGACACAAGCACTTGTCTCAGTTCCAAACTGGTGTAAAGATACTGGTATATTATACTTATTAAATCTCATAGTTCGTACAGCGTTTTTTATACCGGATATGTATCAAGCTGTTAGCGATGTCTTTAAACAATTACTTGAGAAAGCAACCGATAAAAATAACAGTTCGAATTCATCGTTACTTTCATGGATATCTTTGGGTAGTTCGCAAGGCGCTGGTAGCTCTTTGTTGTTAGGCTCAGGAGCAAACGTATCTCAACAACCATGGCTTGGGTATTTAGTAATGGCATTAGAACATCATCATGTCGAAGTTAGAACTGGTTTATGGTCAGAGTTGTTGCGACAAATGTATGCCGTTACAGGAAAAACTAATATTGATTCTAGTTTGAAGAAATCCGCGAATGTTTTAAAACTGCAATCATTTTCTTCGGCTGGTTTATGTTTATATCGTTGGGCTCAACTAGCGTTAGAGATTCCTTTAGACCATCCGTTACTTCCGCTAATATGGCAAAAGTTCTTTTCGCTATACTTAGCGCGAGTTCCACCAGTTCCAGGAGCGGAAAATCGGGGTTCTGTAGGAAGTAAATTCTTTGACGGGGTAGTGAATACAAGTTTTTGTAAAAAGTTAAAAAGACGCTTGCAAGAATCGGTTGATTTTTATAAAAATAAATTAGATTCTAATCAAACTAGTGAACTGGATGAAGATACTAGAAGTTTGCCAGTTAATCGAGATTTTAACCAACGCTGTTTAATGTTGTTTAGTGCTTTTATCCTTTGGTTAGAAGAACCATTATTGCAAGAAGCGTCGCTGTATTTACCATCTTTACCGCCTCAGTACGAACCTAGATATCTATCAGCTATTATCCAAAATAGCACAAGTCCCTGGTTAGAACTAATACACTACGAAGCAATCCATAACGAATACGAAATCGCTCGAATTGAATGGGAAACTATTTGCAATAGATACAAAACAAATCGTCGACCACCGTTACAAAAAATAGGAGCTGGAGATCTTAAAGATCCTATTGAACGTATTGTACGTCGACTGACGTCATACGACAAACCACATCCTGCACCAGCATTAAAAGCACCAAAATGTATTATACCTGCTCTTAACTTCTCTACCAAGGATTCAGTTGCTGGAGCTTTACAACCTCATATTAAAAAACTACAACAGTTTGCTGAGATTTATTCCTTGCAAGTATCAGAACATGGAGCTCTTGATTGCCAATACAAGGACTTGATCCAAACTCTTTATAATAATTTTCAAACAAAAGTGCAATGCAAAAAAAATTGTAAAGCAACTTGTTCAGGATCTGCTGTTATATCTCTGACATTTTGCGAAGCAAGACAAAACGAGAGTGTTAAGCATCAATTAGAGACGAATCGTATAAATTTCGCAACACTTTTAACACGTTCTTTACAACCCCCAACTCACGGCATGTGTGTTAATTGTGTGTCCATCGAACAGACAATCGCCGTATTGCAAAGCAGACTTCAAGAATATTCTAGATCAGGAGACACCGAAAGTGAGACACAAATAAGGGGAATCGCTGTAGAATTCTTTTATTATCTATTCTCCGTTTATAACGAAGAATTAAAAGCGTACCCTCCAACGCAACAATTATTTAATGCGTGTATGGAAAAAATCGGAATAGTATTCCTATATGGTATTGAACATGAATCAGTACGATTGTGTAAAACAATCTTACAACAACCAAATAAAGGCAGTTTATTAGCTCCATATTTTGTGGCTGTTAATTTATCGACGAATACATTTTTGCAAATGTATTCAGATATTTGTGATAAGATTGTACAAATGCCAGAAGTTACGTTTGCTCTACTCCTTAAATTCGAAGTATCAAATTGGTTAACTATTAAAAAACCCAAGTTAACAGAACGCTCAAAATTCATTCAATTAATCTTCCAATCCCTGACCAAAATCGGAATTAAATCCGACGGTAAAAAACACTCACTTCACGAAATATTTCGACGTCATTTACTCATAGTATTTCGTCATGAATTTCCTGAACATTACGGCGAAGTTCTAATGTTAATACTACAAAATAGTGGTACCCAAAATTTATCTATATCAGTCTGGATGGATATCTTAGACGCATTATCATATCCATGTCACATTCAATTAGATATCCAACTTAAAGACCAGTTAAGAAACCATGCAACCCACCAACAAATGTTAAAACAACAAGAATTAGTTGATACAACGAACGTTATAGCGAAGTATTTTGCTCAGGAACGTTTGCAATATGGTTTATATGGATTATATCCGAAATATCGATTATATATTGATCCTATTTGTTTATTATTGGGTATGGTATCACATGCAGTAGTTGTCGCAACACTAAACATGTATCCTGGATTTCTCGCGAATCAAATATGCGATCATTTATGGCCACATATAACAGAAATGTTTTCGCCTTGGTTGATCCCTTATAGGATGCAACAATTTAAAGATTCGACTGCGTCTTGGATACAACAATTAACTGATGACCGAGCGGTTTTGTTACCGTGGATCCAAGCAGATATTACCAATGCACAAAAAGTGTTTAATATGTTTGCGAATTGTGTAGTTTTTATTGGTGATACATTACCTGGTAATTAGTATATTGATTATTATGTTATTTGGTTTGATTTGAGTATGTTTTAGCTTGCAATAATTTGTTGGGGTACGTCTGGCAGTTCTATGCGAATAATTTCGCGCATACAACTATTAAAGAACATGTGTGGACTGTGGTTCATTCGAGTTTGATATCGATTAGTTGGGAACGATTTTGGCCGAGTTTGGCTGATTTAGAAATAATGTCAAAGGTATTTCTATCGACTAATTTACTATTGAGATTACATTGTTCATTAAACATAGGTAATGGATCAATATCTACCAGAATGTCATACTTTTTTGAGCCATATATTCCTGGAAGTAAACTGGAGTAATTGGCTAACTAGGTTGATGCAAGCCAATAATACACAAGCATCTATACGAGCTCACCATTGCCTATTGCATTTACTTATTAAATTATCTAATGAACCAAATATAAGACAAAGTGAGAAATCTCGTGTTATGTTCGAGAAGGCACGCGACTATTCGTGGTATATGTTAGATGTGAGTGCATTAGAGCAAGTGTTGGACTGGTATGTGATGAGTTGTGATCCTAGAGTTGCGTTACCGAACGATGGGGAAGTGAAAATGATTGATTATTCCGTTTTAGGGTGAGCTTAAACATACTTAATAATCTTTCACTATTAGATTTTCTTATTAATATAATTTGTTCTAACATTTTTGAATGTTAATTCAGTAGAATATTCATAAACCAGGTGCATTACTATTAAACATTTCTTGACTAAATTATTCTTTAGTGAGTTGTAAATATCTACTAAATGCAGGAACTTTTTCATACAATTAGTGCATATATTATTCAATTCATATTGATTGATTGATTATTAATAAAAATAAATAAATCATTTCTAGACTATTAAGAGTTGCATCAAGTTACGATTCAATAAACCAGACAACAGATTTATTAAGTATAAAGAAACGCCAGAGTTTCATTCGCGCTTACATCAAATTATTAGTCAATTGTTCAAGTCGCCACAAACAATTATTAAGTAGCAAATCAAAGCAATTTCAAATCGCTTTAAAAAGTCAATTAGATCATTTGGAACTTATTATAAATAAAGGTAATGAATGAAATTATAGTGATATTGCGTACTACATTTAAATATTCATAGCTTCAACTGAACCAGTATCCGACTCAAGTATATTACTACCCGAATTACTAATGATTCTAAACAACTCCTCATTACATTCAATAGCACTTGAATGTTTCGAGCAATGGTTATCAAACCGTACAGCTGACAGTATCATGTTGCAAACGTTTTTGCGAACTACTGGAGTATCAGTAGTAGCTTCTGAAACATGTAGCGTATTATTCGAAGGCGCGTTAACATCATACTTTTCGGTATCCGTCTCACAAGAAACAAACCCTACGTGGGATCATGTTGTTCAACTCATAAATCCAGGACCTCCAAAGCAACCATTACTAGAACAGAGCTTAGTTGCGAATGGTCGATTACTTACATTACATGCGATCTTACTTAAGAGGATTCGGTCTTGTGATGAAGAACAAATCGAAATTTTACTTAATACTATTGTGGATTGGCTCGCTCATATCAAAGCTATGTAAGTATTAGATGTTTGTTAGGGAATTTGTATTAGCAGTAATTATTTTAGGGATACTATGGAATCAAAGCTACCTCTTTTATGGGGTGAAGTAATAAAATTATCACTAAAAATCTGTCATAGAGGTTGTGAAGAAAAAGCTGCTGTAACTTTACGGAAATTTGTACACAGCCATTTATTATATATAGCTGATAGTAAGGGTAGTCCAGGAGGTTGGGGACGAGGTATCTTGGGTGCGATTGGTTTAGCTAAGCAAGGCAGTGTTACTCCACAGTAAGTCACTACTTTACCCTTCTAGAGCACTACTTTTAATGTAAATTTGTTTAGGTGTCGATTTCTATGTAAAGCTTTATCTGGTTATATTCTTGCGCAACTTCCGGAGCCTAAAGGAGACCCCCAAACTGTTAGATGTTTCGCAGGTGCTTCAGCACCAGTAGGGCAACCGGGAGGCAATATTGAGTGTGCCAAAGTTTTACTTAAATTAGATGTTGGTGTATCAGAATTAAAATCAACTGTTGAGTTAACTTTAAAACAAGTACGTTGTTTTTCACATCTCTGATATATTACGTTATGTTTGTACAAATTAACTGAGTTATGTATCTCTGGTGGCCAAATCCAGAACTAATTTGAATAGAAGTAATGTAACAGAGATGTTAGATACATTTATGTTGAATTATTTTCGATTAATGTGGTTTTAAAATGATTTATTTTCAGATCCAAGATCCACAAAATTCGTTGCATAATGGCGAATCTTTTTTATTTAGCTTAGTCGATATTCTCTATTCAAACGTATATCTTAAGAGACATTAATTTTATTTACAATTTATGCTTAAAATGTCCACATGTGTAGTTTACCTAATATATAATTATTCAAAGATAAAATAAAAAATAATAAGGCTGATAT
Organism: Nebria ingens riversi; assembly: GCA_018344505.1. Lineage (NCBI taxonomy): Eukaryota > Metazoa > Arthropoda > Insecta > Coleoptera > Carabidae > Nebria > Nebria ingens. The sequence goes on along the minus strand of JADQWA010000015.1, from coordinate 135,395 downwards.
ATTTTAGCCATATTTATGCAATATACATTATTTTTACAGTTTATAGATTACATAAAGGTTTATTATGTTAGCTTTTGTTTAATAAAGACAATTATGAATTTGTAATTAGATTGTTTAATTGTAGATATGGAATTGCGAAGTACAAGTTGGGATTTTTTAATATATTTTTTGTTCATAAAGAAAATCGAGCAATATTAAAAACAAATGCTTAAATTTCGATTGCTTATTTTCTTGAGTTGTTCCAGAACAATTGTACACCGTTCGGAATCTTTTTTATCTAGTGTAGACAGTGCAATCGTAATAATTTAACCATTCTAGAGCGGTTCCAGAACCGTGGTCCTAACTGTCATATTTGAAAGTTGTTTACCTGTTGTTTAAACTTGCTTAAAACATTTTTTAAACTTATTTGTATAATATATGATATTGACTTCTGTGAAACGTAAATATATTTAAACGTAATTAAGCTGGCTATATATATATACTAAGAATTAAAAATCTAATGCTAAATAATATAGTATTATAACCTCGTAGGATGGAAGAATATATAAAGATATCAGAAAGAATAACAAATAATGTAATTCAAGAAATTAAAACCTTAAAAAATTTTGATGATTGGGCTGCAACAACCAAAGAGGTAATGCAAATCATCTACGATTGTCAAAAAGGTATTTCAAATGTAATTAATAGTTTTACGTGTGTTTAAACTTAAAACATTTTAGTAATAAAGGAAAAAGAATCTGTAATACAATCAAATTACGAAAGCGCACTTACAGAAAGGATTACATTAAAAGCGACACGTGAAGAACAACTAAACGAACTGGGCAAACTCAAACAAGAATATGTAAGCGCTTATATTCTTTATTCTATATTGTACGACAAGTTCTAAACTTATTTTATACAGGGATTAGCTGAAGAGCGATGCAAAGTTTATCATAAAGAATATGAAAAACAGGAACAATTATGTCTTGAATCTCAAAAACAAAAAGAATTGTCGGAACATGATAAACAAGTTCTCTATTTAGCACGGTAAAAAATAATTTTCTACTTATAAATTACAGGTGTAAATCTTTTTTTTTTATATATATATATAGAGAAAAATACAAAATATATAAAGAAATCACAAACATCATTTGGGACTACACAGTACCATTCGATTCATTAGTGTCTGGATGTATCCTTATTTTTTAAAAGTGTTTATTATTTAAATTTAAGCTGGTATTTTCTTTAATAAACATTATTAGATGTAATAAATAAATCAAAGTCGTATATTAAACCGTTCATGTTTAAAAAGCATGAGATAACACATGAAAATTTAGTTGATAATTTATGGAAAGAAATCCAAATTGGTTTGCAAGATGTCGAGATGATTGACAACTTGCAAGAAAATCAGGAAAATATTATCAATAATTAAATATATATATATATAATTGTCGAAATGTAAGTGCATAAAAATGATTTAATTTTATAAAAAATAAAAACAATAATCGTTTTGCAAAGCTTATTAAAAAATTGAGGATGTAATTATAAAACATAAATGTTGAAAAATATATTTTTAATATAAAAATTACAATCGAGTTTTACAAAATTTGTAAAAATATTCTATAGTTTATTTCTGTTTTGGTGTTTGTCGCGTTTTAGTTTGAAAGTAGTGACCATACATTCGTATTAAACCATAATACCAAGCAAATATTGTTCCACTCGTTACAAATAACACAATTGCTACCGAAGTTAAGAAACCAGAAAACATTACTTTACATAACATTAATGCACCATTTTCACCTGTAAAATAGATAACTAAAACATCTACTTACATAATTGAATTAAAAAATGAACTTTACTGAGTGACTGAGGTTTCTTAATTTTATAAATTGTATTGTAATATAAAACATACTCACCGTATATCTCAAATAATCCTATTTTTGTTAAAAATAAGGCAGTTATTGTTAGTATTGTAAATATAATAGCAGGCATTATTATAATTCCACATAATATAAATATAATTATTGCCACGGAGGGACGTCTGGCCAGTAATCGTATTGTAGGTATAGAAAATTTGTAATCATTTGAAGATTGAAGAACCACGTAGAGGGTTGCTAAAAAACGTTAAACATTAAAGAAGCATGCATAGTTTCAATGATAACACAAATATGAATGTTTTTATTTGCATATTTACAAATCGGTAAAATAACCTTTAACAAACAAAATCAATTTAAGTAATCACAAAACTCTCATACAACAAATATAAGATAGCTTTGAAATTGACGTATGATGGCGAAATTGTTTAAAAATGCTTACAATCTTCCATGCAACCGTTTGGTATCTAGACTAAAAAGGAGATGGGCGCGGAATTTATTGATCTTCAGAATCCCAAAGGGAGTAGCGCTAATCGATTGTGATTTTTTTCTGACCTACGCAATATAGAAGTGTGGAAAATGCTCGCTGTTTAGTTGCTGTACGTCTAGACTGTTCATTGTTTTGATAAAAAGCGCGTGTCTTTGCAATTTATATTTCTCAGCACAACTTTCACAACATTGTGTTAATTTGATATGACTAATTAAAATATTTCAAAGTTGCAATCATTTATTCCAAATTGTGCAATGTTACACATGATCATGAAAATACTAAAATGTTTTATTTTCGTACATAATGTATTGTACCATTGGTGATTTATTTATGAATAATGATTGTTAGTCTATATAAAAATAAATAATCGTCAAATTATTATTGTTAGGAGCATTATATATTTTTTAAGAATTAAATAACTAGAAAAATAATTGAAATTTAATATTTATTTATTAGGTGAACATAGTAATTTTTTTTAAATACTCAATGCATATTTTTCAGCAAATATGCAAAACAAAACTAAAAAAATAAATGATACAAAAATGTCTTATTGTTAATTTGAATTTAAAACTAATTAAATGTATTTCATACTGTAATTGGCAATCTTATACTAAACAGTCATTTTTTTAAAGCTTAATATCAAACATAGAAATTATTTTAAATATTTAAACAGTAATGAGTTTATAGCATACAAACGTATGTCATATGTTTTGATTGTTTTTAATTATGTAGATTTATAAAAAATTACGTATAATATAAATCTTCAGTCTGCAAGTGATCTTATTCCCTTCCTTCAGTCTGCATTGGTTTATTTTGTTGAAAAAGCGAATGCGGTCCACTTTTCTGAATCGGAATTACTCTTTCTCCATATAGACGTGTTTCACATTTCGGAACCGAAACCGTCAAAATCCCATCCGTTGACAAAACCGAATAAACAGCATCGATATCATGTCCTTCAGGCAAAATACACCTCCTAGTGAATTGCCTCTGGATGTGTCCATGCTCATCTAGTTTCTCTTCATGCTTTCCTTCCACCACAACACAATTATTGACAATCTTGACTGTTAATTCTTCGGGTTTAAAGTGCTGGACGTCCAGATAAATTTGAAATTTCTCTTGGTTATCTTGAACCGACGTGTTGATTTCTTGATATGGCATTCGCAATGGTCGGTTGTATGGACCACCACAATCATTTGGAAGGAATAATGAAAACTGCGCTTTCCTGTGTTCCATCTCCAAGCCGTATTGTAATTGTAAGTCAAAGTTCTCAGATAGACGGTCGGGGTCCATTTCATACCTCATCTCGGGATATCGATACATTATTATTGATGATATTAATTGGTAATAAGTTGATATAATTAACGTTCACTCACGAAAAAATTTTGCGTGAATGATTGAATTTGGCAACGCGCAAAGTATTTATAGCGGAGACCGGCTTCCTCATGCACTTTTTAATTTATAGAAGCGCGTAGAAGAACTTATCTAGATGGATGACTCATATAACATATGGAGTATTCTATACAAGATTATTTTATTTAAAATTGTTGACATACTTTTATTATATAAGAATTGTTTTTACTATTTAATATTTTAATGTATACCTAATATTTTATATATCAAATGGCGGTGTTTGATCTTTATGGTAAATAAATACGGAAATTATTTTCGATATCTATTATATGCGAAAATTAACAATATTACATTGTATCGTTTTCATTCGATTTAACGGTAATTAATTAATAACTCATGCGTCAGTACGTATTAAAGATATAATATCCTGATATATTAATTTTACGAAGTATTGAAATACAATTGATCAATATTCCGTGTGGGAGCTTATTTATGGTATTAAAGTAGTTGTAATTAAGTATATTTTAGCGGTTAGATAGAAAAGTTAAATTATATTCTATTTCAACCGCATATCTGGTTAATGTAGTTTAAAATTACAATTGATAACCTTGAGCGCACCTTGAGGAAGGTCAGTATATGCATACACCAATTTGTATGCGCAAATATTGGCAAATATCGTGAAAATATAGCAACGTTAGCACTTATGTTTTATTTATCGATGAATTTCATCCCTCGATTTTATGGGGAAGTGTAAAATTACACTCATAATATTTAATAAGTTAACTAATACCGCACAAACATATTTCTATATAAATATAATATGTTTTTTTTCCTCAAATTGAGGGTTGCAAAATTCGGTAGTGTTATATATGTATATGTATATTATCATAAAAATAGACATGGCCTTTAGTAATTGTGGTTCGAATGGGTTTTAAATTAAATTTGTCGAAGGTGGGATATCCCAGTCGCATATGCGAATCTCTACCTTACTTACAGTATCGGTATTTATAAATAATTTTTATTTACGATGAAAGTCTCTAATGTTTGGACCTGACTACGTAAATGCAGAATAATGTTTACCTGTACTAAAAAACCCTACCCGAAGACCCTAATATATATGTATGTATGTATATATACCTCTGGTAATATTGAAGGTAACAAAGCACAGCTGTTTTTGTATAGCTGTACTTCCCCTTAAAAATGCTAACCGCTCGAATAAAGAATTTTCTAGAAAATGTATACTATGCTACATAAAAATGTAGACTAATCGCCTGGGGTTGATTTACCAATTAGATCAATCTATATTTATGGTGACACTAAAATTTATAAAATATAAAAAATGCTCAACTAAAGGGCATTTTACCAAAATCTCTGATTGCACTTAGATGTAATATAATTTTTAAAAATATAGCACCAAACTGTTTGCTAACAACACGACCGTTTTTTTTTTTGCATGATACTAGATTATAATTGGCATATAATATGTTCATACAATCAGAATATGTTTTTCAAAATATGAGACATAAACTATTAAGTTCTATTAGAAATTGTCCGAATAATAAGATAATAATGCAAGAAAACAATCTAGAATAAAAATTGATACTTATAACAACAACGTGTTTATATATACCTATATCTACATATAAATATATAATATAATTATATGTCTGTAAATAATAAATACTTCTCATTTTATAATTAAATAAATTATATGCAAATAATAAAATAACAATAAGTAATCAGCATTTTGTACGCTATTATTGGTGAAAATAACTTTAAAAAATCGTGTTTATTACATGCAAATAAATACATGTCTGACAATAATATCATAAACTTAAAAATTATAAGTTGAAGTATTGATAAAAATGATGTAAAGAAATATGCGCATGCTTGCTAATTAGTATAAATACAGACGTATATTTCAATTGAAACAGTGAGTACAAAACTTCTAAGAAGAAACCATCTCTAACTGCAAGCAAAAGTGAGAATTTCAAATAAATAACTCAAAATGTCGCTGTACTTATTTCGCGATTTGGCCAATGAATTGGAAACAATGCGTCCAACCAGAATCATGGACCAACAGTTTGGTTTAGGATTAAATCGCACCGATCTCATGAGTCCATTATTACTTTCTCAACAATTACTTCGTGGTAACTATATCCGTCCATGGCGGATGACTACCAAAGACCTGGGTTCAACTATGCAACTGGACAAAGACCAGTTCCAAGTTAATCTGGATGTGCAGCATTTCCTTCCAGAGGAAATAGAAGTCAAAGTGATGGAGAACAGCGTAGTCGTTGAAGCAAAACATGAAGAAAGACCAGACGAACATGGATTAATCTCTCGCCAGTTCCGACGAAAATATATGCTGCCCAAAGGATTCGAAATGAAAGATGTTAAGTCGAATTTGTCGTCGGATGGAATCCTTACTATTACCGCGTTGAAGAGTTCTGCTCTTGAGGCTCAGGAACGGCATATTCCTATCTTGCAGACTGGACCGAATAAGGGACTTATGATGGAACGCGAGAAACAAGAGGGAAAGAATTAAATCATTCATGATTTTGATTGCTAACTGCTTACTGATGTTCATTAAATTTGTAATTTTTATTTAGCTTTGTCAATTAGAAACATAAAGACTGATTAATTGTATCAAATTTAAAATGATTAATAATAAACATTTATTGCATTTCAAATAGAATTATAAATGTGTATTTCTTTTATTTATCATTGCAATTAAAAATATATTTTGGCATAAATATTAAATAAAAATTATTTTTACTTCTTGGAAAATATTCACGATTATTATTTATGCGTTTAACGAATAATACAAATTGAAATATATAATAACATTTAAATATTTTTCTGGATAATTCTATAAAATACAATGAATAATACAAATCAAAATATATAACATGATTGAATCATTTTATCTAGATGCATCTGGAATATTCGACGCTTTCAAAGTTCGAGAATAATAGCTGCGCATGCTTCTTTCGATTTGTATAAATACTGCGCGCTTACCTAGCGAAACTCAGTTTAAAATCAAACGCGACCACGAATACAACATACGAGTCAAGATAAATAGTGAACGAAATAGCATTGTTATTAAATAAAAAATAATAAAATGTCGATGTATTTCATTCGTGACTTGGCCAACGAACTCGCATCCATACCCAGCATTCACCGACCATCTCGCCTCTTGGACCAGCAATTCGGACACTGTTTGGGTGCTGAAGATTTTCTAACACCGTTAACGTTATCTCCATTGAATCAGATTCGTCACGGCCAATGTTACTACCGACCATGGCGAGCCGAATCCAAAGATGTCGGATCAATTGTTAAGCAAGACAACAACGTATTTAGCGCTACCCTTGATGTGCAGCAATTCAAACCGGAAGAGATATCGGTAAAAGTGAGAGATAACTGCATTGTTGTGGAAGGAACGCATGAAGAACGCCAAGATGAACATGGGTTTATTTCGCGGAATTTTATTCGCCGATACACGCTACCGGAAGGGTATGAATTGAAGAATGTTGTTTCGAGTCTGTCATCGGATGGGGTTCTAACTATTTCCGCTCCGAAAGCTGTTGCGATTGAAGCTGAAGAAAGAGTTATCCCGATCGCTCAAACTGGACCACATAAACCAGTCCAAGCAAACGGTGGAAACGTTGAAGAACAGTAATTTTTTTGTATTTGCATTCTTATTTCTAAATGTATGTTTATTTAAGAGGAAATATTCACTTAATGTTAAAAATAATTTTATAAACATTTAATAATTTGGAGACTGATCTTTTTTTGAATAAAATAAATGTAAAATATGTTTATATCTCTTCCCGTCTATACAATACTCCAAATATTGGAATTTGAAATAAGTTTCGTATACATGTTTATGTGAATTTTTTATGGCCCGATGCCAGACTCATGCGTACTTTAGACACAGTATCCTAGGTCTGTAATTATTATTATTTGGGTCTGTAAATATATTGATATTTACAGACCCAAATAATATAATAATAATTACAATTAAAATCATTTATAATATCGAAACAATTTGAAATTAGCGCATTATATACATCCGACTGTCGCGTGATTCGGAACACCACAAAACTCAAAGACGCCGACGACCGGCGAGTGTCGCTACTGCTTATATATTTATACTGTGCTTTAGATGGCTTTAGACAGCTATAGATCTCAAATATTCGACGATGTTAAATGTTCAATTATAATAATAATATTTAAATGTTAAATAAATATTAAACATATTAGTGGCTAATTTTGTGTACTATTATTTATAAGTATTATTTGTATTTTATATATATATATATATATTTTGATTTTTGATAACATATAGTGTTGTAACCTCAAAAAGCTTCAATCATGGATCAAATGCTACCAAGCCCGGGATTTAGCATCCCTAGTATCGGAACACCGTTGCATCAACCAGAAGAAGATCAACAAATTCTTCCGGTTGCTTTGCAACAACAACAGCAACAAGTGCCTGCGTTAGCTCCGATGGGCAGTGGAATGACACCATTGAGCAACACTATGAACATGGGCATGCCAGTTTTAGCCACCGCACAAAAATCTATGCATACTTATGTGCCAGGGTTTGCCACCCCACAAAGTATGATGCAGCCCCAAACACCGGTTAGTAGCATTTTAAATCTACATATTTCAAATTCGCTCATGTCAATTGTGTTTTTGACAGCAAAATATGATGTCTCCGATGGTGACTACGGGTGGCCCAGCTAGTCAGGCTGCACCCCAGATTATGGGGCCTGCTACTCCAGGTCCGATGACACCTATGACCCCACATTCCGCTGAACCTGGGATCGTACCCCAATTGCAGTAAGTATATAATATATAACACTAGTATATTTCTTATCGTCCCGTTAATTTTATGTTGAAATATATTTATTTGAAAAAAATATAACAAACGGCTTAGGTTTATTTTGAAATGTTACTCTATTTTTCTACGTCATTTTTGAAAACAAATGCTATTATTGCTAATCATAAGAGTAACAGATGTAATAATGTATGTAACAATCTTATTTTCATTATGCTTTTACCTTATAGAGAGAATTACATTTAAAAATATTGAACAAGCCTAAAACTTTCTTTTAACTTAAGTATTAAAGCAAAAAACTGCAGGGCAATCCATAAAGCGTCTCATTCTCCTATAATATTTTTTATTTTCTAGAAATATCGTATCAACAGTAAACTTAAACTGTAAATTAGATCTAAAAAAAATCGCGTTACACGCTCGTAACGCCGAATACAATCCCAAACGTTTCGCAGCCGTAATAATGCGAATTCGCGAACCGCGTACAACAGCCCTAATCTTTTCCTCGGGTAAAATGGTGTGCACGGGCGCCAAAAGTGAGGATGATTCTCGGTTAGCCGCACGGAAATACGCGCGAATCATTCAAAAACTCGGGTTTCCTGCGAAATTCCTCGATTTCAAAATCCAAAACATGGTGGGCAGTTGTGACGTGAAGTTTCCAATTCGACTGGAAGGATTGGTGTTAACTCATGGGTCTTTCAGTTCATATGAACCTGAATTATTCCCGGGACTTATTTACCGAATGGTCAAACCTAGAATAGTGTTACTTATTTTTGTGTCCGGCAAAGTAGTGCTGACTGGCGCAAAAGTGCGACAGGAAATTTATGAAGCTTTCGATAATATTTATCCGATATTAAAGAGTTTTAAAAAACAATAATTGTTTGTTTGGTTTAGACTCTACTGTGATTTAAATGTGTATGTTTTAATAAGAGACGAATTATTAGTTGCATTTGTACCAAGCGGCACTTAATTGTTTCATATTGAAACTAAACTATAATTTGGAATACCAAATTGCTTGCGGTGCAGCTGGTTATGAAAATAGATCAATAAAACTGTTTAAAGTTCTTAGAGTAATCAATTTTTTAAATGTTTAAAATCGTGTAACAGTTGTATAATTTCTTTTCAATTTAGTTTGTTCATATTTAATATTAGTTGTATATGTAAGCTTCTAGTTATGTGTTCAAGTATTCGTGCCTTGATAATAAACAAATTAACAACATTTGTGTTTCTTTTCAGACATCAATGTCTTTTTATAAATTATTGTGTGCAACTTTTGTTTATATTCACAAAAATCATGCCTAAAATAAGTATGGGGTATCGAAATTTATGTATATGATTCTGTAGTTGTATATATCTTCTGGATATCATTGTTGTTAAGGTTAATCGTAATGTTTTCTATTTTGTACCAAATTTGTAGGCTAAACATTAATTTTCTCTGGTTAATTATGTATTCAAATAAGGCGAACTATTTTTTATAAATAAAGATCAATAAATACAACTTATTGTACTTTATGTAAAAACATACATTGAATATCACATCATATTTTCTATATAAATTAATTACATAACAGAGTTTAATATACAGAATAAAATCATGACACATTTCAAAATATAATACAACAGTGAATACACAAATCAGTCGACACAGTTAATTATGACTAAAGGGTCCCATTTATGTTACAATTAACACGTAGCACGAACAAGCAACTTAAGATCCTACAGATTTTCCATCAAACACAGTTTAAATGTCTACACTATAATAAAATTAGCAGAATATATGCAATATACAACACACTACAGTAACGGTAAGTTATAATTATTTCGTAATTGAACCAACACAACTGGTTACAGATTTATTTAATTTCTCCATTGTAATAACTTTATTTCGATAATAACATGTATTATAAATGCTACCACCATTTTATAGCAATAATAATCAACATTTCGATCATCTATACTACATACTTTAGTTACGTCGGTATAATTACGGAATATAGTCATAAGTTGTAAGTACGTGCTACGAACATATGTATTTCTAATAATTAACTTTTAATTGTGTTTTCGACACAATTTAACCTATACCAGTAACTGGAGTTTTTTTTTTGTTGTACTTGGATCACATCTTTAATACTTTACCATATTAATCATATAGTGCAATATAAAATTATTTGAATCATTTATTAGTAAATATTATTTAGATATGTTCCAAGTAACCCCAAGTTAATGGTACACGTATACCATTTATTTAGTGTGCTTTTTATATTTACATTTAACATATTCAAATTATTATAGTCTAAACACAATAGTTACATACATATATACGCATGCAATAGATACTTTAGGATGTTGTTCTAAATAACAATAATTATTTTCTTGGTTTGCTTTGTTGTATTATCAATTTATTCTTTTGTCGCGTAACCTTTGTAGCTGGAGAATCACTTGTACCTTGTAGTTGCTTCAAATTCTGTTGTGGAATCGTATTATGTACTCTACGTTTTTCTGTATGGTATTTGGCAAGTTCTTGAAATTTCGCAATTAACTTATTCCTTTCCCGACTTTCTTCAGTATATTTAGCAACAACGCGTCCCTCATGTTTGCATTTTACAACCTCAGGTTGTCTGCTACTACCGGCAACTTGACAAATTTGATTCCGTTCCATCATGCGCGCCATCACTTTGTCAACTTTTCGATCAGCATCCGAACTTGCACTAGTCTCATCAGCAAAATGGCGCATCATTAGATTGAGTTTATCCTCATGTTGCTGCTGCAACACTACTACTCTACGTTCGCTTTCTAATCGGACTTGTTGCAACAAGTGACTTAAAGTTTGGATCCGCCAAACACTAGCTTCGCATTCGCGTTCCAGCTGTACGACTTGCATTTCTAACTTTTTCGAACTATCTCTTAGATCAATGACTTTTTGGAAATATTTATACAGCAATGTCCTCATTTCATTTTCTGATAATTTCATTAAACGTTGCATCAACATTTCTTCTCCTTTTTCCCGTTCTAATCGTTCATCATTCATTTGTTTACGGCCACAAATCAATTCGTTTTTGTATTCAATTGCTGCGTCAATTGCCTCAATCGCTTCTTCGCATTCTAATAATTTCCGCTCTTCTGTATCCGTCAGCATTTTCTCTTTCTTCAATTTCCCATCCAGTTTACAACGTTGTTCTACTAAACAATCACGGGTTCGTCTTAAGTTACGGATTTCATGTCGTAAAGATTCTTTCTCATCAAAATCGGCAACTCGTAAATCATTTGATTTTTCTTTTAGTACTTGATCAAGATGTGATATGCGATCACTGACATCTCGATGATTTCTGTGATCTGGATCAGGTCTGGTTTGTAGTTCTAAATCAGCGATTTTTTGTCTGTCTTCTAGTAATTCTTGTTCTAGACTTTGTTTTCGTTTCTCTTCTTTTCTTAATTGTTTTTTCAAGCGTTCCATTTGTTTCCGCGAAGTATGCAAACTGTTTTCTAATTCTAATACTTTTCTAGCACTGTCTTCTGTTATTATTTTGATACTCTCAATATCTTTGACTCTTTTATCGTAATACGAAGCTATGTTTCTATATTTATCAATTTCTTCTTTATATTCTGTTTTATCAGCTGTATGGCAATGTAATAAACTGTTTTCAGCTTGTGCTAACTGACTACGCGCCTTATAATATTCTCCTTTCAATCGTGTAACTTTCTTTTGGAACTTTTGCTTCGCATAGTTTCGGGTATCACCATTTTTAATCATATTTTCTATCAATTGTTCTTTTATTTGTATAGTATACTGTAGTTCATCAATTTGTTTTTGAGCACCTTCTAAATCAGCAATAACTTGCCGAATACGTTTCTGTTTTGCATCACTATTAATTGAAAGAGTTTTTATTTGTTTCCAGGGATCTGATGACTCAAATTGCGCATCATGTAAAGGTACAATTTCACGCATATTTAATTTATCATAATCATTGGACACAAAATCAACAGGAGCTTCGCCTGATAGAATATCTGGAAGTAGGGAATCTCCAGGGTGAATACTCGCTCGGCGACCTCGAGCTCCTTTTGCTTGAAGTTGTTCGTTCGGACTGGACCGACCATCAACGATTTCTGAAGGTAAGCCATTTACTAAATAATCCTCATATTGCTCTGAGACTAAATGATCCGTGTCCAAACGAAATGTTTGCATTAGTGAATCGAGTTTGTCTAAAAAATCAGGCCGTTGTGGATCCATATCGCTTTCAGTTTCTGATTCGCTTAAATCATTCGGTGGTGTTGTGGATGTATCTAATTCAGTTTCTTCTTCGATTCGTCCTAATGAGCGCTGTGGTTCTAAAGCTTCAATGCTAATTGTTTCTTCACTGCTTAGACATTCTTCGCATTCTTGTTTTAAGAGCAACCATTCCGAAATTTGTTCTATTTCCTGATCCGGTAATTGTTTATTTATGACGAGTTTATTAAATAAATCTTCAGCGTTAGAGACTAATTTCATCCATTGCGAAACTGCGAATTGTAATCCAAATGTATCAGCATAAGTGCTTTGATCTACTGATTCCTGCTCACTACGATTATCAATAGGTTCTGTGCATGTATTCGTGTAAGAGTTAGTCGTTACGAAATTACGAATACATTGCACTTTAATTGATAATTGTAGCGTATAAAGAGTCTCAGTAAAATCTCGTACTAGTGGAGACACACAAGAGATAACCATTGTTTTAGCTCGACCACCAAACGAATCTTTAAGCAATGTGGTTAAAGTACTTTGATTATACGGAACGCAAGGTTGATAACCGTAATACGGTTCCGTTAACGCAGTTACTACATTATGTAAAGTTAATAGCCCGTTATCAGTTGGAACGGATCGCGCTTCGCCCATGTTGTCCATTATCAAAATCTTATCACAACTTGTTAAATCGGCGAAGCTAGCCGTGGAAATTCTATGTTCTATCGTCGACTCAACAACCCATTGTTGCTCAATAGTTATTGTGAATAGTGTGTGCGCATGCGTCGGCGCCATGTTGCTCATACCGAGTTGTAACCAATGAAATGCGTCGCTGACATTGCATACTTCTACGCTGCCGGTACCCAGAAGATCTTGGATATTTTCGCCGCATATCTGCGTCCAAGTTATGTTTATATTTGTGTTTCTGTCATGGTGTTGCGCGAGTCGAATGAATATTTCGCGGATGCAACGCGGGATTATTCCGTGTTCGCTTTCGCTAAATGCACAGTGTAATCCGGGACCAATGAGCGTGTATGTTTTTCCTGTAGATTAAAAATGTTGGTACAACGTTTTTAATTGGCTTTGTAAGAAGTTTGTTTTAATATATTCTTGAAATAAACGAAACTATGTTTAGATACATTTATCTTATATTATTTAAATACCTGAATTAGCTTGGCCCAATGCTACAATAGAAATATCACACCCTTCAAGTAAGCAATTTATTAACGGATTTATGGTTGTTAAAAAAATATAACTTTGTGAACAATCCACTGGTAACGCATAGTTTACTGGAAACGATTGTTGATTCCCAAGTTGTATACTATTTGAATATGGTATTGGATGTACACATATCATATCATTCACATTTGTGGCTGGTTTTAATCGAACAGCTACTTGTATAGGAATTTCCATTTTATAAGTAAATTATCTGAAATATTTGTTTTTAATATAGAACAATGGTTAATATAATATAATAATTACCTATTGTAAACCCTATATTATTAATATTTAAAATAATTGATGCCTATAGAGTAGGAAGAACACATTTTATATAATTTACATTTTATAGTAGGCCCATTTTACGATAAAATCAAAAAATAAACACAACTTTTTATTTGACAGATAAACATAACCAAAACACACATTTACAGTGGCTACTAAACTTTTAAAATATAAGTTTGTTGTTAATAAATAAAACAAAGTTAAATACAAGTGATTATCACATTGTGCATTCATAAAGTAAGTATTCATCTATTTCAAATCTATAAAAATCATATAAAGTATTTAAGATTGTATTTATATGCTTGTACTATCCCAAAAGCAAGTTTTAGATTCACTGATTATCTACTAAGAAAATGGCGCAAATTTCTAATACAAGTGTTGTTAACCTCGAAACGTTAGTTGAGAAAAAAGCTAAATCGAGACGTACTCGAGTACGAAATTTAAAAAAGAAAAGATCTAATAATAAACGAAAGAAAAACCTATATTTTAAGCGTAAGAAACTCATCCGTTCGTTATTATTTAGTAAACAAATACAGAAAATGAACAACGGTCAAGATTGCTCTTCGGTAGTTTCAAAGTCTGATAAAGTGTGGCAGCAGGTGGATGAAGTTGCGTTTTGGAAAGCTCGCGCTATAAGTTTGGAATACGAAAATAAAATGTTGCACAAACACATTAAACAGATGTATATTAATCAGATTAATTATTATCATCAAGAAACTGCAACAAATCAACAAGAAGGTAATGAAATTACAGAAACTCATCATGAAGAACAAGAATTATATGCAGAAGAAGAAGTATTAGATGAAGAAGAAGTACAAGATGATGCAGATGATGAAAATTTTAATTTAGAAACTAAACTATTTAGAATTGAACGAGATAAGGAAAGAGAACGGTTGAAATATGAAGAATATCATGATGATGAGGAAGAATCAAAAGCACCCACTGGACAGTCTGCGAAAGAACGCGAAGAAGATATGAACAAATTGTATGGGCCTTCATGGAGACGGATTTTGGGAATGGAAACAGCGGTGCAATTAAATTATGATTTGAGTTTAACTAAATCTAAACTTAAACATTGGCCTGTTGTTCCAATTAAATTGTAGACTCTTCATATTAACAATCAAGTGAACCTTCAGTATATTTATATCTAAATATAATATTGTTTTTGTAATATAATAAATATTCATTAATATTTTTCTTTCAAATTTACAACAGAGTTTTATCTTTGTCACGTTTTTAAAATTTTCAAATCCACATGTTACATTGTTTATTTTTGAATTGAGATTTATTTAATTGTGCGCAAGACATCAGAAGGCAATAACTTAAAATTAATAGTTCTGGTGTGTGACACCAGATGGCAGCATATAGCTCGTTTGAAAGTTAATGCATACATTTTGTTAAATACCTCCAAAAACATAGTAGTTTATTAGACTTTGACAGAACTTCTCATCGTTTATTCTTTTTATAAATTATTAACAACAATTAGGATAAATAGAAATTAAAATAGTTTTAATTGCATCCTTCTTAAACAAGCACTTTCGCGGTTTCGCGCTTGATGTGAACCCTAGCAACAATTAGCGATAAAAAATCGCGAATCGTAGCGATAAATTTTTTTAGCCCAAAAAAATACGGCAAGGCTTGTTGCTATTTGAGATTTTGGTCGATTAACTAATTAATTAATTAATTCCACAGAAACCACAAGCTCTATCAGAGAATAGTAAAATACTTTTCTTTTTTAAATACATTAGTTTCGGATATAGGTATATTTACTTAAATGGACATTTGAATATTTCAATTATTATTTGTATTATTTATAACAAACTATGGTGTTTATTTCTAAAACAGTAGAATTTAGAAGCTCGTTTAATAAGCATAATTGCATTTTTATTTCAATATCTACAACTTTTATTGCGTTTGAAGTTTTTTTAAATTTATTTTTTGTTCTTGTATTTGATACTAGGTGGCAGTATATAGCACGTTTGAACATATATGCATAGGTATATATTTCACAAACAATCTTAGAAACGGTAGTGTTATTAATATAAGTTATTTGACATTATTATTTATAACTTTAGTAAATAACACTTTACTTAATTGTGAATATTTCTTATTGTTCTTAATTTATTAACTTATTTCTATTTATTATTTTGGTAAACTGTATCGTAAAATAGATATACAGTGAAAAATTATAATTTAGTATACAATTAAAATTATAAATTGGTGGAACACACGATTAAGAATCGTTGTAGATGGACATAGTCGTATCCAGTTGTATGAGTATCCGCTAGTCTAGATACAATGAAACATTGTTTAAATGTTGTTTAATTTAACTATTAGAGGATAAAAACATCGGCCATGTGTTGGCCCTAAACTTTCTTTTACGTAGTCAGTATATTTAGATTTGATAGTATATAAATTAAAATATAAAATGTTTAAATTTCAAGAAAATATTTTCATTCATTGTCCAATAAAAGTGTCAAGTTAGTTTATTGTCAGATTTCCAAAGAACACATATTTGTATTTTAGATTTTAAATGTTGGATTTTATAGTAGTATAAAGACAATATAATTATTCATTACATATTATTAAAAATTATTATGGCCGGGCATTTTTTAGTTTTCAAATTAACTTTAAGCCAGAGAAAATATTTATATATAATATTTTTAATTATTTACTATCCTTTGTAACGCTTTTTCACTAAACTTATTTGTGACACTGACAATAAATGTTAAATGTCAAAATATTTGAATATTTAAAACAGTTAACATGCATAGTAAATACGATTTATTATATATAATTTTCCATACCTATGTAACTATGGCAATATAAATAGGATAATAGCAATTTTCTCGTAACTGGTACACTTTTTGAAGAAATGTTTCAAACAAAAGTTGTTCAAATCATTAATATCTTTAACTTTAATTATAACTATTTTACTGTAAGTGCAGCCGTTTCGAAGATATGCAAAAAGTGTCTCAAGTAAACATGCACTTCCGGTTTGAATATGCTTTTCAAAAATAAGATGTTTTCTTCCCAGGCATATACAAATCTTAAGTTTAAAGTTTCATAATTTTATTTTCAACAGTGTAGAGCGCTTACATACACACAGACACACACACACAGCCACAGACACCATTCCAAAAATAGTCAGACTCGATTCAGGGAAGGTCAAAAAGTGTATTTCCGTTAAAATTTCGAGTTTTTTTTTCGTGATTACAATACTTACTTATTACTTCGTAAAAGAAAGTAAAAACGAACTGGTAGTTATGCTTTAGATAATTGGTTTAATCGGCACGGATCGCATCGGTAAAATGTAAAAGATTCATGTAGGTAATATAGAGATACAGGAAAGAAATGTGTTTTTATTTTATCAACTAATTGCTACAAATAACAGTTTCATATGATCACTTTCGACATCACAACTAAGTTAACTGATTGAAAACAGCGAAAGGCGAAAACAATTAAAAAGTGAAATATCACAGTTTGTTAATTTGAATATATATGTTAATGGTATGAATGTCAACAAACTCATAAATAAAACGAACCAACGCCATAAAAATACCGAAGTTCATTGGTGATATCGTTGTTCCTTGCTCCTGCTCTAATGTGAGAGACAACACACACACACACACACACACACATATTCATGATATGTTTACATCACACAAAAGAAATATATATGTATATTCTTTCGCTTGCTTGATACTTGAGCTCTCATCCTCCACAAAATCAATTTTATACAAATTCTTCACCGAATTCACATTTCATTAGTTTTAATTAAGTGATTCAGAACAATTTCACCATAAAACCAAAATCCTATTTCTTTTAAAATATTTCAGTTATGTCTTGATCATTTATCAGGATATTTCAAAATAGAATAATTGTCGTTCCCAGAACTAAGTGCCTTTTTATATCATACATGATTCGTTTTAAAAATAATCACTCAAATTTAAAATACCTATAGGAAAATAGTAATCAGTAGCAATTAAACTCTCATATGTTTCACCATGTTGGCGACGTCAGTAAAAGAGATTTTTTATCTACCCCCACCTAACCAAAAGCAGCGCGGAAATCTTCTGTGTAACGCGACCAATGAGCGGCTTGCGCAACTTTTACAATATATTGTTACAATGAAATTTAGATCAATAGTTTTATATTATAAAAGAATCTTTTATAAAAAAATAAATATTTATTAGTGTAGGTAATATAATTCTTAATGCTAGTACAATTTTGGGTCTTAAATAAAATAAAAAGAAACACCTGGTGTACGCCAATGTTTTTATTTTATTTTGATTAGAGTTTTTTTTTTTAAAAACAAACCATATAGTTATAGTTGCGTCAAGAGATCTTCGAATAGAGCCTTAATCAAAATTGTATCACATACCGCGAAACAACACGATGTATGTAGCTAAGTAGGTAATATTGTTATTAATAGGAGGATGATAGGCGAACGTAAAATTTAACTATCGCGCACAAAAAACAGAAACGAACTTAACAAAATTAAAAGTATGTGCGCGTCCTATTGCTACGTTTGCAAATAATAACATACATACATGTATGTATGCTTCACGTATCTACGCTACGCTATACAATTATTGGTTGGTTCTGGTCTTGTTTCAATTTTGTGGCCAGCGCTACGATTTTTTATTCACTCCGGTTTCATTATTTGATTACAATGACAGTACAGATGATGCGATCGCAATAATTACGTACAATGATGTATAATAAAAACATATATGATTCTAACCCTATATTAAATTCACCATTAATATTACGAGTATACCCTGCATACTGCATTACTATGTTATGTAGCTGTGGTTATTCAACATTTTCAAAGAAACAATTACAATTATCAAACATAAAGTCAGACATATCGTCGCTTTCAAATCTTATTAGTATTATTATTATTATAGGCAAGTACTACGCTAACAAATAGCCGTCAAAAATAAAACGAAATCACCACAACAACGCACTTGTGTGCTGCAAGTGGAAATAGATTTCTTCTTCCTGTCATCCATTCCAAACGTGTATATAAGTTTACCCCTAGGCATATGCAACCCGCGATGCTAATTGTATCATTTGAAGACGCAAGTTTTATTTATAATTACGTTATTTTTTCGCGATTTACTCTTTTAATTTTTTTGTATCAATTATTTATGTCTTTAACATTTAAATAAATGATCGAACTCGATACGAAAGAGTGGAATGTATTTTATTGTATATGTAAAACATACTATGTCTGATGAATACTCGACGTACGTTTGCTATTTGGTCTAAGCGATGTATACTTATTTTTCTTAGAATCTTTTTACTTTCGCTTTATTAGTAGTAGAGTATTATAACGCTTTTGAAAAACTAATATTACCATGGAAATCGTAAGATAAAATGCATGAATTTGTCGTAAAATTATACAAACATAATTTCTAAGTATGAGATTTTACAATAGCTTCAATATTTTTATATTATAGCTTTTAAATCCCAGAAATTTGTCTGTCTTATTACATTTACCGCTTATCAAAGTAAATGGTTATCTCTTTCCGCGTTCTTGCACAATACCTCACCATTTTATTATATATTTTAAATCAAATATCGCTAACGCTTTCAGAATAATAATCACCATTACTCATTTGTGTATTTGTTGAGTTGAATCTACCGACATTAAACAACTTTTAGAAATATCATTTTAAATTATGTTTCATTCAAGCGTTGTTTAGATAAAAAATACTAAATATAGGTGGCCCATCTGTAGGTTTCTTTTTTAAGTGCGTGTTATTTCGACAGTTTGCAATACTGACACGCTTGACATTGCTAGACATATAGTGTCAAACATCCTTTACAGCGAAGGTTTCACACTAGATAGCTATCATTGTCAAGCACCTCAGTGTTACAAACTGTCGAAATAACACACATTTCAAAAAGAAACTAACAGATGGTCTATCCTATAGAAGCACATTCTTCCCGGCCTCCAGATTAAGAAAAAGGTTAAATCATCTCTTAAATTGGCCAAATTTTATTATTTTAAGAAGGTACCGCCTCTAATGCCTTATTCCTAAAGGTATATTAAAATTAATAGATAGTGACGAAAGTTTCATCATAGTATGTACATACATAGATATATAGAGAAATATTTTTAAAAAAAGTAGAACTGAAAATAAAAAGGTTTTCAAGTGATGTGTGATTTGTTTAGGTATCTGATCATTAATTGAAAAATGCCATTGTAACGGATACACGTTGATATCTAAGTTTTATGCGTGTGGTGCGCCTGTTGGCTTTGTAGTTCCATAGTAATTTTACAGATGGTGCGATGGGTAATTTTACGTATGCGTCGCTATAAAAAGTCTGTTTTTAATAGAGCCACTCCTACGGTCATATAGATATACAGCCACAGATAAAAGTATTAATGAGAAAAATTGCCAAATCTATCTTTCCACACGTTGTACGGAAACCAGAGCCGGCTCCACCCGTATTCGTCAGCCCACAATCATTTCTTTTCATTTACCTACTAAATATATTATGCTCTATCGTATTATAGCGATTTTATCATTACGGCTTTTTATGCTTTGATAATATTAAAAAATATTTATATTACAAGTGGAATTTTCGCAAATTAAATTCTTTTTTAATGTTTTACAGTCATTAAAATGTATAATGGTATATTAAATCATGACAACTAATAAATTTTAGGGTTTAGCTATTTTATTTTAGCTAAATGAATGATAGGTTTTTTAAATTGCTATTAAAACTATATAATTAATCAAATTATCGTAAACATGGGTTACGCATTAAATATTCTATCTATTATATAAATAGATTCTACACTGTAAAAAAAAAAAAAAAATTGGTGCATATCATTACCTATACAGTTGTCCTATAAATGAGGCGATTGGGGTGGCAAATAACCTTTGTCAAGCATGTATTTCAATACGTAAATAGTATTATAGCAAATTTCACTAAACATATATAATATTTCTATATGTAATTACATGATATTTAAAACTATAACTTTGCATTAAAAATCTTAAAAATAATATCTATTTTTTATAGTGTTTTTATATATTTAAAAAAATATATATATTTTTCATCGTACACATTATTTAAATTAATAATAAGTCCAGAAACAGAAGTTAAATTAAGTATTTGGAAACATAATTAGAAATATAATTATTTTAGAATAAATTATTATAATATATTTACCGTAATTTAATCTTAAAAGAGTGCTTTAAATTCCCGTTTCAAGTTAACGCAGAGCGATAAAAATTGTAAACTAACATGTATGAATATGAAGACAGTTGTAATAAGTCACAGTTTTCATCTATCGGTTTTTTCTACGTTTGTGTTTGAGAAGTATATTATAACATATTTTTTCTGCGCTAATATTGAATACCAATAATGGAATTTAACTCAAATAAATTAACGAAAAAAAACGTACTCAAAAATTAAAATTGATCAAATTTACGTGTTTTATGTACTTAGAAAATATCATTGCAACTTGAGGATATTATTTGGTAAATAAGTAATTACAAAAATGTATAAATGATAAAATATCTAAACGCAGCGCTGTGGTGGACAATTAAAGAAACATCAATTCCGTGTAGGCACATTTATATTTAATCAAATTAGAATTTTACGCGTATAGAAACACACTTATTGAATGCCGGAAGCGTCATCACCTGATATTTAATTTTCTATAATTGAATCTTGTATACTATATACAGACTGTAACATTACGCACACTTACAAGTCTACCGTGTGACTTGTAAACATACGAAAAATCGCCAGGTTTATAAATAAGCTAAATCGAAATACATAACAGTTTTCTCCGCGATTTAAAATTACTACGTCGATTCTATACATTAAACATCGGCCATGTATTGGCCCTAAACTTTCTTTTACGTAGTCAGTATATTTTGATTTGATAGTATGGCCGGACATTTATATTTAAATTATTTACTAACCTTTGTAACGCTTTTTCACTAAACTTATTTGTAACACTGACAATAAATGTTAAATGTCAAAATATTTGAATATTTAAAACAATTGACATGCATAGTAGATGCGATTTATTATATATAATTTCCCATACCTACGTAACTATGGCAATATCAATAAGATAAGATCTTGTAACTGGTACTTTTTGAAGAAATGTTTCAAACAAAAGTTGTGTAGAATACTAATATCTTTGAATGTTAATGTAACTATATTTATTGTAAGTACAGCCGTTTCGGAGATATTGCAGAAATTATAAAAAATTACTCAAGTAAACATGCACTTCCGGTTTGAATATGCTTTTCAAAAATAAGAGGTTTTCCTCCCAGGCATATACAAATCTTAAGTTTAAAGTTTCCTAATTTTATCTTTAACGGTGTAGGCTGTAGAGCGCAGACAGACACACACACACAGACACACACACACACAGACGTCATTCCAAAAATAGTCAGATTCGATTCAGGGAAGGTCAAAAGGTGTATTTCCGTAAACATTTCGAGATTTTTTTTTTTTTTTCGTGATTACAATACTTACTTATTACTTCGTAAAAGAAAGTAAAAATACAGTGTAGCGCTGTGCTGGATTTAAACGAATATATTAAATATAAACATACTAGCGAAACCCCATCAATAATTATTTATTTCTTATCTGCTAATAATGAAAACCAATAATTTCCATTCCGGAACGCCAAGAGTGTTTATAAGTAATTATGATAAATAAGGAAGAATTGAAACTTCATTTAGAAGTGCGCCAGTTTACTTGTTGTAGCACTAATAATAGTATATTTAGTAATGTTTGTGTATAAATATATTTAAATACTTCCCTGTAATTCCCATCCATTTCGTTTGGCGTATAGTATCTATATACGCGCACTATGTTTATAGATAAGAGCCGCTTATAAGAAACGAATAAATCGAGTATATTTTATGTACGGTCGCATATAAATACTAATGACATGTTCGTTGTCTTTTTCGAAAAGCATCTAGGTATATGATACCTACATACATACATACATACATATAGGTATATGCGCGCTAGTAGTGTTTTTGATATGTATGTTTTTGCGAGTGTCGAACCAATTTTTTTATCATGTAAATTTCGTATTCACGTTTCGATATATTTGGGTATCGTGTCAAATGAACACTCAAGCAATATTATCAGGCAACAGCCAAATTTACGAACTCTCAAAATACGACCGTTGAATCAATTGGCGATTTTTGATACCTATTTCCTTTTTTTCGATAAGATTACATTTTATTATTAAGTATTTCTTTATTGGCATTTTATAGCATAAGTATACGACTCTTTCGGATAGGGATAGGGTTAATTTACGAATAAATATAGCCTACAGTGGACGTTCATAAATTCGAAATAAATGTTGACTAAAGACCATGTCTAAAATAGATAACTGACACTAAATGAGAATCTATGATTGATTTTCTATAATATCTATTTGTTGTTAATACCATACGACAAATAGTTGTACAAATTTAGTCATTATAAATTAAAATTTGGTAAGAAATTATGTTCGACAGATTTAAAAAATGACTTGTATCAGTTATTAAATAGCCACAAGTTTTTCATGAATTGTACAACATTAATTATAGAGTTTTATTTCAAAAATGTTATGGTCAGTTCTTTTATTCTTTCTAGTAAATTTTGTGTCGTTTTATCTGTTGAATTAGACATACAACTGGTTCTTATAGACACTTTTAATTATTTTGGTTGACGAGTTGCTAGAAAAGATGTAATTTTCATTTTTATGTATATATGTATGTAACTACGTATAAGTAAGTAAGAACAGTTTTGACTGTGAATAATGTTGGATGTTTTTAATAGAGTTTACACTGTAAAATATCCGATTGCAAAATGCGCGTGTCAAACTCACATAAAGGTCTGTTTAGTTTAGCATAAACGTGCCGAATTAAAGTAGTAGAGCCGTTTGTAATGACTAAGTACTAGTATTTTATATAACAGTACCTATATTCTACAAAGTACGGATTCAAAAAAATAAAATAGATACTTTTTTCTTCTTCTTTCAACTAACCTACAATTTATTTTTATGTTATACCTATTTATGCATATTTTATATGAATGAATTTTTATATACCTAATATTTACACATTTGTCTACGAAAATTTAAAACAACCCTTCATTTTAGGGTTACAAAGTACCTAATATTTAATTTTTACTTTATACCTACTAGATGATCTAAAATTCTATACTTATCGTGTAAAAAATTTAAATTATAATCTTAAAACAAAAAGATATTAAGATAAGGGATGAAAATAATAAAATTTGTTATTCTTATACCAATTAGCATAATTTATCTTAATAGTTAAAATTTCTAAATGACGAATTTTGATAAAATAGTTGCGTGTAATAATAATCAAGATGGCCTAATAATGTTTTGGTGTAACCGTGAATGAATAATGCCATGTCCACACCTCTTAACAATATCAATAACTCATTAAAAATGCGTACATGTTCACAAAAATACTTTGGCTCGGTTAACCTTGGCGAAAAAACAATAGGATGTCGTTGCATTCAGCCCACAACAACCGCCACACCGAATTCTGCTAACTGGCTGTTGGTTGCACCAGCAACTACAGTTCGCGCAGAAGAGCACTCAATGCTTTCATATTATTTTTATAATACACACACACACACAACGCACGCACCGACCGCTGTCTACTCCTCGCCAATATCAACATTATATTATACCAAGCGCATGTCTTCATTTCATACAATTGCACGTTTTAAACAATACATCTTCATATTAAAAATGCTTTTATTTTAGAAATATCGATAGTTCGTTAATTCACAATAAGATCTTCTTATTCTGTGGCCATTTTTAATATATTTTTGGTATATATATATATATATATATATATATATATATATATATATATATATATATATATATATATATATATATATATATATATATATATATATATATATATATATATATATATATATATATATATATATATATATATATATATATATATATATATATATATATGTGTACCAAAATTATCGAAAGATTTAAAATGATACCTATACTACAATGCTTTATTATATTAAATTATCTTTATGTTTAGTAATAATAGAATTGGAATGAAAAATGAAAAATATGGTAGGTACCTAAATAGAACTCTTAAGAATGTAGGTATGATTTATGTAGTTAATGTTTATAGGCAATTGTAAAAAATAAATAAGATAATTTACTGTAATGGTTGACCAGGTGTGAATGCTGGCGTAATGAGAGTGACATTAGTTTTGGCGCATATATAGCGTAGTGTACGTTGTACGCTGCTTGGGTTGCAGTTAAAATAGTAAACACGACCTAACGGCGGCAATGGCAGCGGTGGTAGTGGCGGTGGCGTTGAGAGATGTCAATGTTCGGTGAGCCACGGAACCCGCCACGTTCCCTTCGATCGTTTCTTTCGGCTGGTCTTGCATCCAGAAGCTATTTCGCATTTGGAATTATGTGCGTGCACCAGTGTGTCTGTGTGTGTGTGTGTCGCCTGTCCGAAATTTCAGTAAAATAGACAAGACAATGCTCTGCTCTGCTCTGCTTTGCCGGCCCTATACATTCACGTGTGTTCAAACTTTGCGCCGATCCGTTCCTCCGGAGTGTATATGTATGTGTGTCTGTGTACCTGTTGCCTTTCCGTTGATCTTCTCCCTGCACACCACAGCCAAGACTCTTTCGAAGACTGTGATGGTGTGTGTGTGTGTGTGTGTGTGTGTGTACTACCCGCCTGCCCTCTGCTAGCCTAGCTGCCGGACAGGTTCTCTTCGCGTGCTGGATGTCTTCGGCAGGTTGCGGGGTGCGGGCTTGGGCGCAGTGGAATGCGGGGAGGGCATTCGCTGAGACCGCGGACGGACACCACGGTTCAGTCAATGTGAAAGAACAGAACTGCACATACACACAAGACAAAACACTCACGGAGTGTCTTCGCGGTCTCCTCCAGTAGTAGTGCATTTAAACCCACCCCAATCTAGTACCACCCAATGTTCAGTCACTATTAGGCAATGCGCCGATGCAGTGTAGTTAATTGTGGATGTCTTCGGCAATGTTGTGATTTGGAACCGCAGCTCGGCTGCTAGTGGTGGCTCTTTGGATTATACCAGTCAACGGAGAGATACATCCGAAAAAACGAACGACATATCATCCGCGGACGGTGCGTGTGTGTGCGTGTACGGTGTAATTTTGTGCGTTGAACTTGGCAGGAGTGCGTTTTTGCCTCCGTTAAACCAGCCAACATTATTGTTGTAAAGTGTGATTGGAAAGTGGATTCGAGATTTCGTTTAGGTATGTGCAAGTGTTAATATCGGCGTGGCTTTACGAGTCAGTGCTCCTTTCATCCAGCTATCCTATAGATTCATCCACTTAGAGGACTCTGATTAACTTAAAATTATATATAGTGAAAATGTGTGTTACGAAAGAGTGTTTTGGAAAACCAATTACCCGCTACAACCAACTTTGGTTCTATATATCTACTACCTATGCTAGAATTGTGTTTATTTACTTTGGAAAACATTATTTGGAGCAACATTATCTTCAAACGTATTTACCATAATACACAGAATATTGACAATCATTTCTATACCTACGGACTTTTGCCCATTAGTTCATGCTTTGATGATTCAGAAATAGAACAGCAACAATAATTTCATTCTTTCGATGTTTTCAACCAACATATTACCTATAAAAGCATTGATTCAAATCTAAAAGTCGTACTCCATCTCACAACCCCTAATCTTTTATATTATTAGATATTTAAAACCTCGATTCTAAATCATAACAAATACGTTATGGAGTCTCTAGTTATCAAAAAGATCAACAAATATAGATTGTTATTAGTTACAAAATAAAGATGTTATAAGTTGTGATCAATACAACATTCATTCAGCGTATCGTGATGAGTCCATAATTATAATAAAACAACAAATATTCTACCGACGGTGTGATTAAAGTGTATGTTCACTGAGGGTTGGTAGTGTCTGTACTGTTTGGGCGATCACATGTGCTTAAGAATGTTTGCCTTTCTCTCTTTTGGGAACCGTTTACCGCCGTGTGTCGTATCGCTCCGGGTGCTGGCGCGCCAACCCAGGAATCGAAGCATGTCCTCTTTTACGCCGTGTTCGTGCTGCGCCAATGCTGGATCTACGGATGCAAGTCCTACTACTGTCCGTTAACTGCAACAACGCAAACTAGTTCTGTTTTGAGGTCTTGATCGGCCGTGATTTCGTTTCACCGTGCACTAAGCCACATTTTAGTTTCATGTTATCATACATATCTGTCACCCGCTCACATTTGTTGTTCTCCTTCGAACTTCTATTGTCTTGTTTTCATTATTATATTTAGCATATGTACCTATTTGCTAATATACACACACATACACACACCCTATGTTTCCATTCTCTAAATTGTTCACAAACTTATATATATATATATATATATATATATATATATATATATATATATATATATATATATATATATATATATATATATATATATTTATAAGTAGACGTAATATTATTTTTGTGGGTTCGGCTCAATACTGAATAACAAATAGTTACTGCCTTTCGCCATCGACACTAGAAATTGTTTACAAACTTGCGCATATCATCAAAATATTAATATATTTTTTATAAAAATCGTAACTTGAGTGACCCTAGTAGTATTGAAAGAAATGATAGGTATAGCATTTATTCAAATATTATTATTTTAATATTTTGAGGCAAAAATTCATTTAGGTACACAATAGAAAAGGTCATTGTGTGTATTTAGAATCACTTTCCAACTATATAATAACGAATAAATGCATTACTAGCAGTGTGATTTATTAAAATATATAATTCCAATTTGAATCATTGAAAAATGATTGTCGTCAAAATATTATTATATTTGTAATGTATAGATAGATATTTATAATAAAAGTATATTATATGAGAAAATATGTACCTATAAGTAAGTTTCGAAACAATTGAAAACTAGTAGGTATAGTGATAACTTAATTTTTCTTGTTGCTTATAAATTGCTGTCGTTATCTAACAAGTATGGTAGCATGCAGAAAAACGTTGGAATAGTTAATAAAAATGTTGATCATAAATTTATCGAATCATTTGAGTTGGTAGCGCTGACGAAATCGGCATGAAAGCAAGAATAGTTGAGCGAAAACGTAAGAATTACGGTTGCAAGCCTGAAGGCAATGTATTAAACATTGAACCTGAACTTGGTTGGCAGACGAGTTCTTCGACCAAACACACAGCGCAGAAAGATCTATCTATTCTTCTTTACGAACACAGATTGAATACCGCTGGTATTGGCGTACGTGCACAATAAGCAATTGACATTCGAATGAAATCGAGACAGTCATTTTTCTTGAGCGTCCGTAACCAGAAATGTGTGATTTTATTTGTGGCTAAATGAACGTACATATATGTATGTATAGGTAGGTATACCGGCCGGCGGACGGAGAGTGTACCTACATACAAACATACATATATATATATATATATTGTTAGTTATTCGTTTCGTTTTAATCATCCATTGTTCTCTCTTCTTGCGCACGTCAGGTGTAAACAATTGATTACGCAATTTGCTGCACGCCCGACGGATTCTCCAAATTCTTCAGAGATTAGCAAAAAGATGCAAGTGCGACCGGCTCTCGGTTTTCGGCCGCTCTCAATACCTGTCTAAATTCTATAAGACTATACCCCTTACACATCTTTCAAATACATTCACATTAAGGATTAGTTATATATCGTTTGATTTAATCTATAAATTATCGTAGAATGTTTTTATTTTAAATTCATAAATTGCAGTTAATAACACATAAAAATACGCATAGTTGTGACAGAATTGAGATATTGTTGTCATTCATTTAAGTCACATGCATCGCGTATCGCGTATGGTATGAGATTATAATTCATGTCTTGTCTACCACGTATTTGACATGATGGTCGATGGCTGCTCTGGTAGAACTGTTGACTGATGTTTCAGATTGGTAATTTTCAATTGAATTAACTATATGTAACATGCTGGAATTGAGAACACAATTATGCAAAGTGCGTAACGTCACTATTTCCGTTCGCATATTTCATTTTACAATTATGTATATTCTATTAAATAGTTTATCCGCATCTACCTATATACTATATATATATGGTTGTAGAACTAGATGGCATGTATTGGAGTGATTTTTTCCACGTGTTCATCTCGCTGTTTATAATATAGTTTCGTCAGGTCAGGCACAGGCCGACGGTCAGGCGCCTTAACATAAAGCAGCGCGTAAATTGAAGCACCATTACAAACATATTTGGGCACCGATGTTTTCAGTTCCGTCTGTACACACTCTGGTTTTGTTCTGGCCATTAGCGGCCTCCTCTATTTCCCTGTCTGTTCGTGTGGTACCTGATGGCCTATACCTGCTGCCTGTGCCCGGTGCGTACGGTGCGTGTACCCCAAAGAAAGCCTAAACTCTAAGACCATCGACGTATTCCATCATGGGTAGATGGTCTTCTTCTTTTTCTATCTTATATACCTAGAGATTCTACTAGTTGTAGTAGTCGTATAGTGTACCATATTTCCTTTTGCTTATACATGTATGTGTGGACTCTAATAATCTAGTGATGATGGAAGATTTTTCCAACTATTCTTTTTAGCCTGTTTTTCATTTCAATTTTGTTTTTATTCTTTGTATACAAGCTGCGTCCTAATATCCATAGCTCAATTCAACAACATATTATAGACAAAAATAAGGAATATATTCCGTTATTAAATCGCATAAAAAACCAACTGTAACCATTTGTTTATTTGGAATGTCTCCATTTTTCATTCAATCAGATGAATTTATTACACCGACGTATATATACATTTATATATATATATATATATATATATATATATATATATATATATATATATATATATATATATAAAAGTATGTGTGTGTGTGTGTGTGATGTCAATGTGTGTTGGTCTCGTAAATTATTATATACATTATAATTAACAAACTTCACGATTATTTTATCCCAAGTCCGCTAAACTATAACATTTATATGCTGCAAACAAGAATTTGATACTTTGTAGCATTGACACCAACAGATATTTTTGCTTGTGTACTGTCTGACCAGTGACAATTATTGTAAATATTATAATTAGATTCACGCATGGCAGAAAAATGTCACATAAAATAAATATACGCGAAACGTGTGAATATCAATGCTAATGTGGTGCGTGTTTTGTAAGTATGTGTGGTTGTTAGTTGTACGGCGCCCATGGGGATTTCTTCAGAAGAAGAAGCGGCAAGGTCGCGAACCTTCTTCTCCCACAAGCTCAACTAGGGTTTACAAACCCATTCCTAATCTTTCCATGCTTGATTTAAACCTTTTTGAACATTTGATGCATAACCGTTTTAAATATTGATTACAGATTGGCGCAAGATGATGTTCGAGCTAGTAACAAGCTACCGATGAAGGTATCCACGTGGGAACTAGGAGCTATGGGGATGTTGCGGTGGCTTCCGCTAATCCTCCTTCTAGTAGTTCCCGTTCACTTGGAGCATGTGCGGGACTTGGAAGTGTTCGAAGGTGCGCGCGTCGGCACTCGAATCGGATTCATCGGTGACGGTACTTCGTCCGAATCAAGTCCGCCGTACTTAATAGTCCCTGTCACTGGCAGTGCAGTCGACACTGATTTAACAATCGATCAAAACACCGGCGAGATAATCACGAAAGTCCGTTTGGACCGGGAGAGAAGGGCTTCGTATTCTTTAGTCGCTATACCGATGAGCGGTGATAATGTTCGCGTTATGGTTCGAGTGTTAGACGAGAATGATAACGCCCCAACGTTTTCAGCGCCGATAATGAATATTGAGTTTCCCGAAAATACGCCTAGGGATGTGAAACGGACGTTGCACCCCGCCAAAGATTTAGATTTGGGTATTTATAACACGCAACGTTACAACATTGTCTCAGGGAATGTTAACAATGCTTTTCGATTATCATCGCATCGAGAACGGGATGGCGTTTTGTATTTGGACCTCCAAATAAACGGATTTCTAGATAGGGAAACTGTTCGTAAATACAGCCTCGTTATAGAGGCGTTGGATGGAGGTTCACCACCTTTACGAGGTGAAATGACTGTTAATATAAAAATACAAGACGTCAATGATAACCAACCATTGTTTAACCAAAGTCGATACTTTGCCACAGTGCCAGAAAATGCAACGGTTGGCACCACGGTGCTACGAGTCTTTGCGACAGATGCAGACTCAGGAGAAAACGGCCAAATCGAGTATTCAATAAATCGTAGACAAAGTGATCGAGATCGAATGTTTCAAATTGATTCTACTACAGGTCTAATAACCGTCAATAAACTTCTAGACTTTGAAACGAAAGAACTTCATGAATTAGTCATTGTCGCTAAGGACCATGGATTGCAACCATTAGAAACGACAGCTTTCGTATCAATTCGTGTCACTGACGTCAACGACAATCAACCTCAAATCAATGTGATATTTCTTAGCGATGATGCGACTCCGAAAATATCTGAATCGGCACAACCAGGCGAATTTGTTGCGAGGATTTCAGTGCACGATCCAGACTCCAAGACAGAGTATTCTAATATTAATGTAACGCTCAGTGGCGGTGAAGGACATTTTGGTTTGACAACCCGGGATAATATCATCTATTTAGTGATTGTGTCGTTACCATTAGATCGTGAAGTGCAACCCAACTATACCTTAAGTGTGATTGCTACAGACACTGGAACACCGCCTCTGCACGCTTCTAGAACGATTCACCTCCGCGTTACTGACATCAATGACAATGCGCCAGAATTTGTCCGTGAAGTTTACCACGCCAACGTCATGGAAGTCTCCGATCCAGGCACGTCAGTCATCCAAGTGTTGGCGGTGGATAAAGATGAAGGGAATAATTCGGCGATTAGTTATACGTTGTTGGCAACTCCCGACACGCATTCCCAGTGGTTTCAAGTTGATTCCCGTTCGGGTTTGGTGACAACGCGTGCTCATGTTGATTGTGAAACGGATCCAGTGCCTCAGTTAACAGTGATTGCGACAGATAATGGATTTCCTCCGCTTAGTTCGACGGCTACAGTGTTAGTGACCATCCATGACGTGAACGACAACGAGCCCATTTTCGACCAGAGTTTTTACAACGTTTCGGCAGCGGAGAACGAGGCGGTTGGACGCTGCATTTTAAAGGTAGGCATTTTCAAAAGTTTCTCATTTGAATTTTGACATAACTTCGACGCCCATATGGCTCTAGACAAAAAGGGGCAATTGCTAACTTCAGAAGTATTTAGTTTTTAACCAAGTAGGTACCTATATTACTAATAAGAAACTTAAGTTGGTTTACCTACAAGTTTCCAATGGCGTAACTTTGTTTGGGTTTTAAATAATTTAATAATTGTTTTCTTAAGACAAAGAATATATATGTAGGTATTTAGATTCCTATTTGAGATATGTATTTGTGGTAAAAATGTGTAGTGTTTAAATTAGGTTTTAAATTGTTTGCCCCTTTTGGTAAAGCCCTACGGGCGTCCATGCTTGACAGAGATTCGCGCACTTGATTTATGACTTTGGTTGTAAAATTATGGATTTGCACCCTGCCGGCAGTCCGAAAATATGCTGCTTGTTAGTTGGAAAGTATAAAGAGGGCCCAAAACAATAACTAAAAATGGCTCTTGGCTAATTTTTTTGTGGGCCGCTTTTCTGGTGCCGCTGCAACGGACTCGTGGTCCGGTAATTAAAATAAGATTTTGGTTGTTTGAGTGGTTATCATAATGTCACTTAGTGGAAATATGGTTTATTTATATGATATACGCTGTGACCGGTGTCTAGGTGTGCTTGTGACCATTTTGTAGTTGTTAAGTAACAAGCCACAGGTAGAGAGTGCTGACCACCCATCGCGAGCCAATGGTCACTCTGCCACCAGGACCGTAACAATTATTTTTGTTTCATCCGCCTAGAAAGTGCCTTTTTAAGATAGAAATGCTAATTCGTATACCTGTTTTACCTTTCTTACACTGCCACTTGTACAAAATCGAAAGAAATTCTCAAAATTATATCTTACAACTTTTTGCTGTTGATACATTTACTAAATTATTTATTCAGTATCAGATATTGATATGATTAAATATATATATATATATATATACATATGTATATGTAAGTCATGTGTGGCACCGCTAGAAAAGGTTTTAATTTCAAAATAAATAATTGTACTCGTAATAGTCGTTTGGCATTTAAGGTATGGTATTGTTTCAGTACGGTTCTGATAACGAAATATTCAAAAATGCGTATGGAATTCGGTAAATGCTTACGCGTGGGCGTTGTTGATTTTTATACGTACATTTTAAATTAACTCTTTTGTATACATGTGTGTGATTAGGTGCGAATCAACTCGAATAGTTCTGTTGTTGGTTTTTTTATTTAGTTATTTTATACTTTCAATACACGCAATAAATAATGCTTGACTGTTTTTTATTCCTTTCTTTCTAAACGCACACTATTCTAATGTGTGTGTGTGTATGTGTAGATATTAAAACGTTGACAGATTCTTTTTCAGTTTGTGAAATTGATGTACAGGAAAAATTAACAATTAATATGAAACGTGTTTTTTTCGAGTAATAGCAGCGACACCCGCAGTGCGAATACTGAAATTTCGTTAGTTTCGTAGTTGAAACCATACATCATATTCGTTGGCGGTGTAACTGATTGATTTTTTTTTCTTATCCTCTTATTTCGAACTGGTGTTTATTCATTCATTAAAAGTGTAGATTTTTAAAGATTTCACACACATTCAATTTAGTTTTAATTTTAATAATTTATTATATCACATCAGTTCATTATATTCCGTCGCATTTATAGACATGTTTTAAATGATTTTTAAAATAACCAAAAGCGCAAATATTTTAAATTATTAATTTGATATAGATAGCTATAAGTACGTCATAAAACAATAGATATATACTAATGTTATTGCATGTTTATTGAAGCCTGATGGTGTAACACACATTGTACTGTTGAGAACGGTTAATACTTATATTTGAACAACATATATTTATAGTTAATTAAAGTGAGTGTTCGCCATGCGTAAAAATGGTTGATTTTACACTCGGAGTGCCTGGCGCCATGGGGCTTCCACCATAACGCACACCACGCTATTTGCACACACACACACACACATAAAACGTTTGCTTTCTTAAACGCGAAATCACTACCAACTATTGTTTGTTTCTTGCCTACTCGCATTCACAAACACTCATTATCTTAATCGCTGTTTAATTAATCAACTTTTACCCATTGTTAGCTATACACATTTTTTGTTAGCCATTCGAAATAAATCATTGAGCTAATTTGTCATTTCAAATTTATATTTTTAATAAATAGATTACGTTCTAAAATAAAATTAAGTCTCAATTAGGAATATATAACATTGGTCAACAAATTATTTATTAATTTACTGAGAAGTTTCAAATTTTAAAATGCGATTTATTCATTTCTAAGTTTCCTAAAATGTATAGATTATAAATTGTATAATTTCATATAAGAATCGTTAAATAGACTTTTCATCCTGTAGTCAGTGTTGAATTAAACCAAACACCACCATAAAACGACATTTTATAAAATGAATTCGTATTTAACAAAGCGCTATATAAAATATAAAACACAAGTAATATAAACTAAATATATATAGAAATGCGTAATTATAAAAAATTATTGTTATAATAAAAATTGACGAATATTTCACAAAAAAATATTAATTATATATATTAGTGATTTACTCGTAAAATGTATTTCTCGAATAAAAAATATCATTTAGAAAAGAAGCCTGACAAACTGCTAGGCACAGGATGTACTTGCGCCGTTAAATATTTAGTGTTTATTAAATGTTAGTAGATATAAAAGCATTTCAGCGTTTTTAGATACCGCGAGAATGTTTAAAAATAATAAAGGTTGAGCAGTTTTGTGTAATAATTCGTATTATTAATTCTAAACGTGTGTGTTTTTGTCTCTTATTATTATGAATATAAAAGGGGTGAGCTGGAAGCGTTGGCGATTGAGTAATTTTCTTGCTTGGTTGGAAAATCGTACTAAATACTGTTAGATGTATAAATAAAATAAAACGAAAATAGATTCGATTTATCAAAAGTTACATAACTATGAAAGTATCTATCTGCTGATATAAGAAATGTCTCTAAATACATAAGTAGACTTCAGAATCTGACATAGATAATATAATTTCTATACCTAGCTATAGGTATATCATGTTTGTAAGGTAAGAATAAATACTTTCACGCGTCAGGTCTCGAACGTGGGATGGGTTAGGCAGAAACTGTTATTATTACATAGAATAATTCACACCTGATGCAATTTTTCACTATTTCCTGGCAAAACACATGTAGGTATAGAAAAAACATATGTCTAATAAAAATCCGTGAAATTTGCTTTATTTGCGAAACGATTGACTACTTTTCACTTTCTTATACGAAGTATTGTAGGTAGGTAGGTACATAATTAGTAAGTACATATATTGTACTTGAATAGCAAATGCATTTTTAATCGTTGAGGTTACGTGCTACTTCTCAGGACAAATTGTCACCGATAATTATACAAGATGTACCCATTTTTCTTACCTATACTCGTTTCAGTATTGAAGTTTAATAATTAACTAATTATATATATATATATATATATATATATATATATATATATATATATATATATATATATATATATATATATATATATATATATATATATATATATATATATATATATATATATATATATATACATATATTATATATATATATATATATATCATATATACATATATATATATATATATATATATATATATATATATACATATTATATATATCATATATATATATATATATATATATATATATATATATATATATATATATATATATATATATATGTGCAGACTTGTACAGTGTGTTATGTACTTTGCTACAATTTTGAACCGTGTAACTTGTTTGGCATTGAAACTTGAGACAATGGATATTTAATTAATTAGTAAAAAATGCTTAATTGTGTCTTCTTAGAAAGATTTAAATTTTATAAATAATAGAATAGAGTGTAATGCGTATATAGTACAATTTAAATAAAAAGAAGTTTGGAATAATTGATTGTTGAGTGTTTCAAAATGTCAAATTAATTGAGAATGTGTGAGTGTTTGTGTGTGTTGCTGTGTCTCTGAAAAGCTGTGTGTGTGTGTGTTAAGTGTGTGTGTGTGTGTGTGTGTGTGTGTGTGTGTGTGTGTGTGTGTGTGTGTGTGTGTGTGTGTGTGTGTGTGTGTGTGTGTGTGTGTGTGTGTGTGTGTGTGTGTGTGTGTGTGTGTGTGTGTGTGTGTGTGTGTGTGTGTGTGTGTGTGTGTGTGTGTGTGTGTGTGTGTGTGTGTGTGTGTGTGTGTGTGTGTGTGTGTGTGTGTGTGTGTGTGTGTGTGTGTGTGTGTGTGTGTGTGTGTGTGTGTGTGTGTGTGTGTGTGTGTGTGTGTGTGTTGTGTGTGTGTGTGAGAGAGATGAGAGAGAGTGAGGGAGTGTGTGTGTGTGAGTGAGTGTATGAGTGAGTGTGTGAGTGTGTGTGTGTGTGTGTGTGTGTGTGTGAGACAGATTCCATGTTTTGTATGAAGAATAACAGTATCTATTAGTAGGTACGATCTGCAGTGATTGCGTAACAAGACACAGATCTGGTTTGCATTGTTGATATTTCGTTTGGGTGATTAACATTGATTCTTTTTGATTGTCGCTGAAGGCGGATTTGTTATTTATCGAGTCGCTAATGGTGCCTCCATATTTAGGATAAAATTGCGGACAACCATATTCGGTGTATGGCTATAATGATTTAATTTTGTATAAATGAAAATAATTAAAGTGTAATTATCTTTACACTGGGACTAGAATTAAAATGTAATTTCTAGCTATTTTCATTC
Source organism: Nebria ingens riversi (assembly GCA_018344505.1). Lineage (NCBI taxonomy): Eukaryota > Metazoa > Arthropoda > Insecta > Coleoptera > Carabidae > Nebria > Nebria ingens. The sequence continues at coordinate 98,142 of JADQWA010000015.1, read as the reverse complement.
AATGTTGTGGCGTTGAAAAATAGGGGACATTATTATTAACATTTACGGTTTCAATCAGGAAGACATTACGAACAAATTTCCGAAATTATTCTTTTCCGGGGGCACTACACATAACTATTCAAACAATGGCTTCTTGATGGATTTCGCTCTTAAAACATATTCGAAATCTCTCAAGTCTCTCAAAAGCCTCGAGGACATTTATCAAAAACTCAAACCAAGCTAAATTACCTACTACACCAAACATCTGCACTATTTTGCACTGGATATTTTATTTTAAACATTCAAACAAATATTATTATTCATTATGTACCTACATATATTAGAACGTTTTTCACTTTTCAAATTAACTACACACCTAACAACATATTTATAAATAATATTTTTAATATTCACTTACCCTTAAAAACGCTGCTATGACTTCTAAAGTGTAAAGTTTCATCATTCTATCTTCAACAGTTTAGATTGTACACAGACACACAACACATCGTCATTTTAATTATCAGCGGAATCTACACTATTTTATAAATAAAACTCAATAAAAAACCGCTAATTATATAAATTAGACTATTTAAGCGTTGCCATATTTATAAAGTATCTAGCCCTCTATGTTGTTTTAGAGAATTTAAAAAACACTTCCGCGTTTGCGCACAACCGCGACCCTTGTGGCTAGTGTGCAGTAGTGGCAAAATGGCGAATCGTGTTAGTTGTTGTATGTGTTTGTGTAGTGGACATTTTAGAATTACCAGGGAATACAGTTCTAAAATATGTGAAAAGTAACAATTGAAACGTTTTTAAGTGTTTGTGATATCAATTGATGGGGTCAGGATGGCGTGAATTGTAAAATGTAAGTGCATTTATAATCTATTCATTGTTGACGTCATGTTTTTTTTTTGCTATGTATCGTATATGTATAGGCAACTAGTTCATGTGTAGTTGTATACACTTGCACAGAACTGTTTGAGAGCAATATAGAATATAAATCTGTAAGAAATATATATATATAGGTACATTTTTAAAGGTTTATAAACTATTATAGATTCTCTTTATAGAATTTATTGTCCAATTCTGAACAAGTAATAAAATATTTATAGGTATAGGTATAATATTTTACAAAACATTTAAAACACATTTTCATTAAATCTAAAGAAAGTAAAAATTAGTTATTAAAAATGAATTCGTAGAACCAATAGCTAATTAATTGAGTAAAAGTAAAAGATAAGTTAGAACAAACAGAATAAAAAAAAGTGTTAAGTATATGAATGGTTTATAATGTTTGAAATGGGTTCTCTGTCACCCCATTTCTTTGATAAAATCGTGTAGTAAAATTAAGCTTTCGCTTTTATAAAAACATTTGACGTTTGTTGAGACCTTTCTAAATGATTGTTTCATCTTTGTAAAGACTTAAACAATGAATCCGGGTTAAGCTTCCGCGATTTGGGATACAATACGCATCATGGTGCTGCTATGCGCACAGCGTCGTCTCCATAGGGAATTTTCACTTTCGATGCGGGGGCCGCGTGCTCAAAACGTGACCGGTCAACCCACTGTTGTAGTGCGGAAGAGATTGCATTTCTATCTAACGCAATCAACCGATACGATGATATGTTTTCGTATACTTTCAAACAGTAAACAATATAGACACAAACATCAATTTTCTTGATCACTTCTAAACATTCATCAAAAACTATTAAACCACTGTTTCTTAGATTTTCTTTTGTGAACTTACGAGGCATGAACTATGAAGTTTGCCTAGTTCGAATCCCACTTAGGTTGAATGTATACTTATTTAAAAACAAACTTGTTTTGTTTATATGATTGTATCTTAAATCACGGTTAATTTTATATTTTATAAGAAACATAAATGTTTAATTTAGTTGAGTTGTTTTTATAATTGAAAATTATGATGAAAAAAGCTCTATTTTATAGTGATGCTTGAATAGTTTCTTTTTCCGCGACCTTATAGTAATTTAGGTATAAGAATAAATGCGCACAGTAAGAAGTATAGTAAATTAGTATTGTTCAACAGTTCATTCGTTCGTCCGCTGAGTGAGTGAGTGAGTGAGTGAGTGAGTGAGTAAGTGAGTAAGTAAGTAAGTAAGTAAGAGGCATACTATAAAATCCAATGATTTACAGTTGGAACGGTTAAGAAAGTAAAAGCGTAATAGCTTTGGAGGTTGACTCACTCACACTAATTACCAGTATAATATTTCCATCTTTGTTGCGGGCAGATTTGTTTCCCTGAGTATTTTTATTCACGTCGCTTGTCATGACACTTGTAACTCGATGCGTATACCTACAACACACCACACAACATCTAAGCTAAAGTTCTCTGTCTAAGTTCATGCGTTCGTTCGTTTGTTCGCTCGCTCAGGTGAAAGTAGGTCTCATCTCTCTTGGTGTCCCGTGCGCGGCGCGGCACTGACCTAAAGCTGACCGCAGACCGACACACACAACGCACTCTCAATTTCGCAATCAATCACAACGCTCGTTCACAACAACCTATAGATAGATTAGATTTACAACAACAATCTCGGTGTGTTTCTTCCAAATGTCTCTCTCAATACTTTTGTATTGATTGACTTTTCAGTCTGAGTCTGTTATTTTATTAAAATGAAATAATTCCTTTTATAAGTTTAGTGTTGGGTCGTCCTTCGGCATCGCAAATCGGCGTAAATACTGTTGCTATTCACATTCGCTAATGTGTTTATTTAAGTTTCTTATTAGCAGCGGATAGCAAGCAATGTGGCATTCATTGTAATGCCCCCGGTTTGGAGTTATTGCCAGGTTCACAACATACGTATATGTATGCATGCATGCATGCATGCATGTTTGAGTTTGTTGGCTCGATCGTTAATTCACTTGCTGATTTATTTATTCTCCATCTTCTTTCGTTCGCTTCTCTTCTACAAGCAACATTGCGATTTTCTGCTTCTTCTTCTTCGTCGTCGTCGTTGTTGTTTTTTGCATTTTGTTTCATTTCTTCTTGTTTTTCGTGTTTGCTTCTTCATTATTCACGACTCTACTAGGTATTATACATACATACATACATATGTGCTTTTCGAACAATTATTGGCTGATCGTTAATTTTGTAATTATTTTTGTTTTAAAAATAAACCATTTCCACTTTCATGGCTTCAGTCTCAGAGCCTCGTTTAAATAATGAAGCACTTTTTCTATTAGGTAGGTACTTCTTTATTATGCGCATCATGTAATGCACTATTCGCTTTGCTTGCGTTTCCGAAGAAATCATTAACTGTTTCGTATGAACAACAATCGCGTTACAAGTCGCAAACTAACAAATAGGAATGTCAAATGGACATTTTTACGTAATGAGTTAATGCCAGACGCGCACCAAAGTGTCATTTCATTCTAATTCTTTTTAACACACATCGAACTACAATTCCATCTTATTCTCACAGCCTACTAAAATCGTTTCTATTTTTAATCAAAACAATACAATATCTAAACTTAATCTATATCTTCTGGACACACCAGAATTGAATGTTGCTTATACAGTAAGGGTGATTTTATGTTAAGCACAATATGACCTTTTGTTTATGGGGTTAGCATTGTCTGTGCGTGACTGACTATTTTCAGTTTGATACACACACACACATACATACACATATATGGTTTTGTATGTATGTATGTATACATACACACACTAACATCCACTAATAAGTGGCACGTCAATATTAATCATTGTTTATTGCGGAAATGTGATAATCATACGTTGTCTATTTGCGCGAATGGGGCAGTTGTGAACCAGCCTTAAGCCGCGTTGCATGTAGGTACACATAATACGCACAAACACGTGTTTACATTGGTCGATAATTGAAAAAGAAAGCCTACTTTGTCTGTGAGACCATCGCACGTTGTTTGTTTCTGTTCGCCAGTCGAGCACAACGAATGGACGAACGAATTCTGGAATACCTAACTATAGTGTGATTAGCGTATGAATGAGATTGCAAATTCGAACGTTGTACGCTGTTCAAGATGATTTATTTTAAGATTTTAATGCGACTGAGGTGTGGAAAGAAATTGCTGATAAGTTTGACAAGAAAATTCAACTTGATTATGGAGTATCTACAACTGGTTGAACTTTGACAAATTATACTCGCTTCTAAATCAAATATAATTCCATTTTAAAAGTAGCTAAGATACCTACTGGGTATAGGTTTCATACCAGGCATATAGGTACTTCTTATAAGTAAAAAAATAATCTAAAAGTGTGTTTTATGACCATTAATTTAAAATTATTAAATATTATAATTTAAAAATAATTAAAAACACCTTTAATTTTTTTTATAAACACTAAAAGAAGTTTCGTTCTTAAATTCCCATTAATATTATATATATATATATATATATATATATATATATAATATATATATATATATATATATATAATATATATATATATATATATATATCACAAATAAAAATGTAATTCTTTATTCAATAAAATAAAATCTTCCTAAAATTTAAATAATATGTCTAGACGTATAGTGAGTGAAAACAGTTTACAAATAGACTTACAACGTGTACCTATATAGAACTAATTGAACACAACACTTTTATTTTCGCATATATAGTATAACAAACTATTACCCACATATGTATGTACATACATACATACATACATATATCGTATAGTTATTAATTACAGAAATCATTTAAGTGTGAAACATATATATTATTTGTAACAAGTTGTAACTTTAAAAGTTCGAAGACACATTACGACCCAATTAAAATGGCGGCTTTTACTTAAATCAACAAAAAAATGCGGAAACATTAAGAACGGATAGCGTGGGCATTTCGAAAGCGCGCGATCGTACCTAAAACAGAATTAATAAATCTGTGCTTGCTGTGTGTAGTACAACTAAAGGAAAAAAAAAGTTGAAAATAAATTTACAAAAAAAAATGTGATATAAAATCGTAACTCGCATCGGAGCAACGAATAAATTTGTAATAACAGAAAGTAATGGTTGATCGTAAATTTTCAATCTCTGTATGTGGTAAAAACGTGGAAAAGGTCACGAAGCTTTGTACAAATTTGAACAGCATGGAACGAAACCTATCAATGAAAACAATAAAGTTCATTTTTAGTCATCAACAGGAATTTTCTTCAAATCCACAACTTCTTGTTTTTATTTTTTAAATGTGGTCCTTCGAGCCGGATATTAAAACATATATATATATATATATATATATATATATATTTATATATATATATAATATATATATATATATATATATGTATATATATATATATATATATATATATATATATATATATATATATATATATATATATAATGTTGTACTAAAATATTATTTCTAAAATTTAAGTTTTAATTGTATCTGTTTTCCTTTTTGCAATAATATTTCTTTAAATGAATAATTACATTGTAGATATTTACATACCTATATTAAATACAAAACAATTTAACAAGTGCTTGTTTGTATGAAGGTAGATGTAGGTCAGATATACGAATTATTGGAAAGTTCACATAAATTATCGTAAGGTTTGAAAACGCGCGAACTGTATTATAAACGATTTTACGTCTTGCCCACACACGTAACCAGAATACTTTTCTATTCGGTTTTCATCTGTTGCTTCTTCTCTAATTCTTCTCGCTGGGTGATTTAATTATGAAACATCTGATTAAGACACCGTCTTTTTATTTTTATTTTTTTTTCATAAATGAATGATGTCCCCATCCGATTTTTACTGTTAGACTGTGACCGTGCCATACAACAATTTTATTTTCTTATACGAAGTAATAACTTAGTATTGTAATCATTAAAAAAATCGACGTCGAGATTTTAACAAAAATACACTGGATCGCATTTAATTATTTTTAGAATAACGTCAGCGCAATTGTTGCTAATATAACCAGAAAACTTTAAATTTATATATGCCTCGCAAGAAAACCTCCTATTTTTGAAAAGAATATTCAAACCAGAAGAGCATGTTTACTTTAGTCTCCAATATCTCCGAAACGGCTGCACTTACAGTAAAAATAGCAACAATTCAAATGAAAGCCATTAATATTTCGTACAACTTTTATTTGAAAGATTTCTTCAAAAAGTTGACCAGTTACAAGAAAATTGCTATTGAAATGCTTCCTTATCTTATTTATATTGCCATAGTTATTTTAATTTATCAACTATGTTTGTCACGAAAGCAAAATAGCCAAAAATAATTTATGACACTACGTATAAGAAAGTCCAGTGTAGGTCAGTGTAGATGTTTTAATATCAGTGTATCAATGGTTTAATTTTCGTGTGTTTGACAGTGTGAGGTTTAGATATTTATTAATTAGGAAACAGTTTTCTAAATTATTAATTGATGGATTGACAAGTAAATTTCACTAATACCAAACTGTGTGTGTTGCCATTGTGACTTTTAACATCAACACGCTGATGAACGTTTGTGAAGTCGTTTAAAAATTACACAAAACACATAAAATAATAACCAATAGACAGATTGACGTGACACGTGGGCAGACGTTTCTCTTTTTCATTTATTAGTAGAATCAATTTTGATCATTTTCCTATGTGTATGTATGTATGTATGTACCTATCCGATGATGATGTAGATATAGTGTTAATTTTTTAATTCGTATAAACTTTCTGGCCCGTTCGCAGTGCTAAGTAGGTAAAACACATGTATCCATTTATTATACACACAGTTGAAGCATACAGAATTGATTTGCTCTGTGCATGCGATATCTTGTGGTGAGACACTCGCCTTTTTATTATCAATTCGATTCTTTTTATTTATTATTCATCATTTTTGTTGTTGATACGACCTTTCGTACATATACGTATTCGCAGTGGCGTTGCTATAAACACCATCGTTTTTAATACAATCAAACACATTTTTATATATATATATATATATATATATATATATATATATATATATATATATATATATTTACACGAATTTCTAAATATTTATTTCTAAAAAGTAACAAAGACAATCAAAATGTGCCAAATTAATAATATATTTATTTCGTTAAAAATGAATAAACAATTAAAGTCTTATATAGAATATATTTTGAATCGCATTTAACTACAACTAACATTATATATTATTTCTGTGTTAATGTTTATGTAAATTATTTCTTATATGCATTGCCCCTTTTTGTCCTAGATTAATCTACGCTTCTGCATTATCTGTAGCGTAATATTTGCTAGAGTATATACGCTATATTCTCTGTCGCAAATAATTGGTATATTAATTAGAAGTATGATTTATTTATTTTTATTATTTGTATATTACCAATATAAACTCATACAATGGACAGCAGTTAAATCGACTACATTTATCAAGAATGCCGTGTAATCTTACACTCATTTCCTAAACTTTTATTCAAGGGTAACAATTTATTTATTGCAAACATTACTATTGACTAAAAAGTCTATTAATAGCTAGTAGTCTCTTCTAAATTACGAATTATTGCAATATATATATATATAT
>JADQWA010000015.1:87500-90550 GCA_018344505.1 Nebria ingens riversi | reverse complement strand
TATATATATATATATAATACATAGATAGATACCAACTACATACATACATACATACATACATATAACTTGCACTCAACAAACTATTTTAATACGCTTCAAATACCAAGAAATACATCACTTACAGATGATTGCATAATATACGGAAAGATATGGACACGACATCATTTTATAAATTGATATACTTATAGTTTTTCATCATTTACTAATCTCCATGCTAATTTCTTATAGTTACTAAATTACTAATAGGTACATACATACATTAAATTTAGGATTTTGTTCATTTATTAATTAACCAAGACCTTTAAAAAATGAACAACTTTACTAAATATTTAACTACATTTTTAGTGACTGTGTATTTTGTATAAATAGTTTCTCTGTGTTATAACGTATCAAACATTAAACGTGTAGGTATATATGTATGCAATTTGATCTTTGACTGTGAAACAATTAATGGTTCGTCAACTTTTGAAGTGAAACTCGCAAATTAATAAATATACCTTTCTGTAGTATGTATATTCAACTAGAGGACATATTATAATACTGATGCTTTTATGTACATACGTATATGTGGTGTTTTAGTTTAAAAAGTTGGTTACATGTATTTTAAATGCGTTTGTATCTTAATACAATTTTAATTGAGCAATTTTGATAAAATATTAACCGCTGTCAATCCCAAATCTGGAGCTGTAGATCTGTAATACTCCAGTGGCGTCCGATAATTCCCACGACTGGGGCATGTGGTGGTCGTCACGCAATAACAAACACAAAATCCACGCACTTGGACAGTTTTCATCTGATAAGTCACGACACAACAGGAAGACATAATAATAATCACAGCGCATCACTCTGATGCCATTAACCAGACCACTCTGATCCGATTGATAATTGCGGATGTTCACTTGATTCCATGCCAACCAATCAAACAAACAAACAAACCAATTTTTACTATGTACATATGTACGTATATAGTTTTCAACGCAACTATTATTTCTCTAAGTTGGCGTCGCGTCGTCTAAAGACAAATCAATCTTATTTCGAATTGCATTTTATTCAAATGACATTATTTACATGTTTTAATATCATCCATCTTCATCCGATGGATGCGTTTGTTTCTTTGAGATTCAGATAGTCGATTTTTACCTTCCTTCGACCACAATTACTTTGTCAAAAGTGTCTATTTTTAAAAAACAACATTTGACAGCATCATTTCTAGACATTGATCTAAAGCTGTCAACATATGTTACAAGGCATAAAATATATGTATTGACCTGTCTATCTTAAGACAACACCCTCCCCCCCTCTCCCGCGCCTGCCGCATTGTTAAGAAAAGGTCTTGCAATAAATGTATATTTATTTAAATAAATCATACATCATATATTGAATTTCGTAACTTGTATAGGTATAAGAAAACAATATGTAGGTATAGTGTAACATAGACACGGATTACAACATGATATTGCAAAAGATAAAGAAGAAGTAATCATACTTCAAGTCGTAGCAAATATGTTATTGATTTGGACGTTTGTTCGTATCCACAGTGCATCTACACGGGAAATGGCCTAAAACAGTAATTTTACCTTCGTAGATACAATCTTAATATAGTACAGCGCACATTCACTCCAATGCACTGATCAATGGACGCACTCGAGCTTATTGTTCATATATGGATGAAATAATGTTCATAGCATGCTTTTTGCAATACACACTATATATGTATAGCACAGTTCAGAGTTTATATTTCAATATAAGAAATAACGTAACAACTAATTCGATTAAGATATTTTGTTGTTAAACACAACTGTATTCAAGTTGTGAACATAATATACGTACGTACGTACGTACATACATACATACGTACGTAGATTCCCCCCTTTGTATAAATAGTAACGTTATATTTCTCCGTCACTATCGCTTTTTATTTTTTCCTCGTTTGTGTTGATTCCGCTGAAGTTGCGGATCAGAGAACACAGACTAACGGTGGAATTTTATTTTTTTATCATATACACACATACATACACACACACACACACTATGGTTTTGTTGTTCACGATATTCTATATATAGGTAGAGAAATGTTGTAGATTGCAAAAATTAGATATAATAGTGCACACATCCAAGTATGTACGTATGTATGTATGTATGTATGTATGTATGGATGTATGTATGTACTTCGAGCCAGGCTATTGTCGAACAATAAATGAGAAGCGTGATATATACTTCAATAAGCCTGACAAAGTTTAAGAAAAATCGCTTTTTTTTATTTATCGAAAATCTCCATTTGTCAATTGTTCATTTGTATATTTCCAAAGACAAATTTAATAGATTATATATTGGAAAAATATTGCGAGATATGATCTGGACAGGTGTCTATAAGTCTGTAAGAAGAAACTGTAATAGTTTTCGATACACGAATATTCGTTTAAAAATATAAATGGTTGTTTTTTTCTTATAGATAGGTATATTTTTGCAATTTTAATTATTACTTTTGTTTATGTGGATTTATCTAATTAATTGTACACATATGTATATAAGAAGTGTATTGATACTTTAAAAATGTACAGATTTCTTTTATAGAATTATTAATCAGCAAATATTCTAGAATATAGTCATTGCATTGGGAGAGATTATAATATTTTAGTAAAACTAAAACGTACTGTTTGAAGAATTTAACCATTAAAATAAAGAATGAAAACTATTGTCTAACTTTTATTAGTGTACGCTATAAAGTTGTAGACAATTTCAAGTAATAAGAATATGAATTGTTGTTTATATTTAAACAGTGACAACTCGTCAATATAAATAAATATTATACAGTATACAAAATTAAATATTTATTAAAGCTATTAAAAGAATAAACATTCAATAAAATCAAATGACTTTAGTATTAAAACTATTATAAATTGTGTACTAGTAGTGTTGACACTCATGTTATTTAGGTCAAAATAATAATAATAATAATACGTATAGTACATAATTAAAACGCAAGCAAAAGATAAAAGAAAAAAAAAGTAACGAGTCGACACTGGAATGAAGGACAAATAATCCTAGTA
>JADQWA010000015.1:37500-82500 GCA_018344505.1 Nebria ingens riversi | reverse complement strand
CACACACACACACACACACACACAGCAGGAGGTCTCTCAATATAGACTTTTCAGAGTTTTACCAAAATTAAATACTAGGAAATAAGATTTTGTGACAGAGATAGTTATTATTTGAGGCTCCATATAGGGGCTACCATATCTTGACTCAGGCACTTGAATCTACAATTTTTCTGTAGTAATGAAATTTCGAATTGTTTTTTATATTTTTTTAAACGACGCAAATAGTAATCTTTTCTAAATAGTATAGAAAATATAAATTATAATAACAATACATCAGGGTTGACATTTGAGTTAAATTATTTCTAAGAATATTTTGATTATAAATGCCCAACTTGGATAATTAGGTTCAATTTTTTAAATTTTAAGAAATTATATTTTAACTACAGGAAATACAAAGTTGTTATTCTTCGAATAAAACAATTAAAATTGAAGATTGTCTTAAGTTGAATTAGTATCAAGAAAAAAGGGTTATTTACTAATTTTAATAATTCTTTTTGATTTTACAATTTATACTATTCTATGTTATTTAAACAGAAACGATTAAGAAATTATTTTCTTCGAACATTATTAAAAATAATTATTCTGTTAAGGGTCAATTTTTGTATATATATATAATTGTTACTTATAGATTTAAAGATCTCGAAAATGATGTAAATGATTAGTAAATAGTTGTTATCTCAATTATTTGCGTTCATTTACGATCTATATCCTCCGGAAACACAAGTTGTAAATGTGAAAATGGTAAATCAAACATTTCTTATCACAGAACCAGTTTTGGTTACACACACACACACACACACACACACACACATACGAATATTTTCGTTAAGTTATGAGACGAATTTGCATTTGACAAATATACACCTGACGCATTCAATTAATTCGTACACGATACCTTACATTTGTGAATATTAGCAAATCGGAATAGGTAATGATTAATTGATTTGTGTCAATAAATATTGGATATATTATTAGAAGTTAATAGGTATAAAATTTGATAAATTCAATTTAGTTTATAATTTTTTGTTCGATTACGTTGGTAAAGGCTTTGTTCGTTTGATTATTTAAATAGTAACACGGTATTTAAACATGTAAATTTTCCGTAAGGCGTGAAATGAATATGTATATTATCGTCATTGAGTTTTACCGCTGCAATACAATCCAATATGCAGATGTGGTTAGTTGTGTTACCTTTTTATATACATACATAGGTACTTACGGATACATATTTTTGATCACCATCAACCATGCTTCAGACAACACAAATATTCAAACTGTTTTATTATCTTTTATTTCAAATTTATTTTATTTTCACTATATATACTATGCCTAGCATTTTCTAGACAGGAGAACGAATCACGATTTTCTCGAACTTATAGCTTATTCTTTTCGTCCATATATGTATGTATGTATGTCGCAAGACAGTAGTGATAGATAGCTTTATTTACACACATATTAATGTATGTTTATTTTTCGCTTTTAAATACATGTATGTCTATTTGTTTTTTTTTTCTAAATGCAAATATATATATATATATATATATATATATATATATATATATATATATATATATATATATATATATATATATATATATATATATAGAGTATAGTTTCTGACATATCCTGATTCACGTCTACACTATAAAAAATGATGTAATTTAAACAATTTCTCAGACGTTAAATCCAGTTTTGTAGAATGTTTCTCGGTAGACATCGAATAGTATATAGTTGTAGAATTTCTAAACAGAAGTAAAATTAGGTTACTACACATTGACTCGCAGTCCATAGTAATTAATATCGTTGTTGAGTAACATTTTCACTGTGAATAAAATGGTTTTTCATTGTTTTACTATCTATATATATATCGTAAATGTACCTTATGGTGGTGCTAAAAGAAAATAATATTAATAAAAGAAAAAAACATTCTATATGACAGCACTATATTATTCAACTGTAGTTGTATGGATTGACCTTGGTTGTATAGTGTAATTAGAGGAATATCATTGTAATTAAAGTATATAATTTATTATGTGTTAAAATAGATTTACAGATGGCATAGAAAAATGAGAGGTAATTACCATTTCAATGTCTCAGTTCTTTTTTTTCGTCCATTTGCTCAACTTGAGCGGAACTAATGCACTTTTTATTATTTTAATCATAATTTATCAAAAAAAAAAAATCTTTGTAATAATTAATTAAATTGAAATAAGTTTTGATTGCAGTGTCTATAAAAGCGAAGAACATTTATTGAAACATATGCCAAATATATACATTTCGGAAAAGATATTTAAAATATATTTTTGTGTTTTTATGTTTCCTAAAAGTAATTGAAATGTTTATTATGAATTTATAAATAATAATTGAATCCGTTCCTGTGTTGTTTAATTTAACAGGAAATTATAACACATGACAAAGCAAGCGATAATTTTTGCACTTGCATTAATTTCAAATTACGCACGCTTTTAAACGCATAGAACTAGTTATTATTAATAATTTATTACAATTTAAACATATGCTCGGCATGTAATCACATATCGCATCGACAACACAATTGTAATTCAATCTTTACACTCAACAACATGTTTTAGAAATAATTTCTGATACAATTTCAGATTATTCACACACACACACACACACACACACACATATAACGTCTGATACTTATTCTTATAACTTGAGTTATTCTAATACTTGAAAATTGTTATATGCAAATCAGTTAATATTATTTTTTTTTTTTTGCAAAATACATTGATTGATTGTAATTGTTTAAGAAATAGTAATAAATAAAATATTGATCTCAATAAATGAATAAATTAATAACGGTGTCTACATAAAAAATCGTTTGATTTATGTGTATTCAAATTGATTCATGATAAATTATATTTTAATAACTTTATTTTGCCAGTAGTCTTGAGTGACAGAATCAATCACAATTGATATTTTTAGTTTATAGAAATATAATATAATATGTGCTGTGTGATTTGGTCTTATGAGTGCCAAGCTGGCTAGATCAACAAGTGTAATTTGCTTGTCTCTAGGAGACAAGCGTTTTGCATAATGTAGTTGGCCTTGATTTACAATTGAGGTGTGTTTCAGATAATTTCCATGCAAAATAGGAAATTCACGAATTATTAAATGTCTAAATGAAGTTATCAACCAACCAACATACATACATAAATGTGTATGTATTATAATAAAGCAGCCGGCAAACGACTGAAATGTCCTCGCTAATATCGTCGTCATGTCGTGCTGGGGACGCCGTTTTTTATTGTTATTTTATTTTTTGGAAAATTGCCTTTTAATTGGTCAGTAAACAAAATCGCGGCCACACATAATATTTAAATGACGGTCATATCTCGAGTTGTCGTTGTTAATTTCGGTAACTTTTGATATATGCATGATGCCACATTGGTATTTTGCGTTTACTTATATGAAAATACAAACATTCAACAACGGTTCATCTTATTTCATTTCTATACACTACTTATTTAGTCAAGGTCATGCTATTATTAGATTTAAAAGTAGGATGGTGTCATATTTCAACAACAAAAATATTATTTATTTTAATAAATTATAGAATCGATTCATTCAATGTATAAATTACGCAGGAAGGTCAATTTATTCTATGTTTTAGACCTAAATAAATAACATATGCTTCATGATATCTAGAAAATATCCACAAAATATATTATTTATTTAAGGTGTTTCTATGAAAGATAGAGAGAGAGAGAGAGACAGCCAAATAAATTGAAACATATGGCTTATTTGTTATTTTATTGCAAAGATATTGATTTTTTATATTATTTACTAATAAAGACAATATATTGTTTTCACTGAAGTGAAACGATCAACCGAGGGTGAAAATGTTGCTAATCTTGAATTGAATGAATTTTAAATGTCATCCCTTTTTTTGAACAGTTTAAAAAATACATCGTATGTAATTAATTCAGATTTAAATAAAAGTCTTTTCTAAAAATTCTATAAGTAATGGAATGAATATTCATTAAATTGAAGCAAGATATAAAATAACATAAATGTACATTTCCATTCAATAAAACTCCCAAGAAATTTGCATCTTTCCGTATACAATCTATTGTCTAATTACAACGCTTTAGACAATACTAATCAATTACAAGCCACAATTATACAGGCTGACCTCGACGTTGCAATACGTAAATATTTTCCTGGAAAATCACACAACTGATTTTCATCAGCTGATTACACCATTTTCCAATAAAATACCTACACAACATCAATAATGATTAGCACAAAAACAACAGTGTTTTGTCTTATAGATGTCGTCGATGCCTACTCTGGCACCAAGGATAAACGAATTTTATTCGATGCCGGCGACAGGCAGTCTAACCGCAACTATAAATGTTTTGCTACGAATCGCACGTTATTCATAACTCTTGTACCCACATGCACGTGTATTAACAACAACAACATTCATTACAAATCATTTATTAATAATTATTACCGTTTCACTATCACTTATTACATTCAAGTATCACTATAATCTATCACAGCGATCTTGATATGCTAAATTATTGTTTACGTTACTACGGTTTTTATTTTATTTTTTTAATTTTCAAAGCACACAAAGCGCTCTGGATTCATAATTACAATAGAATTTGTTCTTGGAATTGATTGATTGAATTATTACTATAACTTGTCATATTTTCTACATAGATCAAACCGTGATTAATAAAAAAAATCAGATGTTTTTTAAAGCATTCCAGATGAATGATATCAGATGCCACAAGCATTGACGTATCAATTGTATGTGCAACTAGCGTCCCTATTATTTCTTTCTAATTCTAAATATTAAATTCTCTTTCGCTTATATACATATATATATATATATATATATATATATATATATATATATATATATATATATATATATATATATATATATATATATAAAGGAACAAACAATAATAGTGTCGATTATTTAGTTAAGGTGTGTATTGACAAAGTAGTTAAACTGTATGTTATCTAAATAAATCTTGCTGTCACTAATTCGAGTTAAAATTAATTTTTTGCTAGTGGTATTAAGGAAAATCTTAAAATTAAATATTCATATGAACTAGTTTTGTTTTTTTCTAGTAAACACTAATAAAACTAATACATATTAATAGTGTAATGAATTTAACAAGTAAGAAATTAATTAATATTGTATATTATTATTAATTAATGACATTGATTACTTATGCTTGCTAGGTGGTGATTGAGTTATATTCTGTTTATACGCATTTATCTTTAGTGACAAGTGAAGTGAATATGCAAGGTTAAATTGCGCGTAAAACAAATTATATCACCTGATTGCAAATACATTTTTAATAGAATAAAAAATTCATAGGTATTATAAGTTTTGTCATCAGATATCTTAAGATACGTCTTTTCAATTCAAATAAATGTTTGTTACATGAGATTATCTATGTATGTATATATGTATGTCAGGTAATGTGACGACGCCAACACCACGTTCTGGCATTCTGGCGTGTGCACATATACATATAGAGAATGTAGTGCTTTGATGGCGTGAGTGTGATCTTTAGATAAAAAGAATGGTGTGTGTGTGTGTGTGTGTGCATAAGACAAGTTCTATATAGTGACACCTCAGTGTCTGTTGTCGCACGAACCAAATAGAGGCGCATGGGTGGAGTGACGACATCTCTCTCATCATACGTCATCAATTATGTTCGTTTCGATTTATTTATTGAATGAATAAGTTTCGCATAGATAATTATCATATGCAGTACTATAGTTAATGGTAATATAAAATATGTATGCTAGCTTTCATTACCTGACTTAGTGTTATGCTAAGAATAGTTAGCACTTAGCACATATGTTCAGTGCAGCTAACCAGTGTAAATGGAATGGGTTTGTAGTTGTTACGTACATTAACCCCTATGCCAAATTATACTAAATATTATTAATTTTTAAACTAAACTATAGAGGTTTTTTCGAAAGTCGTTTCTATTCATCTTATTTATTATTTTTTTATTATTTAAAATTTCGTAATAAACGCGCAAAATACTTCTAGATCGCGGTGCTATGATTGAGTATAGTGTAGATATTGATATCGTTGTTTCGTGGTTCTTATGTTTAAAAATATTTAAATGCTTAACTAAAAAATGAAGATCAATAGTTGCAAAGTTAGGTCAGCTTAAAATGAATACCTACTACATGTATATTTAAATTCATATATAATGTATAATGTAACGAAATGTTTTAAAGGTTGGACAGTTGACATATCTATAAGATTATTTCTTTGGTTCGCTTTTTATGCACGGTTCATTTTTCCTGTTGTCAAATAACGATGCCATAAATGTCACCTTCGATATAAAATGTTGTTATAAATGTTGAACTTCCTTGCTTTTGTCCAAGCGCTGAGCATTTTGCCTTTTAACGTCATACACCGATTTATCATTTGCCTTAAATCCACTCAGAGTGTAAAAACATTCTTCAACATATACAACTAATCACTCTTGCTTTTGATATACATATATATATATATATATATATATATATATATATATATATATATATATATATATATATATATATATATATATATATATATATATATATATATATATATATATATATATATATATATATATATATATATTCACAATAGTATAATATAGAAAATATAAAAAATGTCCAAACTGATGCATAGTATAAATAATTTACGAAATGATGATTTAACTCTGTGATATCATTTATCCTCCTATATTGTATATATTATTAATTAAAATTTCATCATTCGTGTCACTGATTATATTTTGAAGTTTTTAATTAACTGAAGTGACATCTATGCTACATCCGGCAACAAATTTTAAGAATCTCAAATTTATTTACAAACATTAAATATTATTAGTCTATTCGAGCTAGTGTATACATACATACATACATACATACATACATACATACAACGTATTTCAGTTATAAATGTCGTTTATAGATTTTCCAAACAAATGAAAGACAAAATGTGAAATGATATTAATTATAATGTTGTTCCATGTGGACTGACTTGCAAATTAGATTCTTTAATAACACTAAGAAAACATATATTTAATTGTATGTACGACCGCCTATACTCCACATTCACATTATGGTCTAGCACTAGTGGGTTGCTAAATTATTGTTAAAACATTGTACGAACCAAAATCGATCAATCAATCGGACATTTTTTTCGGCTTTACACTGTTTGTCTCTCTATCTAGAACCATCTTTGTTTGTGCGAAAAAAAAAAAAAACTACGCTGTTATAAACGATATTCATTTACATTTTTGACAAATGAAGACAATAAAAAAAAAACAGTTGAAGTTGTATCAGCGATTTGCGTAATTGATTGAAGTAATACACTTAAATGATGTCTATTTTAAATAAATATTGTAAATATAATACTTAATGATCGTTAAATAGATTGGTTGAAAATGCTTTTCGAATATTGTGTATTTTACGCAATTAATTTTAAAGTACCGAATGCAATTAAGATATATCGCGTTAGATGTTTTTTAAAAAAACAATTCTTTGTTTAAATCTCTTAAATATTGATAAATAGTAAAACAATGATGAAACGGGTGTTTTGAGGTGCGCTTATGTGCAAGACCACCCATACTGTGGCGCGTTTATACGGGGCAAATGTATACGAAGTAATTTAACATGAAACGATAGACTGCTAGTTGCAAAACCACATATAAACATAACAATGAGTAGAGTTTTCACACATCGTTAGGCTTACCAACAACGGTTTGCAACGGGTTTGCTGTTTGTGCTTACTAGAAGCTTGTTCTTCAGTTCCCAATGCAATTTTATAAACATCAACTTTAATTAAAATAAAGCTGAGATAAATACTGTACAATGACACCACAATCACACGAGCAATTGTTAAATACAGGCTTTAAATATTCACCACCCAAAACAATAAATACGCGATATTTGATTACATCCTGCGTTTTATCACTATTCATTCATAATTGAGTAATATCGCCAAAAGTTGAAACCGACAACTTAAATTAACACTCTTAAAATTAAACCAACGCCTATGTTTGAGTTGAGTGTGTGTGTGTGAATGTTTACAACATTTAATTACAGAGTGTAGCGAAAAAAAAATCATTGAAATTTCGTTGCATTAAAAACTAATTTCGAAAAATGTATTTTTTAAATTTATGTGGCTCCATGATATTAATAACATATATTCCACTGATTAACTGTCTCTAACGGCCTGTCTCGTCGCTTTTTAACGACACCCGAAAAAAATTTACGCGCTTCTTTTAACTAATGCTCAAGTGCCTACTTATAATTATAAATACTTACCATTGGAAATTGGCGAATTTTCTATAATTATTAAACAACGAATACCTGTTTTTCAAATTAATTTTTTTTAGTTGCCTGTTAACTTATACCATATTATTTGGTGGAGCAAAAAATATCTTGTTAAAATTAAATGTTATCAATATATTTAATTTTATATATAGTATGATTAAAAATAGTTATTAAATTAAACAAAAAAAATATTGATCTTTACCTATTTAGCAAGGTCACGTTTTTAATCAATTCTAAAAGTCTTTGTAAGTCCATTTTCCTGTAACGCTTAGTTGTTATATTGCTCCGACAATATACATATTTGTTGCCCCTTTTGTATTATATTTGGTACGCTTGTGATGATTGAGGGAAATCAGCGATCTGTTTATAGTAAAATGTTTCCTTTTTGTTCTTGTATACCTATATGCAAAAGTGATAGTAGTAGCATTATTGTCATAACGGTAACATACAAGCTTGTTATAACGGCAATATTGGTCATCATATATCATGTGTCGATGTCTCGAGCCGCCATAGAATAAGAATGATTGAGAGACTACAATTGACAAATAACAACCCCTATTGTGTGTATATGTATATACGATTCACGTATTATGCACACATATACATATGTATATATATATATATTTACACATTTACATATTCAATTCATGTGTGGTTTTCCTTGATAACCAGTCATGGTTATTAGCCATATATTATTGGTAAATTGTTCATTTTGTATTTGTTTTGTATTGTTAAGACTTCCAACTTAATCTGTCCTCGCAATTGCATACTGCAGTTATTTGCATCGTTTATTGATAACGATATACGTGCACGAAAGGCATAAACTTATTTGTTCTATATACCATCACATTTAGATTATTTCAATGATGTCAGAGCCTTAATTTGTTGCTCGAAAGTCCTTATAATATATAAGAAAATCCATTATTATCACCTGAAAGTAATTTCACTCAATATTTTTATTTAACCTTAACGGCTCAACTAAACGAAAAATAATTAAAAGTACATTTGTGTTAAATAAACAATTGTTTTAAATGAGTGACGTTAATAATTGTTTAGCCGTCACATCGGATTAATATGTTTCCAGCAATAGGCAATTGGTCATATGTTAATCGTGTATTATTATAAATACTGATATCTGATCAATAAATAATGGCATGGAGGCCTGAGAAGTAGTGATTTGTCGATAAAAACGAACGTTGAATTCTATGGATAGCGTCACTCAGCAAGATTAACTACTCAATATATATGACATTATAGAAGGCGATTTAGTAATCGCACGTTTATCGATATCAATAACTTAACTGCGGCGTTAAAAAATATTGGATTTATATATGGAAGTCAAGGGCAGTTTACACTTAATATGTATGTACAATGTGAAAGTAATGATATCATAGTTAAAACATTTAAAAGTGTGAAGAATAAAACGTGGTTTTTTTTTTTTTTTTGAATATAATTTCGTTGTGGAATTATTTACTATGGATTATATTGGTTGCAGATAAACCAGTCCAGCTTTGGTACAGTCTAATTTAAGCGCTCATAAAATGCATCGTTTAATACCCAGACAGATTGTGACACAAATCCTCATATAAATGTGTTTGTTATGTTTCATTATTTTTTCAGAAAAATAGTTGAATACATTTTGGGACAAATACACTCGTAAAAATTGGTATTAACCAAATTTAATTAACTCTAAAACGGCTGCTATCTATACGTTTATTATACTCAGTTTCATTTCAAGACAATATACAAACGGTGTTGTATTAAAAAATTCATCCTTTTACGCAATTGTAAAACATTTTAAATCTATAGTATACTTTCAATTTATGTTTGAAAACGAATACTTTCTTGTTATTTATGTTTGAATACATTGATTTATCTGCGCAATTGAAATAGATCGATGATGTGTGTGTGTGTGTTATTGGCATCGTTTCGTACTTGACCTTAGCTCGAGGTCACGGTGACCTGTCGGTGTACACCGTAAAGCGGCACTATGTCACATAAACGCGTGTTGACAGGTCACTCTGCGGCAAACGACTTCTATAGAAACAACTGCCTTCTGTTCCCTTTAGTACGTATACGTACATACATACATAGTATAAAACCATAACGAAATATATATACTTACATATAGGTACATTGCTCTATTTAAATTATACTTGTATAATAAAATATTTAATAAAAGAAAACTCGAGTAATAAGCTTTATAGCATATCTTTATATGTACATGAATAATTATTAATTTAGCGAAATGAATTCAGTAGATTTCGTGATACAGTCAAGTGTTTGAAGAATTGATGAAAAGATAAGATTGATGTATTAGTTATAGAAAGAAAAAAGTCTAAACAAGTCTATCAGTGAATCATTTGTTATTAGATGTGTAGTTGTGCGGGAACAATTAGTGTTTGATATCGTAAAACGTTCGCGGTTTCGTACTGTGTAATAAAGAATCACGCGACACAGCGCAGCGGTTGCTTCTTGTAGTTGTTCCTTTAAAGGGGAACGAACAGCTTCTCGCGCGGTTCTTCGAGACGAGACCGACAACAACAACAACAACAACAATAACAACAACCATCTCGCCGCAAGTCTGTCCAACAGACATATATATATATATATATATATACTACACGCGAATATCTATTTACAACACATGAAAAACTACTCGCAAACAATTATATTGTTTATGCGTGAACGGGAAATGCGATGCGTATTATGAATGTATGTAACATTAATAATCGATTAAGATATCAGATATTTGTCTGGAAAATCTATAATATCTAACATAAATACTGAATAATAATTTTCTATTTTGATTGCTATAAATGCGCTGCAATGATATTATTATGTATATATGTATATACATACTTATATAATACAATACACATACACATTGTAACATATATGATAGCCGACAAGTTGTATAACAACAACAACAACAAGCTTTGATAGCAACGACAAGTTTGGATTATGAACGCCGTCATTTTTTTTCAAACCGCGCGTCTCAGCAACAATGCATTTTTTTCTGCATTGGAATCTTGTAATTATTGTTGTAGTTATGGTGAGGAATTTCATTTAATAGTGTCGTAACGATTTTAATTAGGCTTTTTAAAATGTTTACATGTTAAAAATGGATTAGACGCAGATTTATATGCGGTATGATTACTTCATAATTTGTTTGGATGCTAATCAAGTGTCATAAATTAACATTGAGCTCATTACGCCGCTTACGAACATTACTGATCATTTGCACTATGTATTTGCTAACATGGCAAATTATATACATACATACATACATACTCGTTTTTATACTTCGCTATCCTTTTCATGCTAAATTAATTGCTGATATACAATTAAACAACAGAAACTACAATTTATTATTTTAAAATAATTATGAAAGAGTTTATTACCACAAGGGAAACCTTGAAGTAATCTCGAGGAAATCCTAAGATATTCCAAGTAATCGGTGGAAATCTTTACTAGTATTATGGTAATTTGAGATATTTTTGGGTAATCTGGGGGGGTATTTTTTGAGATATCTGGTTGGGTTTTTCATATATGTATGTAGATATCACACACGTGTACGTAGTGAGTGACGTCATAGTAGTGTGTGCAATGTAACCAAAACGATCGTATTTTAGCAGTGTTGCCACCAACAGTCATCTTAGTGTAAAAGGTCATCATACACAGTGCAAAAGACACCTGCATGTAAGCGAGCAAAGACCGAAAGTGTACCAACAGTTACGGAGCATTAGTTTGCAAGAGATGTAACTACAAATGATTTATAGCATGTATCGCGCGCCTCACTGCTAACGTCTTGAACGTTTAATTAACGTATGCGTTCATCTAGCTATAAGCTAAGCTAAGCTAACTAACATACTACTACTACTACTACTACTAAAGAGGCTTATGTATGTATGTATGTATATGCGAACGAACAGTGCACACCGTTCGTCGTAGCCTAAACGTCATTAAGGGTAATTTATTTACGTACTCGAATTAAAATGGAATGTCTGTTATTTAGATATGATTTATTCGTTAATGGTGATGTAACGCCTGAGTCCATTGTGCTTTGCTTTAGAAAATAACACCAAATCGAATGCGTTTTTGATTACTTTCCAAATTTGTCTTTTCGAAATTATTTGTCGACATTGAATTTTTAATTAAACTAATAAAACGTACGGTAAAGGTATGTTAGAGCTTCCGATGGAGATTTTTAGCAATATTAAAATCAAACATCAGTCAAGTGTGAGGGAAATGAAAGTGTCAGTAACATGAAACCAGATAGCGTTTACAGAAGCAGTGGTTACGTAGATGACCGCTACATTAACACTCTTAGCTTTAAAATTGTGATATAAGCAAGTGTAAATGTCTTTGCTAAAACCAATGAAACATGAAACATTTTAATATGCATACATATTATAGCTTAACACATGTTGCAACCACAGATTTATCTTAGAAATGCTTTGTTTTAATAATTATTTAAATAGATGGACAAAGTGATTTTAAAATTTAAATAAAACAATATTTTTATCTCTGAATCAAATATGAATATTTGGCTTTATTTATTTTTGTTAGTGTGTGGTGATATTTTTTGATCCATTTTCTTCGGTGCCGTAAAAGGCACTATGTAGGTATATTACGTAACGAAAGCTTGTGGGAAGTTAAAATTAAGGGTTCGATTAGGATCAGTTGATGTACGATTTTAGAAAAGTTGCGTCTTTGTTCTTTGACCGTGTTTATCTAGTATGCGCATCGTCGTTTCAGAAACTTTTTTATTGTGACTTGAATGAACATAGGAGTACAATGGGTTCAATTTTCAACACAATTATCTTAGTTATTTTGTTGTTGTTGTTGGATTGGTACACGTGGCCAAGTCCAGCTCCAGTTTCAGCAGCACTCACGACCACGCTGTCGAACAAAACGCGGTACATACCTATGTATATATAATAACTGTACATTTTAATAGAATTCGCATCGCACCTAAACTGATATTGCGTCGATAAAAAATCAAATCTGAATAATTCACTGTTGATGTTTTATTAAGATTTTGTCTTCAATCACCAAACGACAATCTGTATAAATAAACGTTATTTATTAATAAGATAGAATGCGATCGCGGAAACAGGATATCGAATCAATTTCGTTACAAAACACGCATGCTAATATACGGATTGGTTGACTGATTGATTGATTGATTGATTGAATATTGAAATCATCTGTTTCACAGACACGCAAAGGACAAACTGTCAAAACAATATTAGAGACAAAACAAAATTATGATGGTACACCAATATAATTAACCTGTAACGATATACTCTAGAGAATAAGACGATTTGACCTCTGACCGGGCGGTCATCTGCAGTGGTATCCGGTAGTAAGAGAGATGGGGCACAGCATGAGGGCACAATGCATACAATGATATACACCAAATGAAAAGAGATAGAAGGAACATAGAGCACACGTTTAAGTCTGTGTTATCAACAGGGGGTAACACATGATTCACTTTATACATATGTGTGTGTGTGTGTGTGTGTGCCGGATGTTAGCGCATGCGCTGCCGGAATCTTCTTCCTCGTTCCAATGCTTCGCCGCACCGGCAGGGTGGTACCAGTCATGATTTCCTACCATATGATACCAGCAACACACTGCCTACCGTACGGTACATTTCTATACCTATAGGTTTATCTCTAACAAAAAGCATTCTTTGACTTTTTCTTCTTAAGGTCAAAGCATGTGATGCTGCTACAATTTACTGGATATAGAATTAGATTCTTTTATTTTTGGAATACAAAATGTTATTAATACTCAAATTTATAATTTATTTAGAGAAATTAGTCATGGGGAGTAAACTAATAGGAAATTTCGTCATGATTGTTCAAATATATTTATACGGTACTAATAGTGCAAATTTATAATTACGTAAGCAGAATCTGTAAAAATTTACAAACACCTCTAGGTACTAAGTATACTAAATACATATTTATGAATAGTACATTTCTTAAAATAAAAATAATGTTCGATATATTTTATAGATTTGATATGCAATTCAATTAAAATATTTAAACAGATTTATTTATTATTTAAGTCTATTTGAAGCTACAAAGTCTTATAATTTGTTTTAATAACATAAATAATCAAGTTGTACTAAAACTAAAAATAATACATTTATTAATTTTCCTTTCGCCCCTAAGATCAGTATAATGAAGCTTGAATAATAAAATGATTGAGTATCGCTGTTTTCTGCGATATATAGTTAAGACTGCAATAGCACGCACATAACGTAACGTAACGTAACGTACCGTACCGCAAGCAAGAGAGCGGCAATTACACGTTCACAATGCCGGTTGATTATTATGAATGACATAAAACGGTTCCTTCGATGATATACGGACTAGACTGCACTATCTATGAGCTTTGTTCATAATATACATTCTAGCGCACTATAAAATGTTGTTGCTTCATGTAAGTGTGTGTGTGCGCTTATAATTTATTTGCAACTACGTTAATTATTGTTTAATATTTTAATTTACTACTTGGATTAATTTACATCATAAGGTTTCCGATTCCAGAGTGCACTGTGATATTATTTATTATATTGTTTCTTAAGCGGAAATCATTTGCACCCTACTGTATATTATCCGGTGTTTTTTTTTTCTTTTTTTTTTAACCATCAGAGCATATCATTTATTTGTATTAAATATTTAAAACGTTTTATAGTTAAGTTTAAAAGATGGAAATCATCAAAGAAATATTGATGTATGTATCTATGCATTTGTTAAAAATATAAATAATTATGTGTGTAATAATAATCTTCTCTGTTATTGGGTATTGTATTGCACACGTTGCGCTGGGACGTATAGTCGCCTTGTAGCATCGAAACGCGCGATGCAATATAATAATACATATTTTGAAATAATAATGGCGAACAGGCGGAAGGACGGACAGTATGTAATTTCGACGGGCACACAATAAAATCATGATAATACTGTGATAAATGACCAGCTTGGTTAGTACCGTGGCTAACCTGTTCATAGCTACTGCGACTAACCAACGCATAAATGGCATCACACTTAAACTAACCATGAAATGAAAATGTTTCAAAAAACCTACTATTTTATTGCTTATTTCACATCAAATAAACAACTTCTCATACCATACATACATACATAACATTTTCACCCATTAATGGTGGACAACCTTTGATCCCTCTCCCTTTATTATCTCGGTCATTCTAAGGCGCATGCATCACAATTGTTTTTGGTGTGTATTACTTATTTAGAGCTAATGATAAATAACGCGATTGACTTCTGCGAATTGGTTTTTGATCGTGATGGCGTTGGTAAACAAAAACGGATATGGAAATGAGTGTTTGGTGCAGTCGAAGCCTTGATAGCATCAGATTCGGTTTGTGCTGCTCTCACTGCCGAGAACACAATCTTTATACACGCCCTGAGCATTGCCCGACTTCGTTAAGTACGTATTTTACTGCAGACCGGGATCCAATAAATTGACGGATTAAGTCTGCGAACGCGAAGAGACATTGCACTGCACACACACACACACACACACATCTTATAAACTTAAAAACCAGTGGCGTACCACACGCACACTCATATCCCACCAAAAGCGGGTTTAATTATTATTACTACAGCAAATATGCGTCATAAATTAAATGACGAATACAACAACTTTTTCTTTTATGAATATTCACTTTACATCTTATGGAAGTAGTAAAAGTTGGAACTTGTTACTTAACAAAATATATTTATGAGTTGTTTATAAAATATATTTGCTTTAACAGTTATATTTTGTGTGTGATAGGTAACGTCCCAGGTGTGCTCTTACCTATCACATGAAGGGTCACCTAGTTGTGTTTCTTTATTTTTATAAGTGAACCACTCTTTACAATTCCTTATGAAAGCCTGATTTACGCTGAATAACCTACTGTTATTGAACACACACACACACAGAGAATGAAAGAATCACTTTAACTAAAATATATTCCAAACGATATAGTTTTATATCTCCTTGATATTATTAAAAAACATATAAATTACATTCACGCAGTCAATCAATCAATTAAAACAGAAATTATATCCACTTGCATTTCATTGTTCGTATAGTGTTCTGGGTTTCATTCTTCACAAAAGATATAGTATGTGATATATTTTATAATAAATGTTATGCTGTATGTATGTGTGTGTGCTATATATTGTGCAACAAGAGTGCAGAATGCAGAATTCCATGTATCGTAGTCATCAGGTAAATAGATTAGACAAAGGTAGAGTTGGTCGGTCGGTTAAAATGCACTACGTAAATTGCACGTCAGAGTATGTACCTGCACTTGTTTGTAATTAACTCACTGTTCGAGGGATATGATGCATACATATCACACATACAGGTCCGGCTGTACAATAATCTCAATTTTTACCTATCACAGCACACTTTGACCTTTAATGCAACAAGTCAACAATAATTAACAGAATAAATTACACTAACTGAATTTGTAGAAGAACAAAGCAATCAAGTACAAATCCTGGTGTTGATGGCCATTAATTTTTCTCACAATTTATGATATACTTATCCAATCCGGATAACAGTATCCCGTGCATTTTGAAATAATAGATACATGTTCGATGTAGTAAGGTACTGTGTGTATAAACATACGTGAAACCATATAATAATAATAATATGTAGATATAGCTTCTATGGCAACGGTCGCATGCAATTGTTTTTATTAAAACGTCCCGCAGAGTAGCAAATAGAGTCTTGCACTTGAGAAGGTCACGTGGTCACTTTCTCATTAGCACATGCACACCGTGACCGCGGGCCACCGCTTGACGGTTACTGGTTTACCTAATCATGTCTATCGGAATATCGAAACGTACAATCTTTTATTATATTTGATTGGTATCATTTGTAAGTACTATTAAAATTGCCCCCCAGTCAATTTAGTATTTTATTCAAAATCTAATAAATATTATAACAAACATATCTATTTTATTATTTTATAGTTTGTATTAGTGCAAACTTTAACCGTCTGATATGTTTTGTTATGCAAATATCGCAGTAATCAAACTGTTTATATATTATTTTTATTGTAGTATCTATTTTAGGTTTTAGTTTAAATCAGATAGTCTTACTTATAATTCAGTGTGAAATAAATTCAATAACACCTATAGGTATCTGGTTTTTTGTTTTGGTTGTGAACTTTCTAAAGTTGAAAATATCATTTGTCGAAATTTATGCTATTTCGTAATTTGCACCGTTCTTTAAGTACCAATTAATTACTGATTAACAATATAACGTTGTTTAAAAGTACGTTTATCGCAATCACTATTCACATACCTACATACATCGTGCGCGCGTATGTCTGCCTGTGTGCGTATTCGTTACTTTCTAAGCGCGTTATCTTACGCTTGCCGTCTAGTGGATAAAATTTAACGGCATAGTTGAACTATGACCTAGTAATTCATCTTTCGCTAATAGAAAATCGCGTTTGACCTTATTTTGTTCAGTTATAAGCCTTCCGCTTACTTACTATATGGGTACGTATTTTTTAAAATTATTTTATACTTCATTCTTTCTATTAGTAGGTAGGTACTCATAATTATTGTTGTTTTTCTTACTTGCTAATTTAATTTTAATTACTATTACACAGGCAGGTCTTGCGCCCGTGATCTACTTATGTATTTAGTAGATACTGATAATTACATCAAGTAGTACATTTACTATTTTTAGTTTATATACGAAGTTATAAGTATTCAGATGACGAATTATTTAGAAATCGAAATATTTTATATATATATATTTTCGATAAAAAACATTTACCTAAAGCGAAAGTGTATGTTTATTTTTATTGTTTCTTTAATAATTCCATGATTTATAGAAAATGGTAACAATAGAATAAATGATAAGTATCAAAATTAAATTAATTTTTATTTAAAAAGTTGCCTCAATAAGTTTTCGTCGCCATGGTTCCCTATTTGATGTGAACAGGCATGAAGTTATGTATGTAAAATGAATAATTATATATTTTCTAGAATTGTTAAGTTTAATGTATTTTAGTGTTTTTCTTAAACTATAAACATATACACTGCATTTAGATAAGTTTAAACATATATTCAAATGAACTTTTGAAAAGAATTACTTATTTTTAAGTAATACTTTCACTGTGAAGAAAGTCGTCATATTGATCCATCTTCGTAAAAATTGTTTATTGCGAAGAAAAAAGATGAAATTTGTGCTAACTAGTTAGTATTTAGTCGTTTTTGAGTAAAACAAGGCTTATTTTAAGTGGGTAATAATTCATCTTTTACGCGTTTGTAAGTAAAATAAATTGATAATAATCTGTTGTCAAACAATATGCATCAGTTACGCAAACACACAATATTCCTAACCAGTTGTATTGATGTTGCAATTTCTGTTCTTCCACGAAGTACTATACATAAAATTCACCACCCTCTTTGTCCAGTTGTATGTATGTATGTATGTATGTATGTGTGTGAGTGTGAGTGTAAAGATACTCTAGGTAAGGTATATAACATTCTTATACGCCCATACGCGCATAGTTTTTGATCGTAGTGTAACTCGATTCTCATTTGTCTTCATTCTATATTATGTCTTTTCAGTGTGCTTCAAAACATCACATTGCACGCCCATCTTGTTTCTCTATTCGCTTATTACCGTGGTTGCTTTACGTGAATTTTATTTCAAATTTTACGATATCTACATACATACATTCGACGCCTATGGTTTTCAATGCTTTTAATTGCCTTTAGAAGACTATCGTTTAGAATGTGTTGCATCTCGTTCGAAGAAGCTTCGGTTTGCACCATTCGCAGTGGTTTCATTTCATTAGCATATCGCATCAGTTCAGTTGCACATCGTCGAATGTCTGTGCTGTATTTGTCCTTGTTAATTTACATGCGATTTAATTATTCCTTACCGGGATGCATAGAATGGAAATTGCTTAGAAAATTGCGGCGTTTTTTCTTTTTAACAACTAATTTAAATTTCTTATTTTACAAACATATTTGCATTTAAAAAAAAAATAAACAATCAACTCATTGACGCCTAGGCATATGCAACCGGCAGTGGTACAGTTATAAATATATTAATTATTAATGTCTGGCTGATTGTATATATTTATATATCTGTACCAAAAAATATTTCTATCAGTGTATATAGTATATTTATGAATACTATATAGATTGTAAGTGATGTAATATTGCAACATGCATATACTAGAAGAATAGTATCGTTGGTAATGTGCTTTGAAAAACGTGTTTATTAAACAATATTTATTGTTTAATATACACATGATAGAGTGAAGATAATTTCAATACTATTTGGAATTTGTGAAGATCGTATCGGCCAGTGTATAACAATGATTATCTTTTTTTTTTCTCGTAAGAATTCTTTTCCGCGTCTCCACCCGCACCATACACGTTGTTAGGTTCGACTTACCGCCGTGTGAGTCCTCTGACTGACTGATCATTTAATGCAAAACACACGCGTGACAGTGTTATTATTCGTAGATTAACCAGAGATGACTTGAGATTTTTTTACGTATGTATTCTGTATTGAAAAGATTTACTTTGTGCTAAACGCTTCCGGGAGACTCTGACCTTTTCGACTATCAAACTATCTTGGAAACTACCGACCGAAATATACCCTGCTTCAAATACAAATACCCTAAACGTCATTTTAAATCATCTGCTCCATTTTTGATACATACATCAATATATACCGGAGAAAGCATAGTTTTTATACATATTAAACATTCAAGAACATATTATTATTTATTGCACTACCTATATGTATATTATAAATTATTATAGCCTGACGTTTATTAGTTATCAAATACACACCTAATAAAATATTTATAAATAATATTTTTAATATTTACTAACCTTTGAATCGCTTCTATTATTAAACTTTAAATCTTCATCATTCTATCTTCAACAGTTTAGGCAGTACACACACAGACACACACACACAAACACATCGTCGTCTTAATTATCAGCGAAATCTATATTATTTACTCAATAAAATACAGCTAATTATATTAATTAAACAATTTAAGCGTTGAAATATTTATAAAATAATACATAGAAACAAATAACTATCTAGTCCCCTATATTATTCTATAAAATAGAAATAACACTACGCGTTTGCGCACAACCGACCCTTGCGGCTGGTATCAGTAGTGGCAGTATGGCGTATCATGTTAGGTGTTCCGCGTGTTTGTGTCGTGAAAATTGTTTGATAACCCGGACAAACAGCTCTAAAATATGTGAAAAGTAATAATTGAAACGTTTTTAAGTGTTTGTGATATCAATTGATGGGGTCAGGATGGTGTGAATTGTAAAATGTAAGTGCATTTATAACCTATTCATTGTTGACGTCATGTTTTTTTTTTTGCTATGTATCGTATATGTATAGGCAACAAGTTCATGTATAGTTGTATACACTTGCATAGAACTGTTTGAAAGCGGAATTGTTTAATCGAGCAATTTTCTTATAGTATGGTAGTAAAATGCAATGAATATTAAGTTATATGTTGTTTAGAGTGTATAGAGAGAAAGTTGTTGGTGTGTCACATAATTATTAAGATTTTCATTTGGGATAAGTATAATTAAGATGCGTGTAACAACATATACATTAGGTATTTAATTAAAATCTAACATTTGTCCAACAACGTTGTGCATAACAATGTAATAGCGTTGTGGAGAGACAAAACATAAAGCTTATTTAGTAAAAACGAAATAAGAAAAACATGGTCTAGTGGTGGTGGTGGTGGTGGTGGCTTGATGATATTAATCATTCGAAAGAATCATAAATCACTAAGAAGGTGTTACCTCGGCAACTCACATCCATCTCTCGGACAATTTCCTTATCAAATTAGAATTATAATTACGCATACGCGATATATAAAGAGTGATTCACAACTTGTATAATACAGCAGAGCAAAGTGAGCCACTGGTTTTCATAACCTGTTTCAATCGCCGCACCGCTACGAAAAAGAAACGATCTCAAATTATATGTATGTACATCATTTCATCCTTCTTATGTACCAACGCTACTTTCAATTTTATATTATAACAGATTTAAACTTTAAACACTAACGAAAATCTATACACTTCTTTTGTCACCTAAATTGTCACTTGTGGTGAAAAATTTAAATATTCAGAAAAAGATTCATCGTATTTAATTATTGTATTAACATTATTTCAATCTGTTTTCATTTCTTGATTCGCTCTATGGTTAGGATTGGTTTTCTTAAATGATTACTTTGAAAGGATGCTATGAAATTGGCTGTTTTATTTATGATTTATTATGTATATATATATATATATATATATATATATATATATATATATATATATATATATATATATATATATATATGTATATATATGTATATATATATATATATATATATATATATATATATATATATATATATATATATATATATATATATATATAGATATATATATATATATATATATATATATATATATATATAGATATATATATATATATATATATATATATATATATATATATATATATATGTATATACATATATATATATATATATATATATATATATATATATATATATATATATATATGTATATATATATGTATATATATATGTATATATATATATATATATATATATATATATATATATATATATATATATATATATATATATATATATGTACATATTATGTGTCTATAAAATATTTCGACATGCAAGTTGTAAGTAATTGTATAATAATAATAATACTACGCGTATATATATATATATACGTATATACGTGATATGATGTGTATGCTAATGGATGTGTTGGTGAGGTGCGAATAACTTGAGTTATTGGTTTTTGATTGACTTTCCGTGTACTCGACAAAGTTGGTGACCCTGCGGCATTCTCAATACCGTCATTATGCGAAAATTATAATATTTACATAGTCGCGCGGGGCTACTGAGACCCATCTTAATTATAGTAATTTTTATTGATTCTCATCTCTTTCTACTCAACTCAAGCCTTAATATTTCCGTCGTTATCGTTTACGATCTTGCTTTATTGTTTTTTGGCGCTCTGATGGAAACATGCTCAAGGTCACCACGCTCTATTATCGCCTATTCGCTTTCAATACTACGTCTTTATTTTATTCCTCCGAATGGGACATCTTATCACTACTTTGATTTTTAAATTACACTAAATTACATTTAAGTTAAAAACAGTCTTAGTGTTTTTAGTACAAACATATGG
Organism: Nebria ingens riversi; assembly: GCA_018344505.1. NCBI lineage: Eukaryota > Metazoa > Arthropoda > Insecta > Coleoptera > Carabidae > Nebria > Nebria ingens. The sequence continues at coordinate 59,866 of JADQWA010000015.1, read as the reverse complement.
ATGTTTAGGTGAAAATTGTTGTTTTGTCTATATACTGTAAAAGTGGTGACCGATGGTTGGACGTATTCTTTGATTAATAGTAACGTTAGACGCATGAAACAGGAAACAAATTGGTTTAGGGAGAGCCTCCACTGTAACCCGTAGAAAGTGGTTCCATATCGCAATCACCATATATGTATGTATGTATGTATGTATGTATTAGGTACCTACTCTCTGATGGACTATGGGTGTGTTTTGCGTGCATATTTTATACGATTAATGCTTCGTTTATTGGCAAATATCTAACACTGTTTATTTTCAACTTATACTCATTTGTCTATATTGTTTTTTTTTTTTTTTGAGCAAATCTTTTCTTTCTATTTATAATAAAACACATGTAGCAATGTATTTTTGAGCTCGTATTAGATTTCGATTTAGTTTCTTTTGTGATTTCTACGAAATGAAGCGTTTGTTTTTTTGATGGCGCTTCCACACACAACATATGCATATATTAAAGTAACATATACGTATGTATGTATAGAACGTTTAACTAGAATTAAAAGTCGACGAGTGAAGAATGAATGGCGTGGCATCGATCGGCATGACCAATGCCGAAAACCGTCCGGAGTCCGGACAAGTTAGCCAGTGCAATCAATTCAATAAAGGAATTATTATTCGGCGCACTGTAAATAATAGCGGTACACGGCTATTTTACATTCAACAACATTGGCGCGCGGTTCGCTTTTGTCGACGGTGCATACACATAAATAACACACACACACACACACACACTCTCTCTCCTGGACATGGATGCATATACCTACATATATGTATAGTCACGGTGCGACGCGGCGGTGATGCGGTTCGAACTGCGAGCTCGTTCTTTCCGCGCACATGAATTAGCTCGTCTTTTTATTTCATATAAATATTTGTGTATCACTTTTATTTATATGATACAACCTCACATAAGTCCACCGCATGCGGTGACCGCTGATCACACACATACACACACATACCTGCTGTTGCTGTTACTACAACAGCCCTCTATGCTCGCGTCCACGTCCTTGTATCTCATTTACATACGCAAATTTTGACATGCATCGCGTTTCAATAAATTCGTCAGTGCGTGCGTGCTCACTCTCTCTCTCTCCATCTCTCTGCTGCAGATTCTCCAACAGCCGCAACAATATTACTTCTGCTTGTCGATCCACTTTTGTTACCATTGTCATCAACACGCACCACCAATTATTACCAATGCTACAAGCACTCTTTGAATCTGTCTCTACCCGCAGGTCCATAGAATAAAAGTATGAATGAAAATTAATAAACGATTAAAGCTATGTATAAGTATATCTATATTACTTCAATACCCAAATGCATATTTTAATTAATTATTAATACCTAATATTAAACCAGTCCAAGATCAAAACGAATTAGATTTGGCAATGAATGATTGATGTCCAAATTAGCGTTTTGAATACCTACAGTGGTGTGTGAACATATAAAAATGTAAATAGCAAACAAATATTATGTGTAACGCCATCTAGACATGTCTTGTCGTGATTTACGTATTGTCCTCGATCCATGTGATTTGACGTTCGAAATTCTTGGAATAAAACGGTATAAACGACAAATTCTTTGCTGGAGTCTTCGACGTTATACGTCAAGCGGCGAGACTTATGTTTTCAATGCACAACTCAATAATTCACAAAGCCACAAACAACCACAGCGAACCGAACCGTGCATCACAGAATTGTTGGAATTTTATACTTATTATTACACAAACACATATGCACTCGTTGATCGTTTCAAATTTGTTGTAATTATCATTATTACCTGCTATTATAATCAGTTGCACTAATTTATTTATGTTAAACCAATCGTTTACTACTACTAGTGTTTAGTCAGTGATTTACTGATTATTATTACCTATAGATATACAAGGTGTGCGCTGTTTTCAAATCACACTTGTGTCTATTTATAAAAATCAAATTATTTCGTCACCTCTATCATTAATTTATGCTGAATTATCTCAAACGCACCTTTTATAGACCCAACAACCTATGGTAATACATGTTTTCTTATTAACTATATCAAATTTGACATTTACATCAAATTGTCAGACTACTTATTATCGATCACAAATCACTGTTATCTGATTTTAACTTACAAAATTAAAACAATTTATTTTTATAAATTAATACCATTTTCAAACCCAAATCTTAGGGTCGCCTGAACATTAAAATTAATTACTAATTTCGCAATCATTTCTCAAAAACAACTCAAATATATGAAAATGTTATTCATAGATCTCTAGATCACCCTGAATACAAAATTATAGGTAAATCAAACACGTAAATTTGTTTAAAAAGATACAATCATAGGATGAATGTTTAAACATTTTATAATTATCAGTATAATTTTTCAAAAATTATGTAATTAAAATACATCATTAAAACAAGCTATAATTATTGGTCATCAAATAATAACGCATGTAGTATTTTAATTATTACTTAAAACGATTTCGAAAATTGCAATTAATATTTGGAAAATTATTCACAACGTATTACGACTAAAATATAGGATCAAATTAATCCCAGATGTTCATTTGTGTCAGTCGCTCTGTCTCTAACGTGTGATTTTAATAACGAGTAGTTTTACGAAATGTATTACTTAATGTCTAGTTAATTCAACAAAATCAAATGTTGTGTCTGATGGACAATAAACGAATCGATATTTTTGATATTTTTACGCAAGTTTCCAGTGGCGTAGCATTTATGGTGTAGTACTTATTTATAGAAAATAACAATTATCTCTCGTTTTAATTTGTATATAGTTAAAATATCTTATTTTATGGAAGATAGAAGCTATTATTTTCGAATTTAATTGTAGAATTTTTTTGATGTACAGTTTGAAATACCAAAAGTGGAAAAGAACAGAAATAAATAAACACTGTCCAATTTCCTTGTGACAGCTTCTAAATTTTTGTTTTGTTTGTTTGTTTTCGTGTGTCTCTCACGTTGAAATTTAGTTGTCAACGAAAATACGATGTTCGTTGCGACATCTTTAGCTGGTAGCTGCCAATTTCAATACCACCACGAATACCAAACAGCATACCTTTCTAATCACGGCCGTAAGGCACTGAAGGCTAGCGGCCGCGAGCTTATAAACTAGAAATGTTTATTTGTACGATTACATTGATTTTATTTATCACTCAAGCATCTTTCTCTCAACCGAAGCCTCTTACGGACGGAAAACACTTTCTAGAAATTGTCAATTTATTTAATAAAATATTTCAAATGTTAGTAAATTTCGTTTTAGATTTTCTATTAAAAATAACGGTAACCATCGAATAATGAACTAGTTTCGTGCGTTGATTGAGCGTCGAACGCCTAAAGAATTTCTGAACAATCTTCATGTGTATTTCAGGTAGAAAACCATCTAATTTTTTCGTACCAAACTGAATAACGGTTTTTGATTGATTGCTATTGATTGGTTTCTGCTTTTAATCAAATGGTCAGCACTGTATAGGTAAATTGTATTATATTTGTGTATTGGAGTAGAAAAATATTGGCATATTAACGAATGTTCTGGTCGAGTTCAGTCGCACAATAATATTAATTTGTGTGTTGGTACTCTTGTAAATCGTAAGGAATCTAGTGATTGACTTTGATAAAAATAGTTGAAACCAACGCTGCGATGTAACAGGTTATGCATGCAGTATCCTCCCACAGTAACTGTAAAATGATGGCTCGTGTATGTCTGACAGTATCGTATTGTATTGTGGAATATACGAATACTTTGCAGTCACTAGTCACGTAGCTATTTGCAAACAAACATAACCGGATGTACGTTCAATCATTTTCATTTTATTTTTTTCTTCATATTGTCACTTAGAATCTTAAATTGTTATTCTTTTTAACATTTCTATATTAGTTGTTATTTGTCACGCGTTGTTTAATCGAGTAGAACTAATTTAAACAGTTGAAATTATTGTAAATGACTTTCGTTAACGAAATAATCAAGTGGTGGTTGTTGATCTTATATACATATTATTAACATTTCGCTTTGGTATATAAATTACTGTATTATATGGCTCGTTTAATATTTTTTATGAAGACAAATCGATGTAAAACCGCATTGAAGTTAGACTTTGCCTATAGTGTGTTCATAAATTGTTGTCTCTCACTTGTGTGCAATGTGTGTTGATTACAACAGGAAATAGTCGCGGTTTCTGTTAAGCATCACAAAGAGAATTGGAAACGCACTCTCAGCCATTGATCCGTGCAAAGGGTTAAATAAAACTCTGCGCTGAATGAATATAACGGTACATCTAGTTATTAACTTATTTAATTACTTTTACTCGCGTCTTACGGTATTTTAAGTTGTATCGCAAAATCAAGCAAAACACAAATAAAAATTGAAAGAACTTCATCGCATATAGGTAGTACATAGATATACCCATCAAACGTATCTTATATACCTTTCGTTTGATTTATTACGCATTTAGTGTCATCACTATGTCTATCTCTCTCTCTCTCTGTCTGTGTGTGTGTGTGTGTGTGTGTTACTATCGATATAATATTAAAGAAATTTTCTATACTTAAGTGTTTATTTAAATTGCAAATAGAAAATATAATTTATTTTATTTTGAAAATGTATACCCGGAAGAAGAATACATTTTTTTGTCCGGCGGTTAGTTAGATGCGTAGATTTAGTAGAGGCATTAGGATGATAGATTGTGTGAAGTGTTTGAGTACAAAACGTTTCGTATGTTGAAACAAGTGTAAAAAAGTGTAACAAGGGTGTTGGCCGTTTATTTATATTGGTTCACCTGAGCGTGAAGGCTCAGTAACAGTCGCTCGCCGAATGAAAGACTGCAACAGCGGGATACTTTGCGTAATTGTATATTTTTCATATCAACTTACATCAAAGAGTTTACCGATCAGCACATGAACATTAGAACGGAATTGGTATTAAGAAACATTTATACCAATAGGTATATTCACATCAAAATACCTAATAACGTCTTTCAAAAGATATTATATATATATATATATATATATATATATATATATATATATATATATATATATATATATATATATATATATATATATATATATATGATTGATGCAATAGTGCATTTAAATCATAGTTACTTTTATATATATATATATATATATATATATATATATATATATATATATATATATATATATAAGGTAAATCTATAATATTCAAATGACATTGAAATATATATAAATTATGTTCCATTTCAATTTAAAAGATTCTACTTTTGTTTTAATTGAATCAAATAAAGATGAAAATGTGCGTATAAATGAATTAAAGTGTGATATTGAATATATGGGGCTGCAACATTTTGGTTATAGGTGCAATTATAAGTATTTATTGGTACTTATAGACGAAGGAAAAGATAAATGTTTGGGTGAGTGTGAAACCGGCTTCAGAGTGGGCAAAGTCAGGGTTGATGCATACATAGGTATATAGTAATAGCCATTGCATGATGCGATTGTACATTATTAATAAATTGTGGTATTAAAAGTGCATTGCCGTAATGGCGGCGTGCTGCTTTTCGTATATGCGAATGAATGGTGCGAATAATACGCGCTGCTTACGACTTTATTCATAAATATTGTTCAAACGTCGGGTCACTTTGTAAATTTCAAAACCAATGTTGCAAGTCGCATGCATTCGACTTCTTCTACATATCATATACGTATGTATGTAGTTACCCTCTCTGTCTTTTCCATCTTTATCTAGTGGTTTCAGCTCCGCCGAAAATTAATCGTCTTATAAATACTGTGGGTCTAAATTAGTTTCAAACTTGCAACTTGGATATTACTTCATTATAATAATAGAGGTATGTTGTTTGTGTTTATGGGACACCATTAAGTACCTACTGCCATTTTCTTAATTCATATACATCTCTGTTTTCGTGTAACGAACATTTCTTTCTATTTTACTTCAAAATGCTTATTTTTATTACTTTAGTTAATTTGTCTAACACATGACACAAAAATGTGTAAAAAAAAGTACATATGTATGTATGTACATATGTTGGTTTGAATAATAATAAATAGGTTTGCGCTATTCATTATATTTCCTGTTCATCAGACAAAGCGAGGTGCATAAGTTACTCGACAGACACACAGAGACATCTCTGCACTGCACCACACCAAACAGATTAATCATCAGTAGGGTGCGGGGAGTTTTAACCCCGTAACCATAACGTACATACATACATACATACATACTGCACTCTATAGACACGCCAAAGCTATTCAACGAAATTATCCACGACGATAAAAAAGAAAGAAAAGACTAATCCTCTCCTCTTGTGTCCTCTGAGCCAATGAAAAATTACTCTTTCATGGTCGTAGCATTACTAAACTTCCTAACGAATAAATACGAACATATTTATTTATATACCTACTTATATACCTATATATATATATTATTCATATAATTTTTTGTTTGCATTGTAATTAATTAAACAATTAATCGACTGTCAACAACAAAATTAGATTTCAGATCAAAGGTTACGCATTTAAAGTGTAATAGTGGTAAAAAGTGCTTTGACAAGAAATAAAACGCACCATTATCAAAAATATAGTTGTTATTAAAAGCGCAGTTGTTGTACATTTTTGATAAGTCGCGTTATTATTATTATTATTATTATTTTTGTTATTTATTCCTCATTTTGTTTCTTCATCGTTTGATGTGAGTTCAGAAAGTGTCCGTCATCTTGCTTATTAAGCATTCTTGTTGGTTAGATACGCATACAAACGCATATTGTTAAAAACGTTCAATTCTATTAGGTATACATTTAGGTAGGTACACACATACAACCTTATTATTAATGTGCTAGAATTAAACTAATAAATATGGGATGGAAATGTTAGAACACTACTAAGAACGCCCTTGCTTCTTTAGATTATGCAAATATTTATTGAGTTTAGCGTGGTAATTTTCTTGCTTTTAGATAAATGCCTCCGTATTAATTCTACTTCTGTCCACATGACGGAAGAATATTACGTTGGCCTTTGCTCATGCAAAAACATTTATTTTATTCGTCCTTATCTCTAGATTTATCATATTTTGCATATTAATCATGTTTCGTTCAATTATCATTCAAACGGTCACCCAACATTTAATAAAATGTTATTGATAATAAATAATAATAAAAATGTTCAGTTTTGTGTTTTGAGGCTGTTAGAGATACTGAGAAAATATTACGACACATCACTTATATTTTAAACAAATATTATTTTAACTGAACTGAATCTTTAAAAAACACATTTTTAAATGGTTGATTAGTTAATATTTAATATAAACAATCGTTGGTTGGGTAAATATTATTTTTTTTATCCTCCAATACGTACATATTGATTTGTGTAAAATATTGTATATATATGTGTGTGTGTGTGTGTTATGTACGAAGCAAAACATAATATGAACTTAAGCGGTAACGCTTTGTCAAGAAATTTTAAACATTTCTTTAAATTTAACAAACATCAATATGCAACATTACAAATATCTCAGTTTGTTGTAATACAAACACAACCAATCAATTCTATAATATTTAACTTAATATATTCTTGGATGTACTCAAATATGTACCTGTGTATGCACCCTAATATGGAATCTTATATTGACGTAATTTTTCTTTAAAAAATTGACCAACAATGAAGAATATTGATACGGCTCTGGATGATATTGTTAATTACGTAATCGATAAATTAAATATGTCTTTTACACACCTTAATTTTACTACTTAATCAATATTTTTACATGAAAACAATACACTGTAAAAATTAATTATCTTGATTTCATATAAAATTGTAATTTTTCATAAATACATAATGTACCTCTAGGTATAGTAATTTTTAACAGTGTAGAAAATGATATTTGTCGTAGGAAAAATTCATTAGTTATTGCAATAAAAAATAAATTTATTATATATTTCGTTAGAAGCAAATCTATTAAAATTTTATCTGCAAAAATATGATGTCATCGTTAATTGAATTTAGTAAATAAATTAAAATATGTACTGAATACTTTATTATATCAGTATCATAAAGTATGCAGACAGTAATATAAGTTTGAAAAAGTCCAAACTATTTACGTTTTTTGTTATTTTTTAAAACGGCTGGTTACCTTTGGCATGGTAATCTATCTTACTGAAGTTCGCACCTCTTTACACCTAACCAGTGCTTCTCAAACGCTGCAACAGTACACTAATACAAAGAAAACTGATACGAATGTAATTGAATTTAATTATGTGTGGACGTGACGCGCTCGTATTGTCATTTGTTGTTCTCAACCTGATGGTAACTTGAGGACGCCACAATACTATCACTTTTATTACTTTGCATTTATATGTATTTCAGCGCTACGTACTCTAATCAATTCACTTCGTAATTCAATCTTAACTATTGCTTTACTTAAAAAACAAAAACCAATTATATTTTAGCTTTAAAATCTATTACATCGACAAATCTCAAATAAAAACATTAAATAATTTTCAAGCTGTCGTGGCCTACCCAATAAATAGAATACACAAAGGTGTTGCTTAAGCCAATACGTATACACTTTTAGTGAGCGTAAAAACAATTCACACTTTGTAAAAGACACTTAACACTTTCAATAAAATAACATAACTAATTTTTAAAAAAACCTATTTAGTTCAATAACAACGCCACCAGAGCCCTTTAAGTTGCAACCCATTTAACAATTGTTTGAGAATCTTTCGCATTACAACTGCAACGTTCCATTAATCTTAGTGTAAAACGGCACTTAGTTATTTATTTTCTGCCTTTCCAAGACTTACTACCCAAAGAACAATGTTGTCCGCCACCAAAAATACGAACACTTCCACTCAACCTCCGATGATAACCATCAGGTGTTCAACGCTATGATTCAACTCAAATAGAATATAGATAATAGCAACAAATTAATTTGTTGCATATAGGTACTTCTGGATGTTCCCAGAACGCATTATTGTGCAGGGCGCTGCACACCTAACAACCAGTTTCGTGTGTTCTTTAGTATAATAATGGATCACACGTCACATTTGGTGCTGTCACATTCGTTATCACACTACGTCTTCTTAATCAATCATATATTACTATCAACGCGTATGTTAGTCGTAGCGCCCTAATACTGATGAGGTGGAATTTTATGTATTTAAACTCCACCACTGTATTTTTTTTTACTTTATCTTTAGGGAGGTTTTTGTTTGTTTGTTTAATTGTCTAGTAAATGCATCAGTAACGATGACAGTTTATATTTTATTTATATATATATATATATATATATATATATATATATATATATATATATTTATTTATTTTATTATATTATATATATATATATATATATATATATATATATATATATATATATATATATATATATATATATATATATATATATATAATATATATATATATATATATATATATATATATAGGTATATATAAAATACTATTGAATTATTATATAATCTTGAATGATTAGAATTTGATAGATTATGCACACCTGTAGTTGTGCCTCTGTGTAGTTATGAGTATGTTTTAATTAGACTATTATATCTCGGTTTGCAATCGTTTTTCAAGTGTTTTAATTAGTTAATTAATTAACTTTTTTATGTGATTATGAATTAGCAATAGAAAAAATTGTAGATTTTATTTGAAAACATTGATATTTCAATGACTGAACATTTGATATTCAATTCGTCATCGTTTTATTGTCTGATTTGACGTGATGGTGCTGTCAAAATATCACCGAATTAAAATTAATTGATATGAATATGTGTTTCGACAGTGGCGCTTTAAGTATTATACATGAATTGTCCGACCGTGTGACATACCAGAGTCAAACTAGCCCAATTTATTATTATATTAAACATATTCGCTTAAGCGTCCTATTTATACGGCAGGTGATAATATTTTCATATTTAATACACAATTATGTCTAATTCCATACTTAAGGAAAATAAATAATAAACAACTTAGTGGTAACGCACAAATATCAACCCTAACGTGCATAGAAACATTCCTAGTGAACAGACGGATAAATTGTTTAAATATTGTATATGTTTAGTGCATAGCTGAGTTAATTAATATTTATTTTGAAGTTGTGGTAGGTTTAAATAAATTTGGTGCCAGCCCTGTGTTTACAATCAGAAGTGCCAATCTCGGGTATAACAAGTGCCGTCGCGGCCGGTCACTTTTGAATGTCCGTGATGCGCGTTCGCGTTCGTCGTCATCGCGTAGCGTCCGTCGTCGTGGTCGTGCGTGAATATGTTAACGATACCACCGCGTGCTGTTATCGGCCATCATCGATCGTTTTCGGGCAGCGTCTTATCCGACCATCTTAATGTGCTCTTATTAATATTGTGTGTATACGCACGTCTCTCTGTGTATATGTGTGAAGTTGAATTGATTTTCAACGTAATGGAAAAAATAAATACTGTTTTTATTTTATATCAATGACGTCGCCTTACAAAACATCCATTAACACGTATTGTTCATCAAAAATACAATCGGCGAGGATAACGATATATGGATTGTATTTAATAAACATCTATAAACAGAAGAAGCATTTCTGGGTTCTTGTTTTCTATGTAAAGATTCGCCTTTCGTAGGAAAATTCCTGGTATTTTAGTTTCCTACATAAAGATACACCTTTTGTAGGAAAATTCCTGGTTTTTGGTTTCCTACGAAGAGATTCGCCGTTTCTGCAAAAATGTTCTCTTTTCGTAAGAAAATTTTTGGTTTTCGGTTTCTTACGAAGAGATCTACTCTTCGTAGGAAAATATCTGGTTTTTTGGTAACTTATGAAAAGGTTTACTCTTCGTAGTAAAATTTCTGGTTTAATGTTAGATCGCTTTTGAAATTCTATGAATACGGGCAATGTTAACCATCCTATTTCATGTAAACCTCGAAGTTATATTGATTAAGTTATGATAGGGGTCTGTGGTGACCGATTGGACTATTGGACGATTGTGTGTGTTTTATTATATGTTTGATGGTCGCACGTTGTATCGGTTAGTTCATTGCCCTACCTCTCTATCATGTCACCGTGTTATGTTGGCATTCCTGACGGTGGGCGTCTTTCCATAGAATGTGCTCCGTCCGGCTAACACACACACACACACACACACACATACACACATATGTGTGTGTGTTTGTGTGTCTATGTGTAAAAGAAAAAGAATATAGATACTATGTGGCCTTTACTTGGTATTCTATGTGACATCTGATGGAATATATTAAACTTATACGAATAAAAAAGGGATTTGAATATTTGCAAACAAATAGAATTGAGTTTTATATATATTGACATATCAACAATAGAATTAAGTTTATTGATTTGTAATTTATATCCAAAGTCACACAATTATTAGATGAGTATAATAGATAGGTAATTTAAATTCCAAAGTAAGTTAGTATAATAAAACCGTATTTAAATTGTGAGAAAATTATAAATGGGTTAAAGAACTTTACATAAAACATAGGTTAAAAATAATAAGTGACTAAGTGTGAAATTTATGCAAAATAATAAGAAAACAAAATGATATATGTATGTATGTCTGAAGTGAGTAACTTCTATTATGTAAATTCAACGTAAAATAAGATTGTTTATGAGAAAACAGCTTAATTACCTACTAAAAACTTCCACCACTAAATATTTAACCTTATTAAAACAGCATTTCATTAGGTGAACTCGTATAAGGCCTAACTAAACAGGAACTATGTATGTACATATGTACCAGTAAGTAACTAGAAATCATACTACCAATATCGTCTTAATATTGTTCAATTACTTACATACATACATAAATACATACATACACACATACATACATACATAAATACATACATACATACATACATACACACATATATACATACATACATACATATATACATCCATACATACATACATACATACATACATACATACATACATACACACACACATACATACATACATACATATATGTTGAAAAGAACGTGTGCAGACGAGTGTTTCTTTAGTGAGGTTTATTTTACTTTAGAAAATAAATCTTTGGCTCTTCGAACAAGATTTACGATTTAACTGTGAATCGAACATAAAACGATTGTTATTTATAGCAATTACGTATATTTACGATTTTCTACGTTTCTCTAATAATGTCTTGTTTTTTCTACATATAATAAACAATTAAATTGTTTCCAAGCATTAAGCAACTAAATTCATATTTAATTTTTTTACTTCATATTACCTACTTATCATTTTATAAATATTAATATTAGCATCTTAATATTTGTTAGAAAATCATTATCTTGCATATATTAGCGTTAAAAAACTTTCTTCATTAGTCATTAGTAGGTATACATTTCTCTTATTCTATAAAGCATCGTTTATGATAAACAACTTTCCTAACGTCTAGTTACGTTACGGTACGTCCATAAGCACATATATCTATGTGTATTAGAACAATAATAATGCATATTTAATAATGATTTGCGTCATTTTGACGTGTTTTAACGCATACATTGTAAAATAAACATTCTACTAGGGAAGAATATAGATTTTTGAACTCTGTTAAGCTTTATTTGTGGTAACATTTGTTACTGTTTAGTTGATTGTTAAGTTAGGTAACACAAACTTCTAAGAACTGTGTTGATTTTAATGCATTAAATGGCGCTAACTTAACTATGGTCATACCTAATAAATAACGCCGATACTAAAAGTAGCTGAGCACAGAAAAAGCCACCATAAACCAGCTGGTTTCCAATTAATTATTATCAAACACAAATAGGTACAGGAAACTGTGGTATGGTAGACTTTTCGGTTTTAAACTCAGGGTTATTAAAATATACTTTATTGCCAAATCGTGAAACGAACATTTTGACGGAAATATTTTCTAATGATCACTTAGAATTATTAATGGTTGCTATAACGTATTAAATATCAAACGAATATTAAACATATGCATCAGTGTGTGTTGCATTTCGGTTTTTGATGATTCCAGTATTCAGCCTCTTCTGGGTGACATCACCAATACGATGTTGCAACGCTTTTTTATTGGTGACAACCGGTCTAATACCACCAGCAGCAACCAAAATGTTTCTATTGTACTATAGTACTAAAAATATGTTTACTCAAAATACTATTCGGACTATAATCGTATATTATTCAATATATCATATATTTTATCGTCTACTTTCGCTTTTCAAACATTAATTTCATTTTCAAGTTAGAACAACATTAATAATAAATAAAATTAAAAATAATTTATTTGTTTATTTTAAATCGAATTCAAGGTTTATAAAATAACATCTTAATTTCGTAAATGTTAAAATGAGTATAATATTAACATATCGTACAAAGGTGGTTTAGTTTATTATATTAATTCACAACCAAAATACTTAAGTTGCAGTGACATTTCACGCTAAGTGTTATAAGCTACTGTTTAGTACACTTAAATAAAAAACTGATGAATAATAATTAAAATATTTAATTAATTTCAACTAAAATCAACATCATTATTGTTGTTGTTTTTTAAAAATTTAAATGTATAAACTACACTTATAATTAAGTGGTGCAACAGTGCTTTAAATGTCGTATCTTTTATATTATTATATTATTGTTTACTGTAAAACATTGAAGTAATTATACATTAGGTACTTTTTTAAATTAATTATAGTAATAAAATAACATTAAAAAATCTAACAATTATCTAATTATGAATCATGTTTTCACTGATGTTGCACAGTGTATTAGAGACAGCTATAAATTCAATAAATTGTCAATACCTATGTGTGGCTGTGATAAACATATACGAGAATGGTGTAGACAATATAAAAATGGTTATTGAAATATGTAGACATCATCTTTATGCTTTAAGATGTTGATACATTAAGTTATGCTTATTATGAATAGTCATTATTTGCGTGTTGCTATTCTACCAATTGTAATTACATAATTAACATATCTAACAGTAAATTCTATTTATAAAACATATACTTAAACGTCGCAAAATTACACTTTTAGACAAAAATGCAAATGTTATAACAGTTTTCGCGTTAATTGTAAATCATTCATATATACTAATAACCATATACGTTTATGCATTATACTTACTAGGATATTAACTGGTTATATGTCATCATTGATCACTACGCATAAAGCTATTTAGTTTTCTTTCATGTATACAGAACGGAAGAGAGAACATTTATTCTTCAAACACAATTAAAATTAAATACAAAAATATCAAATAAGTATCTTAGTTAGCCATGGATGTTAAAGTAATACATTCATACAATTACTATAAAATAACTCTTTTTCCTTTTCCCCCTTACACACACACACACACACATATATATATAGTCTTTAGCACACATACATATATTAACATTAACACACATGAAAACAGTAAAATATCACTAACGTCTATGGACCGGTTTCTTATCACAAAACAAAAACCGAATGAATGTATGTGAGAATAGAATAGAAACACATTAACACAGAGGGACTTCTAGTGACGAAAAACTTAAAACATATAAATCATTTATTTCAAATCGGAGTGTACGATCGTATTGATGATGGGAACGAACGATAACGTCTAGTTTTTAAGCATGTCACACTTGCTGCAGACAACGCGCGCTCTGATAACGCGGTGTACTTTTTAATTAATAGACCCTTCCTTCTGCGTTCTAAAACATTAACGAAACTCCGTGATTTGATTGCTATTATCCTTGTGCACATTTCATTAATTCCAATATTATTAGCTACTTGGTAGCGAATGTTTATAGTGTAGAACTGAAAACAAAAATTAATCCGGATCATTTTTATGACGTGATTTATATGTAAAGAACGACTGTAATGTTAAATATGATCGGTGCAACACATAATACTCGTAAATTAATTATGAAAAGAATCGTGGTCCCGTTGTTGTTTTGAGGAGCGCGTATATACCGACCGCGCGTCATTGCCGCAGGCTCCTGTCTAATCTTTATTATATACCATCATCAATCGTATCTTTTATTTATATTTATGAATTGAGTCGTCTTCGTTGTCATATTTTTAATCACTTTTCACTCTTGGACACACCGTTCATCTCTGTTGCACCCGCGTAAACACACACGCACACACACACACAAGATCTTATACATTATTCAGACAATATAAGAAAAACTATTAATGATACATTTTTACACCTACATTGCATATGGTAAACTAATGGTTGGCTGTATGAGAAACTATAACTTGAAATCCATGGCTGTTTTATAGTTTATAACCCGTGGGTGTTTGTGTGTGTAATCCTGATATCCATGTGTTTGTGAGCGCTACAATTGTTTTATTTTTATACTGGTGGTAGTGTCTTTGTTGTGTTGAGCGGCTTGCTATATGATGGCAGAGGTATATTACCGTTGTAAAACGGACACAAATTAGACTGATCAGTTGAGGTGTTAGATTCTTCGGGTTGTGATTGATTGTTGGGACGACGAATGGGTGTGGCCATGTCTTTATCAACAAAACAAAGACGAACACCTCGTCCCTTAAGAAAAGAAAAAAACAGGGCTGCACAAAGCCGATACAACTTATAGGAGTCTATATTTATGATAGATATACTACAAAAAAACGATTTTCTGGTCGCAATTAGCAGGTTGTCAATATTAACAATTCAATTTCGCAAAAATATAATATTTACGTAAAATAGCATATTTTCGTAAACAACATGCATAAACTATGAATATAAATAAAAGTTTTTGAACTCCTCTTTGTAGTAGTAGTATATGGGGGTAAAATTATGAATTAAAATTCAGAATTGATAGAAATAATTTAACTAGTGATAGTTATATGTAATCTTAAATGTGTGTTGAATGATCTCTTATTTAAAATGTGGCCGCTGAAAGAATTCCTACCCCTGTTCGAAAAAGTGATCATAGTTCTAGGAAAGTAAAGTGCTTCATGTTGTAAACTGATAACACGTGAATGCCGTCCATAATGGAGAAGCGGCGCGAAGGAGAAACAGGGTCAGCAGACGTATCTATGTATGTATGTATGTATGTACATACATACAGACATGTCCGCCCCGTAGTGTCACGTGACATTTGTCTTCATTTTACCTGATGATGGTAATTATAGTCTTTACACCCGATGTCCACAAAGCGGTAATCTCGGTTGTCATTTGTCAGGAGTACAATTTTAGTTTTAATTAATGTGGATAAAGACGTTCTGATGTGGCTGGCTACTCTAATGGCCGCGATGAAAGCTGACCACTTGTCGCGCCCGCGTGAGAACATACAGAATATGGAAATATCTGGTGCGCGGCTTACTTGTATCTACGGAAGTTTACTCTACATCAATCACAACTAATATACCTACGGGTATTAATGTTTAAATGCTTTTCTAGTACTTCTACAAGACTTACTTACATACGTATTTTTACTTTTTTTTATACGAATGTATATTGCAATCTTGAAAATGATCAAAATCGAGATTTTAATAGAAATACACGTGTGGACCATCCCTGAATCGAATCTGACGATTTTAGAAATAATCCTCAAATTTCTTATATAGGTATTTTGCCATGGTTGTGATGTTATGGGAATTTATATTTAATAAACCATGTCATATTTATATTTAGTAAGCCATGTCAACTATGGTTGTGAATATTTTAATAGGAAAACAAAATAATTCGACATTTGACATCGTTTGATTGAGAAAGTGTTTAAAAGGTTAATAAAATATTCGAAATATTGTTGCATCGTAAAAATATACATATAGGTACTGTTAGGTATTTAATTTGTTTAAAAATGTCTATTTTATCCCATACCTACTACGTATATGAAAGTCCAGTGTGCGACACTGGAAATAATTATAATATATTTCACTTCGTGATACACACGTAATAAAAATAAGTAATATAAAATTACGCTTATGTTATTTTGATTAATAATAGTTAAATAACACTTAAGATTAAATAGTTTTCCTAAATTCAATAAAGTTTTTTTGTTTTACACTATTAAAAGTAAAGGTTTTTTTACGTTGTAGCTATATAAAAAATTGCATATATTATTGAAGTAATAAAATGAATTTTGCGCTACTAAATAACTTTATGAAACGATATAAATATACACTGATTGACATAGTGACTAGTGACTGTTGTATACATATATATTCTATATTATGAAGTATTTATTCTTGGGCCATTTTTTACAAACGCACAAACACACACACACACATCTAATAAGTCGTAATAACAAGTGAATTAATGGGTCTCCCGCCCGAGACACGAAGTAAGATAACTCTATTGCTTCATGACTGGACTCAATTACGCAATATCGCATCAAACAAGTAGTGTTATTCATTCGATATATTATAAATATGAATGATCATCTTTACGATGTATTGTATACATACTGTCTTACGCAAAATATGTCTGACATTTTGCGTACCTATAAGTAGATATAGAAAAATTTAAATATTTCGATTTTATGTTTATTTAGCACTTATTTTTAAACAACAAAATTTACAACTTCGATTAACTTAAGCGCTATTCCAAGAAAAACAAAACTGGATATTTTACAGGTGACATTTATTTTATTAGCAATTTATATCAACTATTGTAGCGTTTTACGAGCGGCTTCGACAAAAAATACAATTAACATTTTATACTTTTAATGAATTTTAAATATTACTTATTACGCAAAATACAACACAAACATTCTTAAACGGCGATTAAATAAATGTTGATCATCGTGTGAATAATTGCTGCCACAAATGTATAAATACATAATGAATCTATTGATTAGTTACATAACTCGTTATTAATCTGATTAAGAATGTTGTGACTTGTCAATTTAGAATTTTGTTAACTCTACGAATCATTTTCAAATGACTAACTCGATTTAAAAAAATTAAATCATTCACTCAAATTAGTCATCCCAAAGGACGTATCTATTTCATTTATATAAACGCTCGTTAAATTATTAACGGTCGCCTATTTTCATTTGTACGATTTTATATATTAGTAGATGGTTATTTATATTTAGCTCGCCGTTTATAATACAGAACAGAGTTTATAAGTGTCAATTCTATAAATCATAGAAATTTATAAATGTGTTTAAACATGTTTATATTCTATCTTATGTATTTTGAAAAGAGTATATATCATTTTATAAAGAAATCAAACTATGAATCAGTGAATTTAAAATGAAAGTGATCTACTGTTGCAACCATTCAATTCAAATACACATCTAAGAAATAATATGTCTATGCATACAAATTCTTTATAGATGTCGCGATGTATGTATGAAAGGGCAAAAAGCATTTGATATATATTGTGTTTCATATATAATTAATGGCACTTCTAACTTAGCAAATAATACAACGCTCTTGTTTTTAATTAAATGTAAGATGGTTTTGTTATTTATTGGTGACGTCACAAGTGTCACACATCTTCGCTTCGCAAACTTGCAACGTTTGAATTGTAGGCAGGCATATAAAACGTACATACGAGTACATACATACATAGGTATATAAGATTATATATATTTTATTATTAGATACGAGTCTATTAGCGTAATTTGTGACATATTTTATTCATTAGCCTGCACACAGTCGACATGTTTTATTATGTCTTGATATTATTTACGAGCCCTGCCTGAAGATGGCAAAAAAATTATACTTATGTAAGTTACATAACCTGTATTGGTTCCAGACATGAATTCTACTCAAAGTATGTACTTATACAGTTTACATAGTCGTCCTTATGTTATGAAACTCATATATATATATATATATATATATATATATATATATATATATATATATATATATATATATATATATATATATATATATATAAATATATATATATATATATATATATATATATATATATATATATATATATATATATATATATATATATATATATATATATATATATATATATATATATATATATATAACTTTTTATTTGTAAATAGTAATAAAATTTATATATTTAAGTAATCATTTGTCTATATTATCATTCTTCAGATAAGTTCCAGATAGCTATCTGATAGATAAACATAGGAAATTTGCATATAAACAAGTGAACTATATTCTAGTTTATCTGGAGATGGAAAAACTGATCCTGAATGCATTACAATTAAATTGTAATTTCATTCGTATTTATCGCATTAGTTACCCCTTTTAAAACCATTAATTATTTCCGATACTTCTGACGTCATAAGTAATACACGAAATAAATGATAACTGCTACAAATGAGTAAATCAAGCGCTACTTTAAAAATTAATTAATATAAATAGTCCTTTAAACAATTAAATCTATAAAAGACAATTAATATTAAGAAATGTGTTTTAATGAATTATATATGGCGTCTAACCTACAAGTTATAATTTAAATTGAAAAACGCCAGACTTGATGAAATATTAAACAGCTTTAGCTATACATTTTTTCCATTACCACTATAACTCAGCATCACATACGCAGTAAAATTGCAGCGACAGCTACACCTGTCACTTGACACTAATAAGAATTATTAATTTATTTCAATTGAAATAATTTTAAGCCACTGCGTACATTATTGTTAGCACTAATATCTCTATTATATCACCGACGTTAAAGCTATAATATTCGTACTTAAAAGCTATTAATTACATTTTATTTCTATATCGCCAGTTACGATCGAATATGAATACATATTCACAATTAATTTTAGAAACATTCAATTAACAATTAAATAAAATTTATAGCTATTTATCAATGTCTATAATATGAATTAATTCTTCAAAAATATCTTTAAACGAAAATAATTTATGCTTTAGAGTTTCGCATTTTCAATCATTTTATTTACGTCTAAAAAAAAGTTGGTATGGTTTTATTCATATACGTTTATAATTAGTGGTTAAATAGGTTGGAATGTCCTTATTTTAGACCCAAAAAAAAAACATTTAAAACGAGATTATTATTAAGTCTGGAAATAGTTATGTGTAATGGGTGTAAAACGTGCTCGTTAATATATACGTTAGCGTCATTATTTCTGTATATGATTGTATTATCTTAAGATGTAAAATGTATTCTATGGATTTGCACCATCAAGAAACGATGTTAGCGTTCTTTGAATGACACTTGATCAGTGTTTAATTAGTTGGTTATATTGTTTGTTTATAGGGTGTATATATATATATACATACATACATAGGTGTAGTTGTCTGGTTTTTAGCTCGTTAGCACATGCGCACAAGTCATAATAGGCAGTGTACATCTTGAGTAAGATGTCGTATAATATAGTACTCGTTGAGTTATGTTCACGATAAAATGTCGCCATTTTATTATCTTGGCCAGTGCCATAACTCATCTACGCCAACAAAGTGGGATGCAGATAAACCACAAGAACAAATACATATGTATATACGGCTAGATATATTATTTTATACACTTGTATATATGTGTTATTGTTGTCATTAGCTTGGCTACTAATCAGAATTATAAAGTAACTCTAATTTTCTGTCTACTTTATCGGAATGCGAACAGGTTTCTCATCTTTCATTCGTGTTTCTTTATTTTTTAACACCGCGCGCTATATGAGTGTATGAGACTACAAATTGTATCGCGTTATCACGAAAATTGTGTCTACAATATTTACTATATATACATAGATATACACAAAAAGGGGATTGTCCAATCATTTTCTGATATCAGGAAATAAACATTTCTTATTGCAAATCGATTATATTTCCAACATATTAAAATAAAACTACATTTATTTATTACTTAATCTTAAAAAATAGACGAATATCTACTGTGGCCACCACATCACTTTCTTATACTTTCTTATTAAAACAAAAGTTTTCCATCATACCTACATATATTTATGATAATAGGAAATTTCAAAAAAGTCGTTTACGGCGAATTTTTATTAATTTAACCCTATGAGTACATATTTGACTACAGCAAAAGTTAATCATATTAAAATTGTGATTAAAAAACTCATAAAATCTTTTATTTATAGTTTTACTAATAAACGTCTTCATCAATTAAATTTATTCTTTAAATAGACATTTTTAACACCTACCAAAAATAAAAATTCTATATATTTTTTTTATTATTAAAAGTGCTTTGACCTGATCGAAAAAAAAAATATATAAATTAGTAAAACCGTAATTCTTAATTTCATACTTCAACGATAAAGTAAAGAATGGAATGAACATTAAATGAATTCGCAATACGCGAACGGTGTAGTGTTGTTGTTCACATCTATGATTAGAATGATTTGTTAGTAATACAACTGTCGACGTAAAGAGAAAGATTATAGCGTAATTATAATTAAAAGGGTTTAATTATAAGCACGTTCACTTCAGTCTTTAAATCAAGCGCATATGTTTGTTATCACACCGTAAACAGGCTACTTTAGTGGGAATTGACGTGGTATTATTAATGATTTATAAGTACTTGTATAAAATTATTTTGAAAATCATTACGAAAACATAAAAAATTGGATTATCATTGAAAAGCAAATCTTTTAAAGTTAAGATGTATAATATATTAATCAACAGTCTATACCGACAGAAGTCGGGTATAATTGCTTAAACACTCACAAATATTAGTCCAATTAAACGAATATTATCGTATTAAAACATGAGATGGTCGTCCGCCATTTTGTTTCAGGGTTCGTGTGAATTATTTAATTAATGTCATTTTTATATGATGCATGGCGCGGCCGCTGCATATAAAATGATTTAATCTGACAGGCTTTTTTAAATTATTTTTATCATCTATAATATAATCTTGTCACTGTATGATAAATTTATGAACTTGCGATTTTTAAATTTATTTGTACTCGTTGTAGTACTTCAATGGATTGGTAAATATTTTTTATTATTCCTCTCTCTGAAGATAGGTACATACATATGTATATACACTCTGTCATTTCGAATATCGTTTTACATTTTTATGAACTGAAACGCAGTATTTTCGGATAATTATTATGCGTTGTGTTTTTAAATTAAAAATCAATTTTCCCATGGTGACAGACAGCCGCATCTTAGTCATTTACAAATTACAGCGAACTCTCATGACTGATAAGTGGACTAGTTTCAGAAAATAACACACACACACACACACACACACACATACACAAAACATTTACGTGGTATAATTATAATATTCCGAATACTAATTACTCAAAAAATACAATTCATATAACTGACATTTGATCTTGATTTGATTTTAGGCGCTTACGAATTTGCATACCTCGAAAATAACTTACATCAAATTATAATTTCACACTATCTTTCATCTAAAGTAGGTAACACTTTGTTTCTCGTAATTAATTACGGAATCTACCATTAA
>JADQWA010000015.1:0-32500 GCA_018344505.1 Nebria ingens riversi | reverse complement strand
GTGAACGTGTGTATTATCTCGGGCGAGCGAAGGAAAGGCGACCGCCGGCCACAAGTATCGTAATAATGCTAATGGATGCCTGCAGATTACAGGGGTCGAGGAAAAGAGACCGTTCATCTCACTCACTCACTCACTCATTCACATATCGCCGCTATATGTCCATATTATATTATATATCGGGCTATCTTTATTTGTTGCATGTACGCGCGGTGTGTGTGTGTGTGTGTGTGTGTCTCGCGCGCGGTGCTCTTCTAGCCGTTCTGTCTGTGTATCTGTGTGTCTGTGTGTATGGGGTGTGTCTGTACGGTAGCAGGACGCCGGCGGCCCCGACCGCTTTATGCAAACTATACGACCCGAGATGGCACAATTATTAAAAAGCGGAAAACGATGCGTCTAAACCAACACTTTATATCACATAAATCTGATGATATGCCCGAACCGCTCGCTGTTCGCTGTTTGCCGTTCGCCGATCGCTGATCGCTGATCGCTGATCGCCGATCACTGATCGTCGGCCGCGTTATAAGTCATATACACGTTGACCAGCTAACTATTTTTCGGCACAACGCAAAGACCTATCTGCCTCGTACTGATTTTATTTCTTTTTCATCATCAATTTCTCCGTTCTACTCGTTTTTTATTACTTATTAGCTACTATACTAATTAGCGCTTCTTAAAAGTTATTACTCGATAAACACATTTAACAATTTATTTTAAAATGACACCAATGTGTATAAATACTTAAAGACCATAGTGTTAATGTCCTTTTGAGCATTCAACCAGGAAATATATGCAATTCGAAAACAAAATCAACAAAAATAACTGAAATTTGCAATGTATGCTCGTTTGGAAATGCCGCATTGAATGTTAAGCGTTTATGGATTTGCTCTTAATATAATTGTGTAAATACCTAAGAACTTGTTGTAAAGCTTCGCAACGGAATACCATACATTTTCCACTATCTATATCAATAATTAACTATGTTTATTATTGTTTCTATTAATAGATTCATTCAAAAAAATAATAACAACCGTAATACTACTACGGTTTCTTTTTTCGTTGCCTATATTATTTTATAGCGAAGTTAGTGTTAAATAAAATGTCATTAAACAACAAAACAAATGTATACAACCACAGGATATGTTATGTTTTATTTTTGTAAATATGTTGTGTCCTGGTAATCAGTGTCTAGAGTGTAAAAATCCTTAGAACAAGTTTTGCCAACTGTACCATATAGTGTGAAAGAAACCCAAGAAGTTACTAATGTAAAATGACACCTGTCTTTAAACAAATAAGTCGATAATTACTTTGACTTGTCAATCATTCAATATTTCTTGTATTTAGTAACACTCTATTGCTGGATCAGGATGTCATAGGGCACAAATCTCAATTTAGGAAAATTTGTATAGGTATTAAGTTTGCCATTATGTTTTAAATAATATTTAGTTTTTTTATATATAAAAAATAGCATATGTTTCAAATAAGCAATAAGGAAAACCGGTATAATGTTTGCAACAATGAAACAACATGTAATGTTTATATTTCTAACGTATCGACGGGTACAAAAAAACTGTAGAGTATACATACTAGTTATAGGAAATGGATTTTGCACGCATTTTTCGTAGAATTTAAGTTGTGATTAAGTCATTTATTTAGAACACAACATGTCCAGTGTGTGTGTGTGTGCGTGCGATTGACGCGCTGCTGCCGCAAAACGAAAATCACACGCTGCAAAATTCAGTGGCGTACATGTAGGGTATTTATACAGGCAGGAGGTAGGTGAGGTAAACGCGTTCTTTTGCACGGAGTTTTTATAAGGACAACAATTACTGACAGTGAATACTCAGAACTTCGAACGCTTGCTTGAAAATGATACGGTTCCAATTGAACATCAGCGGCTACAAAACAGTGGTAAACGCAGAAAACTATTGCAGTTATAGCTAATAAATCGTATATTAGGTAAAGATATGTTATTAATCAAACTACATTATCAATAAGAAATTTTGAAAACAGTGAAAACCATTGTCTTTTTATATTCACGATTGTTGTATTTTTTT
Organism: Nebria ingens riversi; assembly: GCA_018344505.1. Lineage (NCBI taxonomy): Eukaryota > Metazoa > Arthropoda > Insecta > Coleoptera > Carabidae > Nebria > Nebria ingens. The sequence goes on along the minus strand of JADQWA010000015.1, from coordinate 30,446 downwards.
CTGGGGGGGGGTTATAGGAGTCAAAATTGTATTTCACACCTTTTAATTTAGACAGGATCGTAATTAATTAAATATTTCAATCGTTTCACAGTTGTTATTAATTTAATTTTTGACTGTTTGAATTTGAAAATTCGCTAACGTTAAAGAGGAATTGTAGTGACCATGTTGAGTTGTCAGTGTCACCATCTGTTGGTTATCGCATACTAGTTGGTGTATGAAGGCGTATATATGCACCCCGTTTCGATATGTACGTGTAGGATTACTACAATTCTACATAGGTAGATGTATTGTCAACGGCACAAACAAAAAATCGCTCATCTCATATATAGGCAGGAGTAGTATGTATGTATGTATGTATGTATGTATGTATACAGTTTGCAAGTTGTACTGTTGTTGTTGCTGTTATGCAAATGAATCTAATGATTATACTAACATCAAGTAGTGAATGTTTGTCGAAGTGTTTCGTTGATTGAATAAATTGCTTCCGGCTTTATTGCATATAGTTTTAACACGACATAAAAATGTATATTTCTTACTAGGCAATTCTAATTCCTTAATTTGAATGTTCATACGTGTTACATATCTATATAGGTACAGGCTACTCGGAATAGCTTGCACCGCGATACGCGCCAAACAAAGAATATACATAGCATTTATATTGTACAGTACTAGGGGCAGCTGTCTTTAGTCTATATCAAGTTTCAAGCTATTCCGAGTTGCCTATATGTATATTATATATAAGTCGTATGTATAAAAAATGCATATGAGAGACGTTTCTGTTCCATAGTGTCAAAATTAATCTTATTTTGACAGCAATATTAATAGCAGAAAATATAAACGAGAACTTTAGATAAAATATACGGATAATCATATAATATCCTTTAGATAAATATGAATATATTACTTTATTATTATTTCGTTAATAAAAAAAAAACATATAGGTACCTAATAGAGAATGATATTATTGATAAATTAATTGTAGAATAGACACGAAAGGCTCGAAAACGACTGATAATGAATCATATAAATCTTTATAGTTTTTATTGTTGTATCCAAGAGGTGATATTCTATCTTACTCTTCCACACCTATAGTTGATGTAAGGTTCATCTTTCGATTTAAATTTTTTTGTTTCCAACCACCCACTCTTTACGGGCTGATGCAGAGTAGAAAACAATCAATCATTCGCGTACACCGACAACGGTATGCACCTCGTGTTTGCGTGGAACTTTGATATATTATTTGTGTGGAAAACATGAGTTTGAAAAGTTGAGAGATTTGTTTTCACGTGGTGTTGTCGTTTATTGTCTCTTACCATACCATCCATGCCTCAAAATCATTCATGTACATTTATTTATAATAAAGCTGCAAATTGTTTTTTGGTGACAAACAAATGAATTGAATTCACACCTTTGCAAGACGTCTACAACTACAAATTAATGATACACGCGTAGGTATGTATGTATGTACCTACATCAGCGTGTAGTAGTACGATGGAACAACTCGTGATAATTAAAGTTCTAATGCGTTAAAAACGGAATATATATTCTACGGTGGAAAACACATTAGGTTATTGCAAGAAATACGTTTTAAATATTTAGTTATTTTGCATATTGGTATTGTGATGCGAATTCCATAGTCTATTCTCGCGGTTTTTGCATTTTATGAAACTCTATACATCTATAGTTCGAAATATATATATATATATATATAATATATATATATATATATATATATATATATATATATATATATATATATATATATATCAACATTCCTATAATGTTGGGTAGTTTTTTTTTTTATATATGTACATACATATATATATATATATATATATATATATATATATATATATATATATATATATATATATATATATATATATATCTATATATATATATATATATATATATATATATATATATATATATATATATATATATATATAATAAAATACAGTAATAATGAAACATACGATTTTATTTGCATCTAGACATGTAATTAAATAAATTAAAATTTTATTTGATCATTAAATTTATAGATCAACCCACACAGAAACACAAAACAAACACACAGTCACTGTTTTAATAACTAGTAGTTAAATCTTAGTAAACAAAAAAAAAACTAAAAACGTTGTATATACCAATCATATTTATAGATGTTAATTTATTATTTTTCTTCTACAGGTTTCTGCTACTGATCCGGACTGTGGCGTAAACGCGATGGTCAACTACACTTTGGGCGAAGGATTTGGTAAACTACGAGAGTTTGAAGTTCGTTCGGGTAGTGGTGACGTCTGCATCACAGCCCCGTTAGATTATGAAGCCAGGAATATGTACGAGTTCCCTGTTGTTGCTACAGATAGAGGTAAGAACACATCTGTCGTTAAACTTCGTTTACCTATATTGATTTGCCTATACGGAAATGATTATGTCGTATATAACGTGTGTACATGTTGAAAACAATTTGAAATTAGCCAGTCTCAAGTAATTACAAGTGTGAAGGGATCATCTGATAAGTGAATATAGTCTCGAGACGCGCTCTTTGGTGAACTAACGGATTCCGATGTTGCTATTTACAAGCTAAGCTTTTTCAACTTTACGGTACATATAAGCGAATCGTGACTATATCGAACGTATTACATACATATGCGCATATATAACAACGTCTTCATAACAATAAATTTACTAGACGCTATATAGACAATACGGGAGTGTGGTTTTTTTAATTTCATACATTTTTACAAAAATAATAACCAACGCGATATTATGACCAAATAATAAGATTATATATATATATATATATATATATATATATATATATATATATATATATATAATTATATTTCTTTAGGTATATTGCGTATTATATAGGTAATTAAAAATTAAAATTTATTGGATTGGCGTCCATTAAAATGTAAATAATTGTTTTAAAAGGACGCACTAATATTGTAATTGGATTGATCGGTATACAGGAAATTATCCTCCATCTAGTAGTTGTAATAATGTCCCCAATTGAATTGGTAAAAGAATGTTGTATTTGTAATTATTAATCTTTGAAGCAAATACTTGCATTTTCCTTTTAATGTATAGTTACCGTAACAAATGCGTGTGTATGTTTGTAATTTCTTTGGGGAAACAGGTAACAAAAAAGATGATTAGTTTTGTCGAACAATTGGATTGGTTTGTAGGTAATTAAATGTATTTTGCTCGTTGTATATACGATTCGTTTTATTTTATTAAAGTTTGTGTGTGTGTGTGTGTGCCTAGTGCAATGCCTGAAGGAATCTGTCATTTTCGTGGCCGGATCGGTGCACACATAAATCAGACTGTTGTCAACAACGGAATCCCAACCGAGTTTGGTCATGTGTGCTTGTGCTTGATTTGCGCTTAATTCACGGTTATCCTTTTGTATATACATACATACATACATGAACACACACACACACACATTTATACAGACCATCGGGTCCAAGACAGTCTCCCAAACACTCTACCTATACCTATACAAACTCTTACAAAAAAAAAAAGATAACGACAAAATTAACACACAACGTGCTCACAGAATTTTGGTACTAATTAACACTTACTCTGATGTTACGTTTATTTATTATATCAAACATCTGTTTAAATTTACATCAAGTATTAAGTAGTTATATTTAAATAAATAATGCGCCTTTCATAATAACTTTTTATTATAATTACACAATTAATGTTTTATATGCAGACCAAATTCAATTCTCTTCGTATTATATCAGGTTTTAAAAGACTGATTTATCTATAAAAGGAATGTTGCGATATTTCTCAGATAAGTGCATTGTCCTATGTGTGTTTTAAATATTAATTATAGGCACAAAATAGATGGTTTGGTCAAAAGGGTAAGGTCTCACGAAGGGGCACGACAGAAAAGTATGTAATCGTGTTATATGTTCACGTTTTCTGCATTCATTATCATCATATTGCAAACGACACATGAATCTTCTTCTATTAACTTAACTATATTATAGAAGAGATACTTATATATGTATTTCATAATGAATATAATTTATTAATTAAATATCACTATATACTTATTACCTATTGATAATTGTTTAGATTTGTGTCAAAGTAATTATATTTACTTTCAATAATACAATTTGTTATATGTGGTAATGAAGTAATTATTATTTAAAAGTCGTTATTAATAAGAGTTTAAATTTAAAACTATTAATATATACATACATAAAAGTAATTTTGTTATATAATACTTAGTCGTTAATGTACTAATACTGGTTAAACATGTAGGTACAATATAAATATATTACTCGCGAATAATTGAAATGAATTTTATTGTTGTAATATTGATACAATTCTATACAATTATGAATTTTAAGGATAATTTTACCATAAATTAATCCTTACACGATATTTTATACATTGTAATAATTTACATACATACATAACTTTATGCTTATTCCCATTAAATGGGGTGGCAGTTTAAAACCCTTTATATCCATTTAAATCTTGATAATCTTCCCCCATTTTACTCTATTCATAGAAACTTCTTTCGCGTCATTCGGATTCATCAAAACAATTTTCTGTTTAAAGTCAAATCAAACACAACTTTTCATCAATGGTTTCTCCACATGTGTGGTGGCAGCTTTTTATAATAAATAGTGATATATATGTTAGAAACTTTGTAGCTAATAAACATTTAGGTAAGATAACAAATAGAGAATCAGATCCTTCCATATCTGGCTAAATACTGTCAAATTTATTAGATTCCGGATACTACATAGAAGTGTGTAACATTTATCACACAGACATAGTCCAAGAACCCAGTAAGTTATGCAAATCGTTAGTAATGAAGGCGTGCTAACAACACGGACACATCTTGTCCTGTCTATTATTAAACTATGATTACAATATATAACATCAGTGGTATTAGCATCGGATACACAAACACACACACACACATACATAAACAGAAAGAATTATGACCGTGGAGCTAACCATAAACTTATTTTCTAACTAAAAATATCCAACGGTGCGTATGAATGCACATATTATGTGTGTGTGTGTGTGTGTGTGTGTGTATGTACGTATGTATGTATGTATAGATAACTACATTATTCATGGGGGATAGTGGCATTTTGTTTTTAAACGAGATTAAATGATAATAATATCCATATTTTTATATGTATTGTAATTTATTGGCAAATTAAAGTATAAAATATTTATGGCGTATTAAGTTTTCGATATAAAGTAATGACAGTATTTATTTTCAAATAAATCTTCTATGAAACTTAACCTACATGATTCTCTAACATATTTACCGACATCAAATTCAAAATAGGCTACTAGGCTTTTCAACTCCTCAGTTAACGTCATTTATTTCGATATATAAATGAAATTCAACTATCTTAACACAAATAAAAATCTACGCTGCACTTATTGATATGAAATAAGAATCATTTTATGAAATAAAACAACTCGCTTTACAATTAAAAAAAAACTTATAAAAACATGTTTCCTATGAATTAATTTTGAGTAATTTATAAACGTTGTATATTATTTATTTTCAGGAGGTTTAAGCACGACAGCAATGATTAAAATCCAACTCACAGACGTCAACGACAACCGGCCAATATTCTACCCTCGCGAATACAATGTTTCGTTGCGTGAAGGAGGTGCTTCCTCCTCCACAACAACACCTGTGGTAGTTGTAGTTGCAACTGATCCAGATTCCGGTCGATTCGGTTCTGTAACATATCGAATTGTGGCCGGAAACGAAGCTGGATTATTTCGGATTGACCGGAATACTGGTGAATTGTTTGTGAGTCGGCCGAGTCTGTTATCGACGAGGAACCAACCGTACCATCGGCTCAACATTTCTGCAACGGACGGTGGTGGCATGAAGGCTGCTCAAGACGCTGAGGTGTTTATCAGCGTGATTGATTCTGCTCAAAGACCTCCGATATTCGAACATACGAAGTATAACTATGTGGTTAGTGAAGATGTGAAGAGGAATTTGGTGGTTGGATCTGTTAAAGCTACTGTCAGCGATGCTGGTAAGTGTTTATATTTTTATAAATTTGATAATGTTCATATGATAATAGTTGATAGGTATTGATATGAATCTCTGGAAAAGATATTGTGTATTGTAGGTTGAATATCAATTACATATATGTATGTATGTATGATATCTTGTCTTGTCGTTGTGCTTTGGTAGTGGCCCCTCGCTTGCAAGCATTTTTAATTACACTGCTTGATGAAAATAATCGCCTGTCGCCGGAAATTTAAGGCTCAATGCAAACCCACAATTTGTAGCACAAAACGAAGGACATGTCTCACACAACATACCCAAATAAATTTCAACTTGTGTGTGCATAATCACTATTCGCTTCCCATATATCTCTGTTTCATTTATACGTTGTTACCCAGGGACCTCCCAAAGTTTTGCATTGCATTCCTTCCATTCAACCATTAAACTAAATCGCGTTCATTTTTCAATTTCACTCAATTGTTAAAGTCACCAAATAAAACACACACACCATCGGAAAAGCGTTACATCTATCTATATCAACTATTCTAGTTAATAACTCTATAACCATTTTTACTATAAATAAATTCAATTGATGAAGCTGTTGGCACTTGGTGAAACATGATTAAAAATGATAATAATTAAACACTTGGTATTTTTGTTTCACAAATTTGATAAAAACCTTTATTGCATAATTTCGGCTGTTAGGCCATCATCAGAAGGTAACATTGGTTTACCAATGTTACCTTCTGATGATGGTCTAACAACCGAAATTGTGCAATAAAGGTTTTTATCAAATTTGTGAAACAAAAATACCAAGTGTTTAATTATTATCATTTTTACTATAGACCAAAGGTTTGCTATACATACATTTTTGAATGACTACACTCACAATGCGGGTTGCATATGCCTAGGAGTATTGAAAACGTTTAATTATACTTTCGAAATACATCCCAGTAGCAGGGACAATTACTTTCAGGAAACGAATGGCGAACATTAGGCAATAATGTAGTTATGGGGTAGCAAATTTTTAATAATACAAGTACTCCACTGTACATGTGTGTGTATTCTTGTGTATTTTGTAAAATCATCAAAGACACACACATACAGACGCACAGTTAGCATAGGCAGAAGTCTTTTACGGTGATGGTAACGCTGGTACCTATATATGCGACCGATGTCTTCTCCTGTGTGTGTATGTATGTATGTCTGTCTGTCTGTCTCTTACACACCGCGCGCTCACCGTTCGCGACTCGTTTGGTAGGATTTCGAGGGTTTCGCAGTCGCAACAGTCGCAGCATTGAACACAGCCAACATTTCGGCATCGCAATAAATTCTATATGTCTCACCAGATTCATGCGGCAGTAATAAGTTTCTTTCGTTTTTTATTTTGCCGGCGTCTTGCCTCTCTTTTCATCCGTTTTGTATTTGGGTATTTTTTACTGTTGTTTTTCATCGGCTATTTTCGTGTGTGTGTGTGTGCGTTTTTTTTTTTTTGAGTCAGTACGATTTTTTTAGTTCAATTTTATTTTATTCGCGATTTTAAATGTTCTTGTTGTATCCGAGTTCGTTTTGTTTTCGAAATAGCTTAATTAAAGTGTTTAAAAGTAGCTATATAGTTAATTACCGATAAAGATTCAAGAGGTCCAACAGAAATAGCTCTAATTAATTTGTACGTGGGTCGGTTTTGTTCGTTTTTTCATTTTTTTAAATTCTCTTCGAAAACGAGCACTTTTAATTAAATTACTTTAGTAGTCATTGATTAAAATATAGCATCTTATATATAGGTATATATTTCTAATTAATCCGTATTAATTAAAGTATTTATCTACAATTTCTAAAATTATTGACATTTTTCTGTACTTATATGCCTAATAACATCAATTTTAATAAACACACTTTTTAAATATAATAATACTTTGTAAATTGTAGCTATAAGTTTATAAATAAGATATGTGGAATATGTGCTAGGTAGTTTTCAGTGCGTTGTTCTCGTTCTACGTCGTTTTGCTTCACAAAAATACTTATTTATTCAAAATCAATCCACAAACTGTAGGTATATCTATATTATTTATATTTAATTATTTAATATAAAATTGGAGACACAATTTTTGGTGACACACATTTTGTTAGTCACTGGTCTGTTGAAATTGTATACGAAAAGGGCTTGGGCACACAGCAACTTTAACCGTGTGTAACATTCATACGAATACAATGCCTGCAGCAGCGTATTCGCTTCATTTAGCATACCACCGAAATACGGTCTCTGTTTTATCGAACAGACACAACAGTACATTGTTTGTTGCCCCTTTCGCCTGTGTCGGCCCCACCTTCATCCGCCGTCCATGTGTTGCAACGAAAACCAACCCTTTTCCGTTCTTCATGCATCATGACTGTCGAAAACCGCAGAATCACAGATTCACACGATTCCAACTGCAAAGGAAACTGCCACTGCTTTCAAATGTCGTTTTATTATTTGTTTTGAACATTTATTATTTTAACAAATAAATGATCAAACAACTATTCCTTGCTAATATATCTTTTTTTATAACTAAATTAATCTAAATATTTCTACAGTTGATGTTACAAGATTCTGATTAGTAATCGAGTCTACACCCTATAATATTACTTAGGTTTTGTCTGTGTCGTCAATACATACTAGCACACACATTTAAGATGAATCTTGTCTGATATTTCGTTCGTTTCGCATGTGCATTCCGTTCATACTGAGAAGAAAGACAGAAAAATATCTTTCACTAACTGTGTGTATGTGTGTGTGTGTGTGTGTGTATTTATTCAGATTTGGTTTTTTCGTTTCATCGTCGTAGTCGGTTTTTCTTATCGCCCCATGCCATCTTGAATGCTTTATGTGACCTGTACTTCAATTTGAAGTTGAAGATTCTTCTGTCTTCAATGCGTTGAAAGGCACCAAACGACGAATAATGTTTATACAATTTTGATGAAGAATACTCGAAATGTTACTTGATTTATATTAAGCGTTATCACACACACACACACATACACACACACACACACACACCACACACATACATACATACACATCGTTATTCGAAACTCCAAATAAACCATAAGAAACATATTAATTTAATTCAAAACTAAGATCGCTTTTAAAATGAACTCATTTGCAAATAACGGTTGGTTTACGATATCCGAAAACAATAAAATCATTCGAAACAATGCTGAATTGAATACACCCGCGAATAAACTAGTGAATGCCAAATTTTCGCTTGAATCGAATTGAATAACAGTGTATTTTGTTGGGTGGTTGTTGTCTGGTTGCGATTGGGACACGCGGGGTTGCGGCGAAGACACGAAAGTGATATAAATGAACGTGTTATAAAACAATAGATGGTGTAATGTGTATTGGAGCATCCAGCACATGGGCGGACAACCCAGTCTTAAACGACAGCACAATGGTGTCGCTTGGACGCGCTTAAATCCAGACTCTTTCAACAATCAGGGTCTAAACAATGACCTTGCATCAAACGACAAAACTGAATGTACAGAGATTCAAGAAAATGATTTGAATCTATCCTTTAGAAGAAGAAGAAGTGCTAACGGTAAAGGATTTGATGTTATTTGATAATTATGATATTAGAAACAAGGAAGAACAGTTCGCTATCAAAGAGGCGGCTTCGACAGGCGCCTGTCAACATTCTCACCCAGCATCATGACTGAACATGTATGTACAATTATGGGTGGTTTTTTCTTATTTACCATCATGTGGCGCGCAGGTCAAATTTTCTGAAAATCAACAAATATCCATGTATGTATGTTCGTAGCCATCACGTGACCTATAAGGTCATTTCCGTGTGTGCGTGAACGAAGTTGGTATGCACACCATACACAAGACAGAGATCAATATATCGGTTTGTCTTATTTTGTTTAAGAATTTCATGTGCTGCATATAGCGTGTAGTCAACACTGAAAATGCATCGATATATCAAACAGAAAATACAAATTTGTCTTCAATATTTCTCAGGAATCCAATAAGATTTTCTCGACTATCAGAAAGTATAAAATTATTTTATTAAAATTTACATAAAATATTTCCTATACCTACTACATAACTGAAACAAATTGGTTGTTTTTTTGTTAAGTTATATATGTATATATTGCTACACTGTAAAGTATGTAATTATAAATGAAGAAAAACTATAATTGAAATATAAAATGAACTTTCTAATATTGTTAAATATTAATAAACTATTGATAAATTATCAAACATTGCGGTATTAGTTATAGAAAGTTCGATTAAACATTTAATTAATGAACAACATGTATCTTTAATTATAAACCAGATAATTAAGTCAATTCTGCACATGTATAATCATTATTATACATACATACATTTCTGCAACATTCTTACAATAAAAACAGATCAGAAAATAATATGATTGGAACACAAAATGGCAATGTTCGTTTTTCTTTTGCATCATATCACCACTGATGATCTGCTGCAGAGGGGGTGGTCGCGGTGGGGCACGGGCGGGAGTAATGCACAAAGCATCATCACGTGACGTCCTTAATCAAAACGCAATTGTCATTAATTAATCCCGCCTTTGTTTTGCGACGTGTAGAGTCAGCTCAGCATGCTGGGCAATGGCGCGTCACCGCTTCGCATTTCATGACCGCATCATGCATTACTAAGTCCGGGACTCGTTCGTCCTGCGTCGGTCGGTCGGCACATGGGCGTTATCAACAAGTGGGCAGCTGGGGTCAGATAACCCACTAGATCTATAACGGAAATCATCATAGATCATTCAAAAAAGGATTCTCAAATCGTTTGTGTATCTCAGGAAATGAGAAGCATAATAACAAATTATTTAAAAAAACACTATTTTTGGTGTAATTCTGAGCTGAGTTTATAATTCTAGAAATAGAATTTGTTACATTTTAAAACCATACTTCAATGGAAACATATTTATTTACAGAAATATATTAAAATATGTTTTATTTAAAAAATGTACAATTTTGCTTTAGAATTGTGATTTTGTTATGATGAATATGAGTGTTGAATGTTTATTGGTCACAGTATGTCTGCCTTGTTCAGTGATCTCAGTACAGTTGTAGTGATGATGAGAACAGATCTTTCTTCGACGCAATGCAAGCTAATCAATGTTACACGCAAATTGTTGTCTGTTGTTCGAGTCTACGGGGGGCACTGTACCCACCCGCATGCACGCCCTTTTTGCCAAGTCAATCACACCGCGATCGCGCTGTGCATAATATCCACTTGTGGTAATGGAAACATTCACAGCAACCATCTTTTTTTGCGAAAATCAATTCTAATTTAATCATTTGTTATTATAATCATCAATTTTAACACATAATTATACGTTTCAAAATAACCTATTGTATTCTATAGTGTGTATTTCCTACTTATAGAATTTTTTATTTAAAATAATATTCGTTAATCAGCGACTGATTGGTTTTGTGTTCTTTTGCAGGTGGTCGTCGTTCGATTCGTTACTCAATCTATTCAGGAGACCCTGATGGTTATTTCAGCATCGACGCCATTACAGGAACAATAAAAACGGCTGAAACATTAGACCACGAAGCACACGCATCACTCTTGTTGAACGTGCAAGCTATGAGCGGAGATCCTCCTTCCTATGGGCACACCCAGGTAAGAACATCATGCTTCGTACATTTTTTTTTCTTAAACAAACATTCCACATTTTGCAAATCACTTTTTACTTTCTTTTACGAAGTAATAACTAAGTATTGTAATCACGACAAAAAAACTCGAAATTTTAACGGAAATACACCTTTTGACCTTCCCTGAATCGAGTCTGCCTATTCTTGGAATGACGTCTGTGTGTGTGTGTGTCTGTGAGCGCTCTACAGCCTACACTGTTATATAAAATTATGAAACTTTAAACTTAAGATTTGTATATGCCTGGGAAGAAAACCTCCTATTTTTGAAAATCATATTCAAACCGGAAGTGCATGTTTACTTGAGAAACTTTTTGCATATCTTCGAAACGGCTGCACTTACAGTAAAATAGCTAATTCGTTTTATTTCAGGTCAACATTGAAATCAAGGATGTGAACGATAACGCTCCGGAGTTCGAGTCCGGTACAGTGCGCATCTCCGTACCGGAAAACGTTGAACTAGGAGTCCCGTTGTATGCAGCACATGCTCGCGATCGTGACTCCGGAGAAAATGGAGTTGTTCGATACCGTATCGTTAGTGGCGCTGGTTCTACAGCCGGTGGCCTGTTTGCTATCGATACAAGACTAGGTCATCTTACCCTCAGCAGACATTTAGATTATGAGACTGCGCAACGTCATAGTTTGGTCATAACCGCGAATGACAAAGGCACTCCGCAATTGTCTGCGAATTTGACTGTTCTAGTCGAAGTGCAGGATGTCAATGATAACTTACCAGTGTTTGAACAAGCTGAATATACAGTTAAGGTGTCCGAATCCATGCCGGTTAACACACAGGTAAAGTGAACTTTAATAAAGCCTCATTTTAATTACGCACTAAAACCAAATATATTTCGCCACTCATAAAAATGTTATCAGTGAAATATAACGTAAATATTTTATAATAACTGTCCTCTGCAGTTAATTTAAAACGCCACCCTTGAATTCCAACGAAAATAATTAAAAATCGTTCATCGCAAAAACGATTAAAATGTTTATGCCCCCCATAATAGACTCGGTTGGCTACCGTTTAAATGAAATTGGGTATCACGTGTAATTTTTCATAAATCTCTAACCAGTTCAATGATATCTGTAATGTGTCAGTGATGACCTTGAGCGGAACATATTTTATATGTGGATTGATTGATTGATCGATCGACTCAGGTCAGCCCTATACCAACTATTATGTTGTCTATAGATGAACTTTTATATTTGTACCGCTATATAACGATATACATACATATTATTGTAACTAACTGTTACGGCTGCGGCCGAATCGAACGCTTGTAACTCAGAAACTGACAATAGCGATTCATCGTCATTGTCGAAATTGGAACAGTTATATTTATATTATACGTCGTGAGAAGATACAAAAAAAAATAACTAGGTATCATGTCGAACACAATATTTATCACGCAACAAAAAAGTCTAAATAGAATTGTTTGTTACAAAATTGTTGGCTATAGAATTACTATAGGGTCAAGAATGTATTTCTTTTTCCACTCAATACAATTTTATTTAAATTTGAACAACATCAATTGCATCTATTAATTATGGCTAACAATAATAGTTAATAGAATAACATTTTCTTGCCACAATTAATTATTGTATTGCTATAAATTGAATATTTATTATATATCAAATTGTATTCATAACAATCGTTTAGTTGCTTTGGGAAAATATGATCAATTTTTGTATGCGATAAAAATATTTCCACTTACAAGAATCTATGTTTTTTTTTACTTCCCGAAATAAATTATGCAATGAACAATTAGCTTAACAGTTATTCTTTTATGTATTTATAGATTTTGCAAGTAACAGCTGTAGACTTAGACACAGGCAATAATGCAAGATTAACCTATCGACTGGTTCCGTCTACGAATATAAGCGCAGTTCTTGCAGAAGAAGCAGAATTGTTTGGGATCTTCCCCAACAGCGGATGGTTATATCTTCGAGGAACTTTAGATCGAGAGTACCGTGATAGGTAAAAACTCCTATCTGCTTCAGTGTTTGGTGAATGTTTTCTAAAAAATGTTTGTTACAGATATGATTTGAGTGTGGCAGCAACTGATAACGGTACCCCATCCGAAACTGCGACAGCTCGTGTGGTTGTAATTGTGCTCGATGCGAACGACAACGATCCGCGCTTCGCGAAAGATTCGTACGAGTTCTTCGTCGAAGAGAATCTACGCCGAGGTGCAGTGGTTGGAAAAGTGTTTGCGACAGATGCGGACTTAGAAACGAATGCTGTTGTCAAATATAATTTGATACCCGGGAACACCAGTTTTCATATCAATGCAGTGACTGGTAAGTCGAACAGAAATGTTTTATATTATCGTTCCGTGGTTTGCGCGTGTTCTGTCTCCGTTCACAGTGTATTTGCATCTCTGTTTACGCCGCCTAATGGCGGTTTCGTGTACAAATATTTACTCGTGGTAGCACCGGTGTTGCTGCCTCAAATATGGTAAATGAAATGCAAACATTCGATATATACGGTACGGATGTTTGAAAAGGGCCGCTCTTGTGGCTCGCTCCGGGTTTTGTAACACTCCCACGGATCATCGTCTTCCAATCCAGTATGTTTAATGTCTATTGAATGAGGTATACAAACATGCCAGACACTACCTGTCCCATTTATTTATCTTATTTTAAAAGTGGTTCATATACTATTCAATTTTTATTTTACGACTTTTGTTTATCTTTGCGATACTATTCCAAATTGTGTGTTTTATACGTTTATCTCAAATACTTCATCCTTTATTTATTTTTTACAAGATTATTCAAAATATCTTTGTTTCAAATATAAAAACAAAGTAATAACATTTTATTCAACACCTTTTCACTATTAATAAAAACTTTTAAATACTATTTTATTTAAAAACAAATTTTCGCGAAACACAACATAACTAGTCTGAAAAGATGAAAAGAGTTTTTACCACCCCATTTGATAGGAATAGGCATGAATTAAAAATATGTTTAAACTGTATAATAATAATTTGCTCGAAGCATAGTTTTCATAAGTTAAATGAAACGTGTGTAAAGCCTGTAATTAATTTAGCTTTACGTAACAGTGTGCAAGTAAGACTGTTTCTCCATAAATAAATTTGTGCTCAAAAAGCGATACTACTACTACTACTACGTGTGTATATGAATGTGTTCTGTGTAATAACTGACATATTAAAAATTGTTAATAGCCTTGATTATATTAACATGGCGGCACAGCTCAAAGGAACCATCACATACTACTGTAGGTTAGACCAAGTATAGCTAATATTTGTTCTTGGGATTGTTCTGTTCAAATATATGTCCGTATGTAACGCACAAACACACGACAAATCAACCATATTGATTTTTACAATACCTACATATATGTATGTAGGTATATGTTCACGATTTTTATATTCGTCTATATTTTTATTTTAAACGTATGAGTGCATAACAAACGACTTTACAGGGGTTGAGTTTAAATTAAATCTTTTCTATATTGTGTTTCGATACCTCTATAGCTTAGATAAATATTCTTATAAATACAATGGTTGAAAATTCGTTATAATATCCACTGTAATAACGTTTTATAAAGTTTAAACGTAATAAACAAGTTTATTTTTGAATTACAACGGCTTTTCAACCATTATGCGTCTGAGCTAGTCGAGGAAACTTTAAAATATAATTTTATAGTACAATTACACCTTGTTGTCGCGATAATGAATAATGATTAGTGATATTTGTTTATTAGAAGAATAATAGACGATGGTAAACCAAACTACTGGAATATATCATGACGTATTTAGGCCCAATTAATTTTTCTATGTGTGTTACAAGGAATATATATATATATATATATATATATATATATATATATATATATATATATATATATATCTACTGTGAAGTAGTTATGGAAATAAATATAAAATAAGATGATCTTGTATAGCGACGATAATAAACCAATGTTTAGGTTAAAAATTATGAGTCTGGTATATTTAATTATGATCTTTATCTTTGATAGCATCTAATAATATAAAAATGCATAGCAATCGTGTCGGGTACCAACATTTCAATGTTCAGGTTTTTTAATAACAACACTTCTAGTTGATAATAATAAGTTAATATTACGGGAACGTACACCGCAGGACTTTTAATTTACCGGCTAACGTAACGTAACGTAATACAAAGTAACGTATAGAGAACCGTAGAGGTTTAACATCGTCTTATTATATGAGAAAGCACGCTATAGTCTGCTACCGTGTTATTAAACCGCTTTCGGCATTTCTTCGTTTTTTTTTTCTTCTTATTCTTCTTTTCTTCTCTGTGTATATGGTGGCTCTGGCTATTATTTTTTGTAATTCCAAGAAAACGTGTATATGCTTTTTATTGTTATTAAAAAATGGTGTACATATCAATAAATAGCGTTATAATTAACATTCATTCTAAATTAACACAAACAAGAGAAAACGATTTAAAACATAACTGTTTATTTAAAAACACATAACTTCACTTATAATGATACAAATTATTATAATTCAGTACAGTACATATAGTAGTTTGATGTATTTCAATTTGTATTTGTACGCTTGTTTATTTCTGTAAGGAAATAAATATTTCGTCGATAACCACGGTTTGAGGTGCGCTGATGGTTTAGAGTATGGCCTTGAACTTGGTCGAAACACCCATCTCATTGTTACCATATGTGGTATTTTGTTGTATATGCGCGCGCATACTACTCTCCTCTCATATGTGACATCAAACAAATAATTGATGTTGCTGTTCTAGTAGTTGTGAAACTATCGCCAATTCTTAACAAACTTCAATGTAGAGTCGTTTTGAAATATTAAAAATTGAATACGAACAGTCCATAATTATGTTTACATACATACTATATGTATTTTGGGTAAAATTGTAGTGTTTCCTTGTGGTTTAGTAATGGAAGAATGGGTTGTATAGATGAAACGAGTAACGCAAATGAGTTATAGGACCACCGCGACCGTCCACTGTCACGGACGCCAGCTCGCGTATTCAATCAACACTCTTCTGGTCGGCGTGTGTGCATATGTGTGTGTGTGTGTGTGTGCAAGTCCAAATCAACCGGGGGACCACAAGAGATCGTTATCCGAACCAACACAGGGACCACAACGGCAATGCAACGCGAAAAAACCCGAAAAATACTCGAGTAATTGGTCTTATTATCTGTCTCTGTCTCCGGTGCCCTTTGCGGATGTGCATTGCTCGATTTTTCAGTTTTCGTCATTGCGGTACAATAATTTATCTTTAGACCGTTCTGAGCTGAGCTGTCCACTAACTTGAACTTCATGAATTTGAGCTTGTTATATTATTGAGATGTTTGATATTAAAATTATAACTTATAGTAGGTATAAACAAATGATTGGTGCCTCCTTTTGAAAGCAATCTCAAGATCAAGTAGTCATTGTTTGATGTATTCGTTTGAAATACAGTTTCGAATGGTGCACAGCCTTTTAATTTCATGTAATAAAGTAAAGCTGGAATCTTGTTACATGTATTGTGCAGTTATGTGCATGACGAGACGACTGCATTTGTAGATCAAGTAATCTTTTATGTGATGTAATAATACATCATAATTCGTACCGTTAGTTTAACAAACCATGCACAAGGGGAACATATAATAATAATTATAACAGAATCGATAGGTAATAATAATATGAGCGCACTGGACCTTAATGTAACTTAATACAGTTGTGCTTTAATCGACTGTTGTGAAACATCAAACAGTCGAATTCCAAAGATCACATAAATTGCGCACGAAATACGGTAGCACTTGAAAATTATTGGGCCGAAAAAAACGTGTTGATTGGTTTAAGGTAGTTATGGAAAGTGTCAACTCTTTATTATTTGTACTCGGCGCGGAATGTTAAAAGCATTCCAAAGCTGCGCTGTCACCGGGGTTCAGCGGCGGCGCATACGTGACTTGCATCCGCCGTGCTCACATACATTTCAATCATCATCGTACACCAGCGAACATCTATCTCATTCTCACTTGTATCAGCACAATGCGTGCAACCTGCATGCGGTTTCCCTTTCTTTCTACTTTTTTGGCAAACAAACACGCGTGCGCACTTCAACTATACTAATACGGCAATTCTATACGAGAAAACATTGGACAAATGTTATAGGGTATAGATTCATTTCAGTAAATGAACACTTAAATTACAATTAAGATGAAAAATCATCTACCTAATATAGGGATTGAGTCGAAATCATTTTGGTACGGCACTGTACGGTCGCTCAGAGAACAACTATCCTGCCGACGGATTTCGGAGCCTGCGAGTTAAGAATGCGACCGGACTAGGTTCTTTGACGTGCACGGCCGCAGATTCCTTGCACATACTTCACGCGACCCAAAATATTCCCCAAAACTTCACCACCCTCTGAATGTCTTCTACAAACCATGCACTATCTAAAACTATTTCTCACCTATATAGTCACTGAATTTTTTTTTATAATTATATTACTAGAAATCTATGTTAAAATCTTCTATATGCATCTAATTATTTTATTTTATTGTCTATAGGTGAAATAGTAACACGAGAACCACTAGACCGTGAAACAAAATCCTCATATGACTTAGTTGCTGAAGCCAGAGACCAAGGAACTCCATCCCGAAGCACTCGTGTTTCGGTTCGAGTCCAAGTCAATGACATCAACGATAACGCACCTATAATCGTAGATCCACAAGAAGACGTCGTAAGCGTTCGCGAAGAACAACCTCCTGGTACCGAAGTCGTCAGAGTTCGCGCGATTGACTCCGATAACGGTTACAATGCATCCATTACTTATTCTATTTTAAAGAGTCGTGACTCTGACGGTTATGGAATGTTTACTATTGACCCGAATTCAGGTGTTATACGCACACGCGTGGTGTTAGACCATGAAGAACGTGCAATATATAGATTAGCAGTTGCTGCCACAGATAGTGGTAAACCGCCACGTCAAACCATTCGATTGTTAAGAGTAGAAGTCCTGGATTTAAATGATAACCGTCCCACCTTTACCAGCTCCAGTTTGGTGTTTAATGTTAGGGAGGACGTACGCGTAGGACACATTGTTGGATCGGTAGCTACTTCCGATCCAAGCGATATTGATAATTTAATATCTGGTAATGGTGGAGCTGGTCATATAACGTATACTCTAACTTCATTGATATCTGACCATGTTTCTGGAGCGTTTGATATCGATAGAAGCACTGGTTCTTTAGTAGTAGCGCGGGAATTGGATAGAGAAACCCAGTCTGAATATCGTTTAGAAGTCAGAGCGCTTGATACTTCAACTATGAACAATCCTCAGAGTAGCGCAGTTACTGTTAGAGTCGATGTAACTGATGCTAATGACAATGGTCCTCATTGGTCGCAAGATCCAATCACTATTCCAGTTCCTGAAGACGCCTCGATTGGATCTCCAGTTTATAACTTCACCGCGACCGACTCAGATTCCGGACCCAACGGAGAGTTACGATATACTCTAGTGAAGATATTTCCTGTATCTACATCTGCATTTACAATAGATGCGTTAACAGGAACATTAACTTTGACAGCTGTCTTAGATTATGAAACTCTTCCAGAATATACTTTGATTGTTAAGGCAACGGATCAATCAATAAACGCGTCAGAAAGATTGAGCACTTCTGTAACAGCTAGAATAATAGTGACGGACTCAAATGATAACGCGCCAAAATTTGTTTTCCCGGCATCCGCATCTGTGTTAATCGGTGATGGTGTTAGTGTTGGAATGGTGTTATCGCATCTAGTAGCAGTGGATGTGGATAGTGGTGATAATGGACGCGTGACTTATGTGATATCTGGTGGTAATGATGATGGTCGGTTCTCGTTGGGGTACGACACAGGTGTTTTAACGTTGGCGAAACCAATCATGTCATCGGATGGCGAGGAGAAATCATCATCGTATATGTTGAATGTAACGGCCAGTGATCACGGAACACCAACAAAACATGCACATCTGGCGCTTAGATTGACAGTGCGTGGATCTGCTCAACATCCACCCAGGTTCCTGAACTCTGTCTACCAAGTGAAGGTGCCGGAAGACGCGCCCATTGGAAGTTTCGTAGTCAAGGTTATCGCCAAGTCTGCCTTCCTCGAAGCAGGTAAATATAAATTTTAACTTACATTTTTCACTAACTTGTCTTAATCAAATTGATTCGTTTTACATTTTTGAACACACTTTACCAATGATAGTTGAAATAAACTTAGGTATGTACACAAAATATTCCAAATTAATTTGTGGTATGTCTCGCGCTATTAATCTCAAGTAGCCATAAGTTTATGCTGTTGTTTGTGCAATTTGAAGTAGTTAAGGATTGACAAAAATAAAACAATGAATACAATTTTCATATTTAGCCAATTTATTTTTATGCGTATTCTGTTATGTTAAACTAAACAATAATAGCAGTTTTATTGTCAGCAAAGTCAATAGGCTTCTTTTTTTTTTGTTCATGAGTACTGGTGCCAATATGAATATTCATTTTATATGTATACATCGATAGTATAAGATTAATATAAATGTAAATATGTTTGAAATCGTACTGGTTGAGGTTCATGTGATTAATATCCAGCACCCCCCCAACCCCCGTAGCCATTAAAAATTACAATGCTGATGATATTACTTTACGATCGCCACTCAGAAATGCCACGCACGCCTGTTTACAGTTCGTCCAAGACAAACATTCGCTATTCGATAATAATTATTTGTAGCAATAAAGCAACAGCAGTATGATTTAAATATTTTCAAATAAGGTACTCGCGTGTGTTGAGGAGGGAAAATAAGTGGCTTCCGTAGCCGAGCATTTTTAACTAGGAGTTGTATTGTAACGGTAACTTCAACATCCAGCAGAACAGAAAGACGTATGTGTGATTATAAGTTTAGTGTGGAATCGTTCGTGTTGTATAATATTTAGATAATATAAATGTAGGGACGAACTGGCAACATAGCATATAGGTATACCAACCAACCAACCAGTGTGTTATTTTTTCACAGTTGTTGAATATAATTACCCGATATTAAATATGGCCGTATGCCTGTAATTTGCACTGGTGTGTTGTACAATTCAAGCGCATTCTCTTTTCGATGATCATCTGTTTTAAAAACAATCCATCTATTTTTTAATTACTATGGCAAACTGGATCCTCCCAGCTAACACGACGGTACCATTATAACCGTCTCTAAACATTAGGTTTACGTCATTTTTCATAAATTAAACACTCATTAAAATACAATACATCTTATTATCTACTCCTTTCAATTATTCCATTGACAACTTTAAACATTAGGTTCACTTCATCTTTTACATAAACTATTTGTTTATTACAACCAAATATGTTATATTATTTCGAAATTTATATAATTATTGGCAATTATCCCATCTTTATATTATGCTTTAAGAGTAAAGAAAAATAATTGTTACAAACTTTAATTTAGTAGGTATACCTATTTTAAAAAGTATAATTCCACTAAATAACATCTAAATTATTTTACAATTCTCTTTAGCATTTACTAGATAGCTAAAACATCTTCCGTAATTTAATTCCAGGTGGAAACTTGTCATACCATATTCCTTCAGGAATCGCCGACAATCTTTTCATTGCTGACACTCGTTCTGGTGTAGTCTCAACCAAAGGTCACCTCGACCGCGAACGCGCTGATGAATACACTGTTCCCGTTTATGTAACAGATTCAGGTGGCCGCCATTCGGATCACACATCACAATTCGACGTTGCAATGTTGACCATCCACGTAACAGACGTAAACGACCATGCTCCTGAATTCAGGCCGGGTGCTTGTTACCCTTTATCAGTCCCAGAAAATGGCGATGTTGCCGTAATTCATCGTGTAGTAGCAATGGACTTAGATAACGGACAAAATGGAGAAATCACGTATACAATATCAGCAGGGAATATCGGGAATAAATTCAATATAGATGTTCGTACCGGCGAATTGACTGCCCGGCCTCTAGATAGGGAGTCTCAAGGACGGTACTTGCTGACGATTACTGCTCAGGATCGTGGTAGTCCTCCGTTGCAAGGGTCTTGTAATATTTCTGTCAGAGTTGATGATCAGAATGATAATGATCCAAGGTTTGATAGTCCGAGATATGCCGCAACTGTTCCTGAAGATACGCCTAGTGATACATCAGTTTTGAGAGTCCGTGCTACGGATGCTGATCTTGGATTGAATGCTAGGATTATTTATTCGTTAGCAAATGAGAGTCATTGGTTGTTTAGAATTGATAACAAAACTGGAGTTATTACTACTGCAGGGTAAGTTAAATATTTATTATTAAAATTCATAAATCTCCAAGAATTACATATTATCTTTTAGTTTTCTAATAAATATATTAACTATTTGTTTGTTTTTTCCAAATGTTAAAAGCTGTACGTAATAATTTATTGCATATTTCAATAATACTTCTAAATATTTCAGCGTAATTTTTTATATATTGTAATTTTCTTTGTAGACAATTCGACAGAGAACGAAAGGACCTGTATGAATTTCTCGTAGTAGCAACGGACCAAGGAAAATACGATGCAAGATCTCAACGTGTTTCAATCAAGATAAACATCGGCGATGTTAACGATAATAAACCAATCTTCACTCATTATCCGTTCAAAGAGAAGATAGCAGCGTTTCTTCAACCTGGCCAAACGTTATTGCAAGTGTCTGCTTTGGATGCAGACATTGGAACCAACGCAGATATAGTTTATAGTCTCGTTAACGAACCAGCAAATAGTAAATTCCGAATTAACCCAAACTCAGGTGTCTTATCAGCTTCGCAAAGCTTAGCTAGCGAAAATGGAAGAATTGTCTACCTACACGTATCTGCAACTGATAAAGGAAATCCGCCTAGAAGTTCAACAGGTCTAGTAGAGATCAGTGTAGGAGATGTGCCTTCTAGTGCTCCGAGGCTTAGATTTCAAAATACAACATACACTGTCATTTTACCAGAAAATACAGCGCAATCAACTGAAGTTGTACAATTATCTGCAGTTAGAAGTGACGGGCGTCGACAACGAATAACATATACATTCGGACGTGGAAATGAAGATAATGTATTTACTATCGATCCAGATACTGGAAGAGTTCGCGTAAGAGATCCAACTCGTTTAGACTATGAACGTAATCATGAACTATTTCTTGTCGTTGAAGCTAGAGCTGATGGGTCTCCGACTTTATATGGATATTGTGATCTAATAGTCCGATTAACGGATCGAAATGATAATGCTCCACGGTTTACTCAGCAACAGTATTCTTCGTCAGTGTGGGAAGGGAATAGTAAAGGAACATTTGTGATGCACATAGCTGCATATGACGATGACCAAGGACAGAACTCACGTGTTTTATACCACATTGTCGATGGAAACCATGATAATGCGTTTATAATCGAGCCTGCTTTTAGTGGAATTGTGAAAACTAACATCGTACTAGATCGTGAAATACGAGACACGTATCGTTTGACTGTTATAGCAACAGATGAAGGTGTTCCACAAATGACTGGTACAGCACGGATTAGGATAAATATCGTCGATATCAATGATAATCAACCAACATTTCCACCACATAGTATCATCACTATCAGTGAAGGTATGTTTTAATTCTATTAAAAACATTTTCACAAAATAGACTTTTCCTTATTTGTTTCAAAACTAATTATGTGTTCTTTACAGCAACTGAAGTTGGAACTGTCTTAACAGCAATAACCGCTAATGATGTAGATACAAATCCAGCTTTAACATACAGTTTTGCTAGTGATAGTGATCTTAATACCGTGAACATGTTCAGTATTGATCGGTTCAGTGGAAAAGTAATTTTGAGTAAACATCTAGACTATGAAACAGAACAAGAATATCAACTGAAGATCACAGCTTCGGATACATCTCATACTGCAAATACATTGTTGACTATTCGTGTTACTGATATCAATGATAATGCTCCAGTGTTTCAACAAGCTGCTTATCATGCTTTATTACCAGGTACTTATCAATTACATTTGTTATTTATTCCATTTCTCATTTCTACTAGAGACTATAATATTATTGTGATATTGTTACAGATGGTCGATCTGATCTGAACTTAGAAGTGTTACGAGTCAACGCCAGTGATGCAGATAGTGGAGATAATGCTAAAATTCGTTACTCTTTGTTGAAACAAAGTCGCGGATTCAGCATTGGGGAAATGTCTGGTATCGTCTATGTAAATCAAAGCGAACTACCTTCAAGATCAATGCAAGATGTACAGCTAGCAATAGTTGCTACAGATTCCGGAAATCCTGCGCTGCAATCAGTTACTTCTGTCCGTATTAAAATTAATAGTGGTAGTGGTATACAACCGAATTACTCCAATAAAGAATATAAGTAAGTATACACATTCATTTCACCTCAAAATTGATTCATCTTTGATTAAAAATTTATTAGTATCATCTTAATTATTTCAATTTAACTAAGTGTGTATTTCTTTCCAGGATCCGCCTATCTGAAGATTCACCTCGAGGTACAACAGTTGTCGAAATCTCTCCACCTGAAATCATCACCCCGGATCGTCACCGAACTTCGCAGTACTTCATCGCCGATGGCAACGAAGATGGAACATTCGAAGTAGCCAATCCAAACGGAGTCATCATGCTAGTGCGTTCCTTAGATCGTGAAACCCGTGACTCGTATGTGCTCCATCTTGTATCAGGTGAACCTGGATTACGTATGCACGAAACCAACGCAAGTGTGATAACAATCCATGTCGCTGTTGATGATGCGAACGATAACGCACCAGTGTTCCAGCACAATGATTATGAAGTTACTATCAGCGAAGCTGCTCTTATTGGTACCTCCATTCTTAAAGTGTCTGCGACGGATGCTGATCAACTTGGCACACTTGGTAGTGAAATAATGTATGATATTACATCTGGAAATGATTTGGATCGTTTTGATCTGGATGCTAATACTGGAGTGTTATCTGTGAAACATCCTTTGGATTATGATGGTGGTGTGATTGAACATGCGTTGGTTGTACGAGCTTGTGATCAAGCCTTAAATCAATTGTGCTCAATGACAACGGTTCAAATAACACTTCAAGATGAAAATGACAACGCACCACGATTCCCAGTGACTGAATACTTAGAATTTGTTGGAGAAAACGAATCAATTGGCACTGCCGTATTTACAGCCCATGCTACTGATTTAGATAAAGGAGTCTTTGGTACACTCAACTACAGTATAGTATCAGCAGCTTCTTCTGGATACAGTGGAGTTGATGATTCGTGGAAGTTATTCCGTGTTGATCCAACTACTGGACTTGTAACAACTTCTGCGGTATTTGATTATGAACAGCGTAGTCGATATGTGTTTTCGTTGCGCGCTAGTGATTTTGGTGGACGGACTGCAAGTGTAAGAGTACGAGTTGAGATTGAATCTCGAGATGAATTTCATCCTCAATTTACGGAACGGACGTATCGGTTCATTTTGGCAACGCCGTCTTCTGGAAACTTGCCTGTTGGTTACGTAGCAGGGCATGTCACAGCCACTGATCGTGACAAGGGACCTGATGGTCGAGTTGTCTATCAACTGACCACTCAACATCCTCATTTTAAGCTAAATAGAACAACTGGTGCTGTAACAGTTAAAAAGAAGTTGGATAATGTTGCTGCAGCATTGGACGCTGGTAGAGATATAAGTCTAGTTGTGACTGCTAGTTCAGGTCGACAAGGGTCCTTAACAAATATGACTGTTGTTGAGATCATTCTTGACCCGTTGGCGGATATAGGCACAAATTTGGCTAGTAGTGGACATGCAGTAAATCGAGGAAATAACGGGACAGCTGTTGCAGCAGCGAATGGTGGTTTAGCCGACTGGGCTCTCGGATTACTCATAGCACTCGTTTTAGTAGTGTTATGTTTTGGTGGTGTTTTTTTATACTTGCATATGCGAAATCGTCGCAACAAAATAGTGAATAAACCAAATTTAAGTGGGGCGGACGGAGTCTCAAATGCGAACAACTACGTTGATCCCAGCGCGTTTGATACCATCCCAATACGAGGTGCTGGGAATGGTGTAGTTGGTACAGCCGGTCAATTTGCCCCACCAAAATACGATGAAATTCCGCCTTACGGTCCTGGCCATCATCCAGCTAGTTCAAACTCAGGAGCAGCGACCACATCAGAACTGTCCGGTTCTGAGCAATCAGGTTCAAGTGGACGTGGGTCTGCAGAAGATGGCGAAGACGGAGACGATGAAGAAATTCGAATGATAAATGAAGGTCCTCTGCAAAGAGATTCTGGTATCATGCACCGACAAAATGACGTCGATGTAGATGATGATAATTTATCTGATGTCTCAGTGCATAATACTCAAGAATATTTAGCACGGCTTGGTATTGTGAATAGTGGGACAGTTACTGGTCAGGGTAGTGGACAAGCGGTGGCTTCAGGTAGTACTAAAGATCCTGCAGCCACCGTGTTACATCACCAAGGAGTGCCAATGGATTCACACATGCATATGTTCGACGAAGAAGGTACGGGAGAACCGGATATTACGAATCTAAT
Source organism: Nebria ingens riversi (assembly GCA_018344505.1). Taxonomy (NCBI): domain Eukaryota; kingdom Metazoa; phylum Arthropoda; class Insecta; order Coleoptera; family Carabidae; genus Nebria; species Nebria ingens. The sequence goes on along the minus strand of JADQWA010000015.1, from coordinate 4,173 downwards.
ATACGCGAAACTGAACGACGTGACTGCGGGCAGTGATCGGGCAAGCTCTGCGGATGAAGGAGCAGGAGCAAGTGCTGTTATTGGTGCGTTTGGGGACGTAGTTGCTCCTCACCACCAACCGTCTATGAACGGCTCTTTAAGTTCTATAGTGCACAGTGAAGAAGAACTAACCGGTAGTTATAATTGGGACTATTTACTTGATTGGGGTCCGCAATATCAACCCCTTGCGCATGTTTTCTCCGAAATAGCCCGACTGAAAGACGATACAGCATCGGTGCAAAGTGCTGCGAGTGGAGGTTCGTCCAGTGTGAAGAGTAAAGCATCGGCGGCTGCCCCGCCTCCTGCAGTTGTTAAAACTGTGCCACCACCGTTACTCACGAATGTAGCGCCACGGTCGATACAAATACCGACGTTGTCGTCGCGGGGCGTTGGCGCGTCTTCATCTAGTCACCATATGTTGCCCCGGTCGCCTATCAGTCATGACGCGACCGGCGCTACATTTAGCACATCTACGGCGATGTCACCGAGTTTCTCACCGTCGTTATCACCCTTAGCCACCAAATCCCCCTCAATCTCACCGCTGGTCGCCCCCGGGCTGCCCGCACAACATCACGTGCGGCAGCCGCCACAACCGCGTACCAAAACTGTCGTCGACACCGAACTCAGGATATGAACTGATCATTGAAAAACGAACAGAATTCTAGTGAATTTTTTAATTAATTTCTTTTAAAAAGACTTATTACGAAGTGTAAATATTATTACTATTAACAAATTGTTTTTGTAAATATTGTCAATGCAATGTTTTAGAATGTATACCGACTGCCATCTTTAGCCATGAATGTAATAATTTTATATGTGACAAAAAAAAGATACGTATGCGAGATTTCAGGGAAACAGAACTAAACGATGACGCTTTTATTGTATCATTCATTGTTTTAATATTTTCGTTTGTTTTATAAATCAAATTATTTATTTGTCAAATGCGTCTCTTTTATTTCTGTTTTCTTTTCTCCACATTTATAACTGAAATCTCGTACGCGTATGCTCAGTGAACCATTCGAATAAATGTAACATTTTTCGTTGCACCAGTTGTGTAGTGTATATGTTTGTAAGCAAAAAAAGACTTGTATTAAATATTGTAATTGTATAAAGAACCATTTGTACAAAATATGCGAAGTAAATAAACAATTCAATTAAGCCCCCCCGTGATTTTTTTTCTTTTTTAATTAAAGTAACATGCCTGATATCATTCAATTACTTTATTATTTCTCTTAAGGATTATATATTTTAAATAATTTTCTTCTATTTAAAGACAGTTCAAATTTATATCACTTATATTTATGAATGTGTTTTTGCTTCCTTAAACAATTGACTATAATTTCAATAATAAAACATATCAATGCTAACCCAATGCCACTAGAATAGACCACTAATAACGGTAATAGACGTTTCGAAGATAATCTTTGTACGGTTGTAGTTTTAACTTCTCTACTTCTCCGTATCATGTTTGATTCTAATTTCATTGTTTCATCTCTGGTCCATTTTTTAAATAATCCCCCTAAGAAACTTAATTATTTTAAAGTAAAATGCTATGAAAATAATTGTTACTTACCACTTAATACAAGACTCAAATAATAATCTACAGCTGATCTAAACGGGGCCCCCAATTGTAACGCCCACGCATGTCCAGTACTCCTAACACTTCTCGTGGTTATACGGAATTTATCTGTTAAATACTCACCAGGATCGGGACAAATGGTTCGTAGTTCAAATTGAATTTCACTTAGCTCATCTAACATTGCTACACCGCCTTCTAATGTTTTTTCTAGTGCAGCGCATGCATCCTCAGCAAATATTGTTTTTCTATAATAGATAGATATAGATCCAAAACCATATTTAAAAATTATTACAAATTATTATGTACACTTACGAAAGAGCTTCTTTATATATCGGATCATTAACGTTCAGTAATTCATTCACTATATCATGATATTGTATGTTGCCAGCAAATGTATATCCAGCTCTGATCAACTGCTCCAAATCTTCTGGTTCTGTGTTTGGTGGATTGACCATTGTCGACAACATGCTGCTTTTATACAACGTACACATTATTAGTGTAGACCACCACCACAATCCTAGAAGCATCATCGTACTTGGATTTGGAGAGAAAATAAATCCGGAGCCAGGCATTCCTTGTTCGAATGGGGTATGTAGAAACGCCTATAAATTATTTTGAAATATTTCTTAATAAAAACATTCTTTAGATTGACTCAGAATCTAACGAATCGTTTTCGAAAAAAAACTAATGCCTTATTTGGTAAAAACAAAAAACATTTAATATATTTAATATTTAAAGCTATTTTTATTTTGGTGTGATTCGTCTCATTCTAAATCAGTCTGACTAAAGAATACTGACCCAAAGAACGTATGCGTAGGAGCTACCCTTATTGTTGTTATATCCCTTATTCACGTTTGTAAATGCATACACAGAAAATGATATAACAAATAATGCTAATATATATAAGATCCACACAAAAATAGCTCGAAATGGTTCAGTGAATTTATCAAATATTTCCGCAAAGGTCAATTTCAAAACATATAAAAACACATAATCCTCCGCATTATATTGATTAGAAAATTGTATATACGGAATCCGATCTTCAGTGATAGATATTCCTCCAAACGCAATATCAGCTTTTTTCGCATTTACATACTTGATCATATCAAAAAATGAACCATTTGCATCCAAAGTATGTACTAACATAGAGAAGTTCAACTTTTCACTCATCGTTCGCATTAGATAACTTTCAATACCCTTTATATTCGTACAAACCAATAGTCGCTTCCCTTCAAATAAAACTTGTTGCACTTTACCTGTTTGGCAGTAAGCAAACGGATAATATTGTACGTACATTGTATGAAGTAAATGCCCATTCATATCCCGAAAATTATTCAACAATAATTTATTTAAATCTACAGTCATTTCTGATGTATTTGTTGTGAGTATTAAATTGAATTTCTCTGACAATAATCCACAGTAGTAACATGTCCGGTGTATGGTATTATTTTTCTCACTGTCTTTTGAAAGCTCAACAGCTAACGTATTACCAGCTAGTTTCAAGACTCCTGAAGCTTCTTCGATTATCTTCGTTTGCAATGCAGACGTCCATCCAACAAACACTGCAATATCATTGTTGATTATTTTCCGATGAGAATTTAGTGTGGACCAAAATTGAGATTTTTCAGATATAAGAACGTTCACAATATGAGATATATTTGGACGGATAAAATCGTTTTCATTTTTTAGTGTATCATGATTATATATCTGTACAGTCACTAAGAAATCGTTAATTGTACGACAATTTAGAATGTGAACTATGTCATTAACAAAATTAATTGTTATTGAATCAGCATGAAAAATCACATGAAATTCATGAAAAGTTTGAAGAAAATTCGCGAAAAATTCTACTGTTTCTTCCGGTATTATTTTCTCTTTAAAAACAATTCCTTTGTTGTGTACCATACGTATAATAAATACAATAAATAAAACACCTTTCATTTTGAATTAACTGGTATTTCAATCATTGATACTGCAATGAGCTTTTATAACAGGAAAATTTGGTTCAAATTATTGTCAGAATAATATATGAGAGTCATGTTGCAATAAGTACTATGAATAATAAAAATTTAAATGCAAAAGTTATAATAATATGCACGTACTTTTACGTGTAGGTATAAATATTTTCTATGACTTTTCGGATATTTATTAGTTTAGTCAAATAATAGAAACGATTAGTTAGAAGTGTTTTGTGTTAAGTAAATAAAAGTCATGTCTTCATGAAATATTAAACTGTTTTCGTTTGTAGAAATAGCGTTGCTTTCAATTATGCAGTTTCTTTGTTTTGTTATGAAACAAAAAGTCGCGTGCTTTATTGCTAAGTTCATGAATTTTATATATTGTTTCACCACGAATCAGCACGAAATGGAATTCGTATCACGTAAAACCTAATAATGAGGTAACTAAAACTGAAAATTGTAAATAATATAGAATAATACACAATTATAGTTGTTAATAATAAATATTTATTTATTTTATCATAAATATATTATCGAGTTCGCAGCTATAGCTTCGAAATATTTATTTAATGGTACATACATGCTATAGCGTAGCTT
>JADQWA010000149.1:46823-72178 GCA_018344505.1 Nebria ingens riversi | reverse complement strand
AAAGATAGTTTAGGGCCAACACATTGCCGATGTTTCTTAATAATTAGGAGAAAGTGTTAGAATAATAATTATAAAATAAAGTTACATGTGGTTGTTGCCAAGTAAAACAAAATGGCACTAGTTATAAAAATAAATAGACAATCGCTTAAAAGTAAAATCGTAAAAATAATGTGTATTTTTACAGCTTTAAATAAAGATCATTATTCTCAAACCATATCTCCAGTTCCCTCATTTGAATTTCCACAAGTTTTTGTTACATGTTGGTATTATCGTATATGTTCATGGCAGTTTAAAAGTCTGGTTATGCCGTTTTGAATTGTCAAAATTGTAAACATGATTTCTAGATTAGTGCACTAAACGCGAAAGGAGTAAACAATTTACAGAAAGAAATGCAAGAACTTGTAGATATAAACGTGGCAACAGAAATATGAAATTTTAAAATGTCTATAGTGATTTCCTTGTAACTAGTACACTTTCTCAAGTCATTTTGAACAAAAGTTGTGCAAAATAAGGTCTTTCATTTTTATTTTTACTGCAAATGCAGCCGTTTCAGAGATAAGATTGCAAATACCGCAATAAATAACTAGAGTAAACAAGCACTTTCGGTTTGAATATTCTTTTCAAAAATAGGAAGTTTTCTTGCCAGTTTTATAAAATCTAAATTTTGCGTTGACTGTCGATAATGATATTTAAAATCAATTTCATCAACATTTTTAAATGGATTATTTTAGGACGTATTTGGTGATATCTCCTTATTGGTACTTTATTATCTTCTTCAGATGTTGAAGAATATATGAATATTGGTAGTATTTTCATGTACAATAGTTGACAGTTTAACCTTTAAATAGTTTAACAGACAACTTATTCGACCAATAACGCTTTTCGGTAATGGTGAAACACATTTTTGTCGCTATTCGACGAATAAGAGAATTTATTGGTCGAATTGCAACTATTAGACGTTGGTGAAACCGGGCATAAGGCCCATAAGTGCTTGGCACAAGGTGCTCGGGGAGGAATTGCAAATATTTTAGGAGGTAGTAGTATGGACTATTTTGAGTAAAAAAGTTTATACGAGCAAGTGTCACATTCTCAATGGTTACGGAGATACAGCAGTTTGAATGTTAACCATAAAAAGCCTCACAAAAGGTGTTAAGGAAAGTCAAATGACTTATTGATTCCATTTATTGATTATATAAATGCTGTAAAACATGAATAATTTTTAAATGTGCATAGTTGATTTTCAAAAATCACACCACCGACTTCAACGCACTTTCGAGCTCTCATAATAACTCGAGTAGCTCTTCTAAGGTCGTGTCTCTGTATGAACGTGCGCTTCCTTAGCCAGGGGAACTTCCTTCAATGTTTAGTGTAAGCTCTTCTGAGGTCGTCTTGGCGTTCCTAATGCGAACAACCATCTCTTGTCTTAACTTTTTCTTTGTAGACCTCTGATTTCATCCACCCCCAGAGATAAAAAAATTCAAAGGGGTATAATCTTGGGACTTTGGTGGCCTATGAACGGGGCCATATCGACCGATCAATCTTTCGGGAAAAGTTCGATTTAGATGTGTTACATCATGAGTAGATGTGCAGGGGCTCTGTCATGCTGGAAGAACATGGCCCCACCTTCTAGCCAATGAAACCTCCTCCAATTTTAGTGCAAGCTCGTTTTCTAGAAAGTTAAGATAAATGGGTCCTGTAAGACGATGCGGTAACACAACTGACTCAATCAAGTGATTGTCAATAATCCACACCACGCATTTACCGAGAAGCGTCGTTGAAAATTTGTCTCAACAGTGACGTGTGGATTATCTTCGGACCACCGATATGAATTATGAGTATTGTTGATACCGTCACGAGTAAAAGTAGCTTCATCAGTAAACAGTATATATGGGATTACTCGACGATTACCAATTAGCCACCGAATTCTAATCGTCTAGCTTCATCTCCTGTTTGAAGGTGTTGAGCCCGAGTTAAATGATAGGATAGTAGCCGTGAATATGTAATGTTTCCCATACTATTGTACGTGAAACACCGATACGTGTAGAAATTCTACGTGTGCTTGTTGAAGGACTACATTCTACCGACTGAATAATGGCTTCTACTTCATTCCTATTTTGTCCATGTGTACGTTCAGAAAAAAATATGACTGCTGGGTACTGCACCAGTCTCACGCAGTTTACTGAAAACACGAGTAAATACTCTCGACACTTGTACTCTGCGGTTAGGAAATCGTCTACGATATTTTCTACAAGCAGCTAAAGCATTTCCGTTGCAAAACCCGTAAATAAATACCATATCGGCATATTCAGCATGTAGTATAAGCGGCATTATTAAAAGTTCTTGTATACCTGTATTAAAAACAGTAAAAAACACTTGTTACAACTGTTACCAGTTCTTCATACACACAGAGTGCTCATTGCGTCATCTGTTTTAGACGTACGCGCGCATCGGATATGTACGCGTCCAATTCAAACAGCTGTATCTCCGTAACCATTGTGAATTGGACACATGTTCATATGAACCTTTTTCCTCAAAATAGTCCCTAACACCACCTCCTAAAATATTTGCTATTCCTCCCCGGACACTTGTATATATTAGTATCGAATGTATGAACTCCTCGATACATACATATGCTTGGGTGTTAGGCGCCGCTCACTCGTTCGTAAGATCAAAAATTGTCTATCCTTCTTCTCTGCAGATACTAAACGGAATGAAACCAAATTTGGTACACATAAATTATGACTACACAAATCGTCTTGGCATATTTTTTCAAAAGTAACAACCAAATGTAATTTAAAAATATTTAATAATTGCCTAAAGATTGATTTTATGTTATTAGCGACATCTACTTTTGTATTACTAAACTATGATAAATGAAATTCTTTTCAATCGACAGCTGTAAAAAATGTCAGTGATATTAATGGTTATAGTACATATATTGTTTATTTATACAGAAATTCACATTGCAAAACTTTAGGTATTGGCGTGACTAATGCTAAACTAGTCCCCGAAGGCGAGCTTTGAGCATAGACAAACTTATGCATATTTATTCTAATGACGAAATCACTGCGATAACTGCTTAAAAACTACATTTAAAATAAATGTGCTTTGTACATCTTGTGAAAGTAGTTGTTTCTACTAATTTATTATATCGAGCATATTTATTTGAAAAAGGCTAATAAATTATGTTTTATATGATTAATAGTCGGATATAGGGCATAGATTAAAATAATTCTATCCCCATATGCGCAAACGTTTCATTTAATTTTTGCTAGAGAATTATCATACATAGAGATTGAATTATTTTAATCTGAATTTGTCCTTTATTCGACTATCAATCGTATAAAAAAACAATTATAGTTAAATACGACATATTATCAAAATTATAAAATATGTTTACGTTTTTCAGTGTGATTTTCTCACGAATAATTCTAAGATGATAATTTTGTTTTAATATTTCTATTAGCAACATCGTATCATCCCCAAGTGTTAGGTAGCGGTTCCTTTGGTCTGCTGAAGCAGCTGTTGTCACTCCATCTTGGAACACGATGTATACAACACTTTTGTGTATATCATGACATCCCTCATTTTCACTGTTTCCGTTTACACACCACTTACGTGGCGACACTCATATGTACTTTTATTATGTCGGTATGCAGAAAATTGTTAAAACAGGATAGTATTAAGCCAATTTACCACCATATATCAAAGATAAATAAGCTTTTTTATTTCTACCATTTAGCGATAAAATCTTAATGCTCAAAGATAAATAATAACATTAAGACTATTTGGAAGGTGCAACCGTAGAAAAAACTAAATTTAAAAAGTAACAAATACCTGCAATTTGTAATTTGTATATAGCAAAATAATCATAAGTGACAAAGTGATAGTCAAAAACTTAAATGTAAGAATTTATATTTTTCATTCCTAACGATTTTAAAAAATTAAATTTGCTAACTTATGACAACTTAACCTTACTGAATAAATATATATATCTGCAATCAGCTTGATGGATAAAATTTTATACGTACTATACCCAATTGCACTTCCTTCAAAATTCAACAAAAGCGAATTATAACTTTGGTGCCGCATAAACAATTCGATTTAGTTAATAATTATATTACTGGCAGTGTTACAACTAGGCATACGTGAAATTATGTATTGGTACAACGCAATAAACAATTAAAATTTCAATATGAATAAAAAAATATTGGCCATGTGTTGGCCCTAAACTTCCTTATACGTAGTTAGTATATTTAGATTTGATAGTATATAAATTAAAATATAAAATGTTTAAATTTCAAGAATATATTTTCATTCATTATACTAACACAATATTTACAACTAGTATATTGTGTATATTAGAAATGATTACAATAAAGTAATTATTTACAACAGTATATACGTAACAAAATATACAGTCAAAGTGTACCAGCTACAAGATAATTATTATTCTTTATCTTATTTATATGTTTAAAATTTCCTAATAAGCTCTCTATCTAACAAAATATACCTTATACGTACAAGAATGTCCAGTGCAACAGTTGTAGGTAACCATTATTTCATTGCATTGCATGTTAACTTATTCGGCTATTCTAAAACAAATGTACAATTAAATTGAAAAGTTAGTTTATGGTCAGGTTTCTAAAAATACATATATATTTTAGATTTAAAATGTTTGATACTATAATAGTATAAACGTACAATTTCAATCTAGTATTTTTTAACATGCAAGAAAATATAATTATTTATTACACAATATTAATCATCGGCCATGAGTTGGCCCTAAAATCTCAGTTACGTAGTTAGTATATTTTGATTTGATAGTATATAAATTAAAATATAAAATGTTTAAATGTCAAGAAAATATTTTCATTCCTTATATCCAATAAAATTGTAAGGTTAGTTTATTGTCAGATTTCTAAAAAAAAAAACATCGGCCATGTGTTGGCCTTAAGCTTTCTTTTACGTAGTCAGTATATTTTGATTTGATAGTATATAAATTAAAATATAAAATCTTTAAATTTCAAGAAAATATTTTGATTCATTATGTCCAATTAAATTGCAAAGTAAGTTTATTGTCAGATTTCTAAGAAAAACGTGTATTTTAAAATTTATTATGTTCGTTTCTATAGTTGTATAAAGAAAATATAATTATTCATTACATATTATTAAAAATTATTGTAGCCGAACATTTTTTAGTTTTCAAATGAACATTAAATCTGACAAAATATTTTCATAAAATATTTTAAATTATTTACTAACCTTTGTAACGCTTTTTCACTAAACTTATTTGTGACAATTAATGTTAAATGTCAAAATATTTGAATTTATAAAACAGTTGACATGCATAATAGATGCGATTTATTATATATGAATTTCCATGTAACTATGGCAATATAAATAAGACAAGGCAGAATTTCAATAGCAAATATCTCGTAACTGATACACTTTCTGAAGAAATGTTTTAAACAAAAGTTTTTCAAAATATAAATTTCTTTAACTTTATAATTTCCCATACCTACGTAACTATGGCAATATCAATGAGATAAGATCTTCTAACTGGTACAAAAGTTGTGCAGAATACTAATATCTTTCAATTTTATTCTAACTATTTTTACTGTAAGTGCAGCCGTTTCGGAGATATTACAGAAATTGCAAAAAAAAAGTCTTAAGTAAACATGGACTTCCGGTTAGAATATGCTTTTCAAAATAAGACGTTTTCTTGTCAGGCATATACAAGTCTTAAGTTTAAAGTTTCATAATTTTATCTTCAACGGTGTAAGCTGTAGAGCGCATACCTACATACACACACACACACAAACACACACACATACACACATAAACACACAAATACACATACACACAAATACACAAGCACACACATACACACATACATACACACATACACACACACCCATACATACACACACATACACACACCCATACATACACACACATACATACACATACATACACACATAGATACACACACACAACACACACACACAAACACATGCACACACACACATACACACACACACACAAATACACACACATACACACACACACACATACACACACACACACATACACACACACGCACATTCACAAACACACACACACACACAGATATACACCCATACATACACACGCATATACACACACACACACACATACACACGCACACACATACACACGCACACACACACACACACAACACATACACACACACACACACACATACACACACACACATACATACACACACACACACCCACACACGTTATTCCAAAAATAGTTAGATTCGATTTCGTGATTACAATACTTACTTATTACTTCGTAAAAGAAAGTGAAAACACATGTATTTTTGATTTAAAATGTTCGATTCTATAGTAGTATAAAGAAAATATAATTATTCATTACACATTATTATGGCCGGGCATTTTTAGTTTTCAAATTAACTTTAAACCAGAGAAAATATTTATATATAATATTTTAAATTATGTACTAACCCTTGTAACGCTCTTTCCCTAAACTTATTTGTGAGAATAAATGTTAAATGTCAAAATATTTGAATATTTAAAACAGGTGACATGCCTAGTAGATACGATTTATTATATATAATTTTCCATACCTATGTAACTATGGCAATATAAATAGAATAATAGCAACTTTCTTGTAACTTTTTGGAGAAATGTTTCAAACAAAAGTTGTTCAAATTATTAATATCTTTAACTTTAAGATATGCAAAAAGTGACTCAAGTAAATATGCACGTCCGGTTTGAATATGCTTTTAAAAAATAGGAGGTTTTCTTCGCAGGCATATACTAATCTTAAGTTTAAAGTACAAGATCTTATCTTATTTATATTGCCATAGTTACATGGGTATGGAAAATTATATATAATAAATCGCATCTACTATGCATGTCAATTGTTTTAAATATTCCAATATTTTGACATTTAACATTTATTGTCAGTGTCACAAATAAGTTTAGTGAAAAAGCGTTACAAAGGTTAGCAAATAATTTGGAATGTTATATGAAAATATTTTGTAAGGTTTAAAGTATATTTGAAAGTATTTTCTTGAAATTTAAACATTTTATATTTTAATTTATATACTATCAAATCAAAATATACTGACTACGTAAGAGAAAGTTTAGGGCCAGCACATGGCCGATGTTTTATATCAATTTCAAATGTTTCATCCAGACTTGAAAAGTGACGACATTTTAGTTTTTCATAAGCTAGCTATAGTTTTAGTTTAGTTCCTAGTTGTTAAATTTCATACATTTTACAAGGTTTTTATTTCTAATAATAATAATAATTTATTCTTGTATTTAAAGAGAGTAAAACAATTTGATTAATTAAGTTTAAATTTAAATGTTTGGAATTTAAACAACAATATTGATGAGTTAGTTACATACAGGTGTCACTTCAAAACATTCATTCATTCATTCTATAGCAAATGAGCATCGCTAAGTACTGCTTTCAGTTTTTTATTTTCGACAGCATAATGAAGAACTTGAAGAATGTATATAATAGACGAAGAACCAAACACAGATAAAACCTCTACAAACGGCAGCAAGAGCTACCAACCTAACAGATATGTTGACATTTCAAATAAAATCATTTTTATATTATTATTATCCATATTATCTACTGAAAAACGTGGCGAATATATACGATAATCAGGTCATTATAATTTATGTTTCAATTACTAATGATTATTGAGTCTTGCCATTTTAAATGAAATGAGAGATTTATAATAATGATTAGTGTAATATCGTGAAACATATATATTTTTCCACGTTCTCTAGTTTATTCCACAAATATGAGCGCATTGATAAATTAGCGGAATACTTGTATTTGCGATCGATAAGTAGATAAATATAGTGCAATTCATAAATTTATGAATGTGTTACGGCTCTGGCATAAGTTAAATGTTTGAACTACTAATTCAGAGTTCTTGTCTATGTAGAATATTTATTGGAGCGGAAACCACGAGTGTCCCGTGACAACCCTCAGCCAAAATTACATGGTGCAGTATATATTTATAAAAACATGCCATCTTAATAGCGCCCCATAAATAATAACCAATTCCAAGCACATAACTAAAGCAGCAGAATATACATTTACTAAACTAAATCAAATATTTAAAACTAAATTATTGTTGAATGCATAGAATTTATTTAAATAATTGCATATATTATCCTTACATAATTATTTATCATTACATATATAAAACATCGGCCATGTATTGGCCCTAAACTTTCTTTTACGTAGTCAGTATATTTAGATTTGATAGTATATAAATAAAAATATAAAAAGTTTATATTTCAAGAAAATATTTTCATTCATTGTCCAATAAAAGTGTAAAGTTAGTTTATTGTCAGATTTCCAAAGAAAACATATGTATTTCAGATTTTAAATGTTGGATTTTATAGTAGTATAAAGAAAATATTATTATTCATTACATATTATTAAAAATTATTATGGCCGGGCATTTTTTAGTTTTCAAATTAACTTTAAACCAGAGAAAATATTTATATATAATATTTTAAATTATTTACTAACCTTTGTAACGGTTTTTCACTAAACTTATTTGTGACACTGACAATAAATGTTAAATGTCAAAATATTGGAATATTTAAAACAATTGACATACATAGTAGATGCGATTTATTATATATAATTTTCCATACCTATGTAACTATGGCAATATAAATAGGGTAATAGCAATTTTCTCGTAACTGGTACACTTTTTGAAGAAATGTTTCAAACAAAAGTTGTGCAGAATACTAATATCTTTCAATGTTATTCTAACTATTTTTACTGCAAGTATAGCCGTTTCAGAGATATTGCAGAAATTGCAAAAAAAGTCTTAAGTAAACATGCACTTCCGGTTTGAATATGCTTTTCAAAAATAGGAGGTTTTTGCCCCAGGCATATACAAATCTTAAGTTTAAAGTTTCATAATTTTATCTTCAACGGTGTAGGCTGTAGAGCGCATACACACAGACACACACACACACAGACGTCATTCCAAAAATAGTCAGGCTCGATTCAGGAAGGTCAAAAGGTGTATTTCTGTAAAAATTTCGAGAAATTTTTTTTTCGTGATTACAATACTTACTTATTACTTCGTAAAGAAAGTAAAAATTATAGATAGCAGTATTCATATTTGAGAAAATAATATTTGAATATATATATATTGGGTTGAATCATATTACAATGGATACTCGATTAAATCACTTATGACCGTATTCATAACAGTTCTTTAAAGTTTTAACGAATCGTTATCTTGAAATGAACATTAAAATTGCAGTTTTGGAATTCATAAAGGCCTGTAACGTTAAATGAATGTTAAATATTTCTTTAAATGTAATTACCAAGTTTTCGCTCATTAAAGAAAATAACGGCTCGTATACCTATGTGACATTAACATACAACACAACAAAAATAGTGATTTCAAGTGGAAATCCATCTCATTTTCGTGTATATTAAAGGTAAAACGAGTTTATAAAATATAGTTAATGGCATTATTATATTTTATTTTAAAAATTCATATAAATAGATGTGTTCTCGTCGTCGTCATCATCAGCGTCCTCTTCATCAATGTCATCATTGTTTTTCACAAATTCGGATTCTGATGACAATTTTATCGAAAATGTTGCCTTAACTCTTTTATTTTCCATTTCACCACTTTACACTGACAAAACAGTTTGCAAGTACAAATTAAATAATAATAGTAAAAGATACGTCAATTTCAAGTTCTCTAGGTAATAAATAATATAATAATCATGAAGTTCGTTGTAGGCATGAAAAGTTACTAGCAATTTTAACAATCGTTTGTTATAAAACGAATTGTTAAAAATCAAGCGTAATATTTATGAATCATTATAGATTTACAACGAGCATTTAATTATAAGGAATCATAACGAAATGGAGCGTTATATAAGTTTTTAGGAATACGGGCATTAGTACGTAATATAACACATTTGTAAATTTAAATAAAATAAAATGCCATATAAAATTTTCAATAATCTTGATTTATTTACCCAGATAAAAGTATATTTCACACAAATAACATTAAAAATAAAAATCGGACGGATATGATTTTAAAACATAAATAATAATAGTAATAATCATGATACAATAATAAACATTTGACTTACATTCGTTATTTTTTTTTATTTAATAACACTTTATGTGTAGATTTATATTCAACAAAAACATATAATTATTTAAATAGAAAATTTTACTTAATTATAGTATATTCCGAAATTGAACCATAGTACCACGATTTCTGTTATAGAATTTCAGTAGTAAATGTTTGGACACTTTTGCCTTTAAAAATGATAATGCAATCGTTGAAGGAAAGCGGAGACAATAATAAATGATCGAAAATCAAATAAAAACAGCAGAAACGCATACCTCTAAAACATTTTAACCGTAGTTACCGTGGTTCAATTGCTGTAGTGTACGATACATATTCTTTTCGGACAGTGATTTAAATTTGACATGATCCACGTTTACAAATAGCTTATATTAAAAGTAGTCAATTAAAACATGTTTCACATTTTTAATATTAAATATTAGGTGCTTTTATTTTATTATGAAAAACAAAAAAAGATATATAAAAAATATAAGCTCGTGATAATATGGACTAATAGATAAATTTAACTACGTACGTACATATATACATATTTGTACAAGAAAAATGTCATAGTGAAAATCTAATTGGAAGAAAAAAGACATATACTGAATACGTATACAAATAAATCTAAACTCTTATTCTCTTCATCACATACATATATTTTTATGACGCCAAATACTGAATACTTTTTTAATGACTTTATTTTTTCACGTTGGTAGATGAACATGGCTGTCACAAATAATACACTCACAAAGCCATTTTTTCAAAACATGCATTATGTAATTTACACTAGCTGAGAATCACAATTATTTCAAAGTCTTTACATGATTTTTGTTTAAATATTCGTTGATTGAATGCTCACATAAAACATTTAGGGAAGTTTGATGTTGAACCTGTTACTGAATTCTGAGTTGATTCTTCTTTTACACTTACTATTAGAAACATAAGAAGAATAGTTATGTTTATTTAGTTAATAGAATGAAATAAAATATATTATCATTATATAGAAATGTATAAGATTTGACATACGGAATATAAATATGGTGATGTAGTCTTACCATCCGCTGGCCAATATGGCGGATAGCGCATAGAATCTGCGGTGACGTCACGTCGACTGCATGCCGAAAAACTGTTACCGAACGTGGAACCTGGACTTGTTGAACCAGCTAAACCATAAAATTAATTAATATAGCATTAAATAACTTGAGCTGAGAAGTGCATTTTTGAACATTTATAAATAAAAATAAAATATAGAATATAAGGCATACTGTAAAATAAACAGTGTATTTCGTGACTCAATGTAATTGCACTTTTCAGTTTAAAATTAAGCACTTATAGAATAATACATTCCCATATAAACGAGGATTCGTATCTAATAAAAATATATTCACAACAAAATTGAAAAGTTTTACAGACATATTACTTTTCAATGTAGTTTCTATTAACTATTGACAACTCATCAGCTATCAGATACGCAGTCTGGTGGCAAAAAAAAAAATAACTATTGAATGAAGGCAGGTAGTGGTGTGATTGTAGGACAATCATTGTACTGTAAAGCATACGGTTTATATCACACTTTATTTGTTATTTTTAATATTAAAATTAAAGCACTTATTAAACGAGGAAAAAGTAATATTACGTGTTGCGTGTATGGATGTAACTCACGAATGTGCCGTGAACGCAGTTTAAGTTTTCATATATTCCCGAAATTTGGCCAGCTAAATGTCACAATAACCTCACATGCCGGTGTGTTGTTAAAAAGGGATCGACGTAAAGCTTGGGAATACTTTCTCAGAACAGGAAATCATATATCTCAGTACATGAGAGATTTTACAAATAAAGATTGTTTTTCCGGGTTTATAATGCTGTATGCGAAAGCAATTTAACACATTTCAGAAAATACGTAAAATATATGGATAGGTGTCACTCCTAAATTAGCAAATAAACTGTTCTATTAGAAGATACGAACAATGATTGTTAACCCTTAATATTTAGGCGTCAAAAAGAATAGAATTGAAATGCAAGATAATATTTAGCAGCTACTGGATAAGTTCTTATTTGCGGACTCGCGTTCTTATCATTATTTATTCGTGCCTACAATAACATTACTAGAATGTTACAACACTTCAAGGTGTTTAAACATTTTACGAACTCTTAACTGTTAATGACAATTAATTTTAACAATTAAAATTAAGATATTAACAAAATTAAGATATATACATAAAATTTTAATCAAATTTCATAGATAAATGACATTTACATGCCTTCACTTATCCGCCATTTTGCTACCGCTCGCAGCGCACCATTGGTAAGTTCAGTTGACAATAGGGAACCAGAATACTTTTGCTACGCAGAAATGAACCCATATATTAATATTTTGTGTTATTGTTATTAGTATATATATATATATATATATATATATATATATATATATATATATATATATATATATATATATATATATATATATATATATATATATATATATATATATATATATATATATATATATGTATATATATATATATATATATATATATATATATATATATATATATATATATATATATATATATATATATATAACGCATCAGTTTACTTAAAAAACCCGAGTTTCATATTTATTCAGTTTAGACATTCGAAACTAGATTTTGAATATTTCTCACTAGAATTATAGTCTCTCCATTAAAATTGAGAATAATTTTATGCTCCAGTGTTGCCTATGGAGTCACAAATTTGATTGAAAAGCCGCATTCTCAAAACTCGGTACTAATAGTAATACTTTCTCAGATCAGGAAATGATATATCGCAGTACATGAGAGATTGTTCTCGTCATTTTACAAATAAAGATTGTTTTTCCGGGTTTATAATTTTGTATGCGAAAGCAATTTAACACATTTCAGAAAACACGTAAATATATGGATAGGTGTTTCCTCTAAATTAGCAAATAAACCGTTCTGTTAGAAGATACGAACAATGATTGTTAACCCTTAATATTTAGGCGGTCAAAAAGAATAGAATTGAAATGCAAGATAATATTTAGCAGGTACTGGATAAGTTCTTATTTGCGGACTCTAGAATGTGACAACGCTCCAAGGTGTTTAAACATTTCACGAACACTTAACTCTTAAAGACAATTAATTTTAACAATTAAAATTAAGATATAAACATAAAATTTTAACCAAATTTCATAGATAAATGACATTTACATGCCTTCTCTTATCCGCCATTTTGATACCGCTCGCAGCGCACCATCGGTAAGTTCAGTTGACAATACAAAAACGTCGGTCATGTGTTGGCCATAAACTTGCTTTTACGTAGTCAGTATATTTTGATTTGATAGTATATAAATAAAAATATAAAAAGTTTATATTTCAAAATGTTTAAACTTCAAGAAAATATTTTCATTCATTGTCCAATAAAATTGTAAAGTTAGTTTATTGTCAGATTTCCAAAGAAAACATATGTATTTTAGATTTTAAATGCTGGATTTTATAGTAGTATAAAGAAAATATAATTATTCATTACATATTATTAAAAATTATTATGGTCGGGGCATTTTTTAGTTTTCAAATGAACTTTAAACCAGAAAAAATATTTATATATAATATTTTAAATTATTTACTAACCTTTGTAACGCTTTTTCACTAAACTTATTTGTGACACTGACAATAAATGTTAAATGTCAAAATATTGGAATATTTAAAACAGTTGACATGCATAGTAGATACGATTTATTATATATAGTGTGCCGCTTCAAAGTAGAGGCGTTCGTATATGTCTACTTGAGGCGGTGATTCAATTAGATTTCAAATAGGCAAATACAACCAAAGCAAGGTATCTTGTATGCCCTAGCCCTAGGGATTTTTTTAAAGGTCTCGAGATTAATTTTAGGTATCCAAAATAGTAAGAGGGTTACAAATTTAGAAGGCTACATTTAAATTTTTTTCAAAAAAAGTAAGCAAAATTCCACAAAGAAAAATGTCATAAAAATCAGATAAGAAAAGAAGGAACATTGCCTTTTTTTTTAGACTACACTATAGCAAAGGGCCACCGCAAAGGATTATAGCGCTCTGACTAGTAGGAACATATAATCTGAATTACTAGCAGAAGGAATGTTTATACATACTAATAGAATAGTAATAATATATAAAATTAATGATGATTATAAAAGTGAACACATTTACACCATTATTGTACTTTTTTGTGTTTTATTCTTTTCTTTCGTTCTTCTATTGACTCTTTAATATATGAAGGATCTACGCATAACTGTTTTCGCTCTATTTACACATACAATTTCTGGTAGGATACACTCTAGATTAAAAAAAATTAATTTTGACAATATATGTTTCTCCCAAAATTGTATGTACGTCTCTATTAATATGAAGGTCTTTATCCTTACCAGTAAATAATAAAAAGTAACATTTTTCTTTTTCGCAAATACTCAATTGCCCTTGGATCTAAAATAAATATTCTTAAAGCATCCAATATATTCTTTTTGATAATTATTGAATATTTCAGATAAGTTTAGATACCTGAGTCTTGAGACTTGCTTATTTGTTATTGTATCTTAAATATTAATGTTTTGAAAATGATTATTGGGTTTACATTATTCTGAAGTGGCACTTCGAATGTGGCCACCAATGATAACAGTAATAAAATTGATACAGTACTATTCGTTCACCAACTGAGTTTTATTTTAATACTTGTAGAAAAACTAACACTTAATCTAACGTATATATTGTCGTGGAATAAAACACGCAGTGAATATTTAGAAATGTCATAAACATATTGAAAAGTAATTATTTTTAGCGATTCACGAATGCAACAGTAAATATAGTTGCAAGTATATTGCATTAAATTAATTAAATATTAGCCCGCGAAAAGTTTGGAATTTTATATAAATGTTTCTATAAAAAATAGGCATATGCTGCCGTGGAATAAAATACGCAGTATTTATTAATAAATAACATAAAAATACAGGGTGCAATTATCTTATGTGGTCCTCTAGATTTAAAGAGTATAAGTAAATATGAGCTGCGCGATCTATATAACGCAATGCAGTTGGTTTGAATGTTTTGCAAACGAATGGCGATCGCGCGTCGATTGTCTACATACATTCTAATATATCCAGTCACTCTAATAAAATGAACTTTTACCGATAAACGGTATGCTTCTTAGACACGAGCTTCCCAATAGAAAGATTAAGAAATATGATTTGTCATTGACATTGTCATAGACCAAATACAAGTCTAAAGTTGCATCATTTTACCTTCAACAGGTTCGGCCCTAGAACACATACACCACAGACACACGCAGGCACACACAGGCAGCCAAACAGTCGCGCGTATACACACCAGCTACATACGCGCGCGCGCACACACACACTCACTCGTATACTCACACTCGCACGCATGCGCGCACATGCAAATACAAACAAATGAGACAAACATACATACAGGCGCACGCAAACACACTCTGTCACTTATTCACATACACACTCACTCTCACTTATTCACAGTACACACCCTCTCATTCACGCACGCATTCATTGGGTCATTCTGAAAATAGTCAGATTCGATTCAAGGGTGATTAAAACGTGTATTTCCGTTAATATCTTGAGTTCGAAAATGTTCATAATTACAATACTTCCTCATATACAGTAGAAGAATGTCTATTTACAAGTGTGTTCAGGTTCGCACTTTTTAGTGGCTTTATTCGTTAATAAAACATGAATAATATAATTTATACTGTTTAACTTTATCCGTCTAATAATATACATTGTGAAAATAATGTATATTTTGATATATTTACACTATAGGCTTCCAAAATCATAACCTTATTATGAATTTTATAATTTCATTTATCGCTAAGTGGTTAAGTATAATCCTTCGATGATAACATTCAGCTATTTTTAATGCAATTTGAAAATTTAAAAAAACTTACTTAATGTATTTGATAATTGGCTATAGTTGTTCATATTCAAACTTTGAACGGGTTGTAAAGTTGGCTGCAACTGTAACATAAAGTTCACTGTATCTAGTACGAAAATCGTTTTGCAAGAGAAGTTTACTCGGTGTAATATGATATAAAGTCTGGAGTACAGTTTGTATAATGTGTTTTTCAATATTAAATTGGAAACAAACCTGACTCTGGTGTAGTTGGGAATACGCTCCCAGTGTACTTTGGTGCGGATTTGTGGCACCCCTCACAACTGCTTGGCACGATGAGTAACTTAATTGGGGTGCCGGAGGTAGCCACGCTCTAAAAAAAATACAATACTATTTTAAAACATTGTTGTTAGGAGAAAATCGCATTCTTAACTTTATTCAAAATTTTGTTTGCTAACAGTAAAGCAACTTTATAGCGTTTTAGATTTATCTTTGATGTTTTGTTCATTTATTTGAGTGTTATTGTAGTTTCCAGTTATAAAGAACGATCTTACGTGCTACCCAATTAGGAAATCGATACTCTCGATGAAATGCTATTAATAATAAACCGCTGAAAAGAATGATATTATTTAATGAAATTAAGATAGTATTATTACATTAAACAAACCATAATTAATTTGTAACTTAACTTGTTCAGACCTAAATAAAAGCATTGAAGAAAAATTGTTTAATGCGTAATATATTTATTTTAGGACAGAAGTTTGTTTTTGACTTTTATTGATGAATTTTTTTCTTTTTTTTCCAAAATGTTATGCATTTGGGGGTGTAACTCATTTTGCCTTACGATCAAGATTGTAAATAAATTTTCTCCTATTTAAAACCGTGTAAAAGAAATTGGTCAAAAAGTAACCGTAAGGCAAAATGAGTTACACCTGCATTTGGTATAATAAATATTTTTATGTGTGCCTAACTTTTTTTTGCGGGCCCAATATCTCCTGAAGTATGGCACTGATTGGATTTAAAATGCGAGCGCGATTTGTCAAGTACCTACACAATATGTGTGTTAAATTTGGTTGAAATCAGTTTGGTACTTTCAGAGGAATAGAGGTGATAAAATTTGGTCTACGACTAGCGAGCGAACGACCAACATGTTACCAAGTATATGCCATAATTACTTTTTCGGTATCACAGCGAGCTAAAACGGAGTTTAGCTAGAATTTTTAGTATAACACCTTAAAATTTGTTTCATAAAACCCAATGGAAAGTGTTTAACGTCTGGTTTCACCAACGTCGAATAATTGTTTTCAATAGTGAAAGTCCCGGTCAATGATGGTGATACATTTAGCTCGAATAACAATATTAAATAAGCATATCACTTTATATGGCGATAATTAGAGTATATCACTAAAAAATAGTAAACCCTTTACATTACAGAAAACCCTTTACATCATTTCCCTTCTTGACAATCATTCGTCATTCAAGTCTTCCTTACAAATTTCTTTTGCTTCATTCAAATTCATTAAATTCTTCATACATGCTCTTCTATTCCGCTTGCTCATAACTTTTCTTTCGCGCAACTCATTCCCAATCATATTTATCCACTTATTCCGAGAACGACCCTGCATTCTTACACCATTCGCCTCGCCCACGTTAATCTTCTTTTGTTAGTCTTTCATTCGACATTCTTTCAACATGACCATACACACTGCTCATACACCCACGTATTCCTCTTTCTGTCTCTCTTGAGTACACCACAAATACATCTTAAAAATTTCATTTCCTCAGCAGTTACACGCTTTTTATACTTGGTTTGCCGAACCCAACATTCATTCAAATACATCAACGATGGCACAAATACATCATTGTACACGCATAACGTTGCATCCTTAGAAATGTAAACATTTCTTGCGAACATTCCAAAGCCCCTAAACTCTCTTCTCTCCATCTCGCAATCATACTTTCCATCGTTAGAGAATAAACAACATAAATAAATCTTCTTGGTCTACAATATGTAGCACAAATATCTCTACGTCGGTCGGTTACAAGATTATAAATCAAATGTTGTTTGTTTAAATGATGTTGGGATTTGCCAATAATATATATTTTTAATTTATTAGAAAAAAAGATGCATCAACTCGAAAAACATCCTACAGGTGCCCTTGGATATACTTAAAAAGGTATACATATTTTATTGGTATTTGAACTTAAAAGTACGTTAATCAAAAGAATGTTTATTTCAAGACAAATATGAACAGTTTAGGTTATTAAAAAGTAATTTATTTTATTTTTTCTGGAAGTTCTGAAGAAAATCTTTTTAAACCCGATTTTATTCATCAAATTCAAAAAATTGCATTCTTATTCTAATTACATCTTTACTCGATTGCGAAAACTAAAATAAAAAATGTAAATAGAAATTACATTTAAAATTATACTACTCTTTTTCACAACTTTAATACAAATTTGATTTAAATTAATAATAATAAAGTTAGAATATATAAATTTCAAAGTATATAACATCATTTAAAAATGAGCTAATTTAATTAATGTAATGGTAACTAATAGTATTAAAATAGTTATTAATATATGTGTTGTAATAAAAGCGCATATTGATCCTGTTTGAATTTGGACGCCATTTTATAATACGACAAGATAAGATCGAAACACCTGGGGTAACGGGCATGCGCTACTTGAACCAAGTGTATTATTGGTTCAGGTAGACACACCTGCACGCATGCCCACTATCATAAAGAATATACCGAAATACATCATTATACAAATAACACACACGAACATCCGCTTTCATAGAAAACGTTACTAACTTTAAAATAATAATGAGCATGATAAATTTTAATCATTTGGAATTATATAAATTGAGATCGTTAATTGTTTCTATTGAAATCAAAGTTGATTTAATTTGAAAAAAATTATTAAAACCGTAAGAATAGGAGTGATACATTTTTCAAAATATCCGTCGGCAAAATGAACATTTTCTGCGGTTGTCATCAGACTAAAAATAGCACATAATTTCGTTTGCGTGTGTTTCTAAGGTTATAAACACCTATCCTCTCCCATCTTCTGTAAATCTGATGACGTTTTTGTTGTGTATGGTTACAATTTATAATATGTACACAAAAGCACGGGCCCCCATTTGTGACGTAGATCATCGTATGATTTGTTCGGTTGTGTGGTGTACGTGTGTTATGAAAGCGATATACTCTCGAAGAGGTCATGGGTGGCCTCGCGCACGATAGGGTCATACTTATTTACGGGATATGCAAAAACATCTTAAGTTTTATCTCCGAGAAGTGTGTGCCCGCTGATATTTTTTTCATGTAGTGAAAACATATCTACGACACGGACAAAAAATAAATCAAAGAATACTTTATTCAACAAATTTTTTCCATTTATTGACTTTTTGAAAATCGAGCGAATCTGACAACGGCTCATGGAATTTTTCATACATTAAAATATGACAATCTATTATTATTTTTTAAATTGTTTAATCTATTCTAAGTATTTATTAATTGTTCTCTTATATACAAGACCACAACACAGAAAAAAATATTACCATACCTAAGAATTTATTTGTCTAATTTTTCATTAATAATTTTATTACCTCGCCTTACGTAATACCGAAGAACTATACGTTTTTCAGATTGGAAAGTTTCGTCTTTAATCGCCCCGAATTCAAAAAAATATATCTCATATACTTGTTAACTTGTTATAGTACTCGTTGCTTTTTATTTTAACGAAAATATCCCTTTTGACCTCTGAGTCGAGTCTGATTATACTTGGAGTGATGCCTGTGTGTGTGTGTATGAGTGAGTAATCTAAATTGTAGAAGATTAAATTATAAAACTTTAAACTTAAGACTCGTACATGCCTGGAAAGAAAGCCTTCTATTTTTATGAAAGAATATTCAAACCGGAATGTTTACTCTAGTTATTTTTTTGAAGTTTCTGCAATATCTCCGAAACGGTTGTACTTACAGTAAACATCTGCAGTGTATTGCACTGGACTTTCTAATACATATTAGGAAAGTTTGTTTATATTTTTATTACAGAATACATACCTAATTATAGTTTATTTTTTATTTATGTTAATTTCGTTATTAGGAATATTATAAAAATTAAACCATTTTCTAAGTAGACACTGACTATAAATATTTTGGGCTTACGGTTTACATGAATAAAAAATAAAATAAAAATAAACATACGTATGGTCATATCTGGAATAGCTTGGTGGGTAGGACGGCGGTGTTCCAAATAAATTCCTTGTAGCTAGAGGTCCTAAATGTTGTCCCATGTGATGTCCCCCTCCGAATGAATCGCCGAATAATCCTTTCGGGTATGGAGCAGCCGATCTGTAATTTTTATTTTAAAAAAATATTTATTTTTATCATTTTGCTGAGTTTATTATTTTATTTTCATAAAATAATAAATATATACGGGCAAAACAAAAATCATACCTATAAGGTCGTTTCATTCTTCGTCTTCTTCTGTAGTTGCCATTTTCGAACATATCTTCATATTGTGGATCTAAATAAAAATAAAAATTATGTAAGAAAATTGGTATAATGAAATATTATCCAGGTTAAAGTGTCACTTTCCTTCAAGATTTAAAAAATATATAATAACAGTACTATTGTAGTAATTCATTACTTATGTACGTATACCAAACAGGATTGGCAGAATATATTTATAAAATTTCTACGACATTATGTATAAAAAGTATAATATATACGTAACGATGGGTAAGGAAATGATATCGTTAGTAAGTCACCAATATTTAATAACTAGTAACTTATAAATGGGCAACACTCATTCCGTTACTTCACGGTTACTATTTAGATTACTCGTTCCGCCTCTGATTAAGGATTACCAGAAAAGGTATTTTAATCATTTTTAATAGACAAATTTTACAAGAAGTCTGGTTTAAGCAGAAAATGTTAAATATCTTTCTAAGCGATTGTTCAACTACGAACCATTCAGGGTCTATACAAACATGAAAAAAATGCCAGTGCTTAAAAATGCGCGAGGATATAACTTCATTATTTACCAAAATTTAAAATTTGTTTTACGAATTAAAACAATTTCAAATATAAGTAATTGATGTTATAGTAAAAAAGCTGCAAAGCGAGGGTGATACTGATCATAAAACCATTATTAAATGCAAATAATTAAGTATAAAATTATTAAACCAAAAGCTTTAAAAAAATCATTTTATTTCATTCGTTATGAAGAGAAAGTGAGCGTTCTTCAGAAAAAGACTAATTTATTTTGGACAATAATTGTCGTTAACAAGTAGGTAATAAATATATGTAAATTGAAATTATAACGAACTTGAGACGCATTTTGGGGAAAGTTGTGTTATTTGTTTATATATTATTAGAAATTTAAACTGGGCTTACCTAATGTCCAATAATTCCCTTTTCGTTCACCGCCACCCTCTCGCGGCACTTTCACGAAACACTCGTTTAAACTTAAATTATGTCGGATTGAATTTTGCCACCCTTTTTTGTTGCGTTCAAAGTAGGGGAATTTGCTTGTAATGTAGGCGTAAATTTCACTAAGGGTTGCGCGTTTTAGTTGGCTATTTTGGATGGCCATTGCGATCAAGGCAACATATGAAAATGGCGGCTTGCCATTTCCACTTGATGAATTGTTTCCTAACGTCGAACTACCCGGCGCTCCGCCTCCCGCTGCCCCACTACCCGTCGTTGAACTCGAGGATTGTGATGGCACGTCAGATTGCGTTGTCGATGGGGTTACGCTGTTTGTTGGAGTTGATGACGCACTGATAACAAAAAAAGGGATTCATTTTTACTTGTCATATTAATTTGTTGAATTATTTATTGATAACGAATGATAACATTTGCAGTGTCTTGCACTGGACTTTCTTATATATTATAAGTATTTGTTTTTACTTTCTCATACAAATACATCTTTTGACCTTCCCTGAATCGAGTCTGGCTATTTTTTTGATTGATGTCTGTGTGTGTGTGTCTGTGTTGATATAATTAAAAACTTACCAGTGCAAAATGTAGAAGATTTGATTTTTCCTATTCAATAATTATATCAAAATGTCAAACACGATATGCATCAACAAAAAAATACTTCCCAACACTGTTAAATGGAGAAATGGAAAAAAAAGAAATAGCTGCTTTACTCAGTATCATCACGGAAAATATGTTTTGTACCGTGAAATTATTCGGTAAAGATAAAACACGAAGCTTTTGTTGTTATTGGAATTTCACAACATGGAGTATATATTTTTTTTTCATCAAGGTAATATCCGAATATTTGAAAATCCGTTTAAAGTTTCTGGAAAAGTAAACACCACATTTATGATGCTTTACCATTCCGTAGCAGTAATCAAACAATTGGACACAATCACAATGGAATTATTTAGGATGTCTGGAATTACTTTCCAATTTCAATCCCTCTTTTATATGAACGTTTAAAAAAGTATGGAGATAGAAGGAAAGTTAATGTCTCGTAGAGTAAACATGCACTTCCGGTTTGAATATTCTTTAGCAAAAATAGGAGAATTTCTTACAAGATTCATATATTTATCTTTAACAGTTTGGCTGTAGAGCCCTCTCTCTCACATACACAGACAGGCACTATTCCAAAAATAGTTAGATTCGATTCAGAGAAGGTCAAAAGGTGTATTTCTATTGAAACCTCGCGATCGATTTTTTTCATGATTACAATACTTATTAGTTGGAGGTTTTGTTTAATTAGAGTAAAACACATTTTTAACTTTTCTTCATAACTTTATTTTGTAAAAACGAAATGTACATTTCGTTTTTACAAAATAAAAATTGTGAAGAAAAGTTAAAAGTTTGTTTTACTCTAACTACAATACTTACTTATTACTTCGTATAAGAAAGTAAAAACTAAAGTGTGTATTTTCACAATAAAATCAACTAGCCGATTCCCATTTAAACTTATGGTCGTTTAAGAGAACACACCCCTTTTCAATAAAAAACACGACTGCGTCGGCTAGCCCATACTTTAGAGGTCCAGGTCAATTGTTAGCTCAAACTGCATTTTTGGACGCCTTACATAGTTGATTCTATTTATTTTAAATATCGAATATTTAGATTCGTCATTAACGAATTACCTTCTTCCAGTTTAAATGTTCTCGCGCAAATTCTAATGTAGGTTGATTTTTTTTTACTCAGAAATGGCTTTTTGGCTGGTTTTCGGTCATTTAAACTAATTTCGCCTAGTCGACTTTGAATTTATTTGAGAAAGCGACCATCAACTTTTATTGGTGCAACTAGCCACATTTGTGACGTACGGATACATCAATATTCAATGTAAACGATCTTACCTAAATTGTTTGTACTAATTTCGCGATTATACTATTTGGTAATCATTATAATGTCGAGAAATAATCGATATATTTGATTAATGGTTTTTTTTCTTTACTCAATATTTGGATAAAATAGTTATCATTCGTTTAATTATCGATAGTAAAATATCGATTAATCGTTTGCTTATTAATGAATCAAATATCGATAGTCGATATATCAGTTATCAATTACTTGAAAATCGAATTATCGAAAATACTTACATTGACAAACATTTATTACGTAAATCATGATTTTTTAAATAAAACTTCTATAACTTACTTAGTTTTGCTTTAACTACCAAAAACAGTCAACAAACAGTATGTATTTTCGAATCATCTATAAAATATCCCTACGTAATCTATGACATTTCTATAACACATTGACGTTAGATACATACATAACTTCATGACTATTCCCATCAAATACGGTGGCAGAAAATCCTTTACTTATATCATAAACGTATTTAGTTGCGCTATTTACTTTCTTATACGAAGTAATAAGTAAGTATTGTAATCACGAAAGAATTAAATCTCGAGATTTTAATGGAAATACACCATTTGACCTTCCCTGAATCGAGTCTGACTATTTAAACTTAAGATTTGTAAATGCCTGGCAAGAAAACATACTATTTTTAAAAAGAATATTCAAATAGGAATTCATTTTAATAATTACTGCAATATCTGCTAAACGGTTGCACTTACAGTAAAAAAGTTTAGAAAAAAATCCCAGGTGCATTATAAGCACGTAAATGCATTTATACTTCCCAGTCAATTGCACGTCCAGGCATTTACACGTATTTTCAAATGCACTTCCAAACATTTGCACTTATCCGCCATTAGCACATATCAGCATTTGCACGTCCGGGCATTTGCACGTATTTTCAAACGCACTTCCAAGAATTTTCACTTTTTTGCCATTAACACGTATCGGCACTTGCACGCCCGAGCATTTGCACGTACATTCAAAAGCACTTCCAAGCATTTGCACGTATGCGTCATTAGCACGTATCGGCATTAGCACTTATGAGCATGTGCATGTTTTGGCAAATACACTTCCATACTTTGCAGTTCCAAGCATTTGCACATATTCGTCATTAGCACGTATTGGCATTTGCCAGTACATGCAAATGCTCGTAAGTGCAAATGCCGATACGTGCTAATGACGGATAAGTGCAAATGTTTGGAAGTGCAAATGCATGGATGTGTATTTGCCAAAACATGCACATGCTCATACGTGCAAACGCCGATATGTGCTAATGGCGGAAAAGTGCTAATGCTTGAAAGTGCAAATGCATGAAAGTGCGTATGAAAATACGTGTAAATGCATGGAGGTGCAATCTCCCGGACGTGCAATTGACTGTGAAGTGTAAATGCATTTAAGTGCTAATAAAGGTACTTCAAATTTCCTCAAAAACTGTGCCAGTTACAAGAAAATTACTGTATAAATTCTTACTTTTCTTATTTATATTGCCATAGTTATTTAGGTATAGGAAATTATATTTAATGAATAATCAACTATGTCTGCCAACGGTTTAACATGAAACCAAAATAGACTGAAATGTTTTGGGATTTGATATTTAACATCTATTATCACAAATAGATTAATGCCCGTATTAAAGCTATAACGAATCCTTATCTTGAAACGAACGTTAAAATTCCAGTTTTGTTATCCATAAAGGCCTGTAACGCTAAATGATTGTTAAATATTTCTTTAAATGTAACTACCAGATTTTGGTCCACTAAATACAGTAACGCCTCGTTTATGTGACACTAACATGCAACCCAACAAAAATGGTGGTTTCACGTGAGAAATCTATCTCATTTTCGTGTATATTAAGGTAAAATAGAATTTATAAAATACAATTAATGGCATTTGCGGCGTTAACGAACGATTCGGGGTTGTTATTAGTAAACATTTAAAAGTAAATGACATGTCAAAGGCA
>JADQWA010000149.1:32854-46723 GCA_018344505.1 Nebria ingens riversi | reverse complement strand
TATATATATATATATATATATATTTATATGTTCCGTCGGAGTTCGTCAAAAAATTGCTGATTATCTGTAAAATAGTACCTGTTTGAACTGTCTTTTTCGTGTTGATCTTGATGAACCATTGAATGGGTAAAACTCTGGCGAATAGGTAAAACTCTGGCTAGATGATGTTCTTCATTCTTCAAGGCGTTTGTTGTCGACTGGGCCCCTCCACTGCCACTATCTGACACATAACTAGACACTGGAACCATAAATTAAAGAACACCGTCAAAATTTGGTCAAAAATATTACAATAATTAAAAACTAATTATAAGACGTACTCCATAAAAAAGTGTCCCATTCCCAACGAGTAGCAGCGCTATATAAGCGCATATAATCATAGTCCTCATAGTTCTCATCTTTCAGTTCAGATTTTATTTGAATATTCTCCATAATATTTTCCATTTTGCCAGCACCATTCACCACACTCTGATTAATACAAGGTTCACTTTTAAAATTACAATTTGATATCTTTCACTGAATTCCCTTTACAATTTTTAACGCAGAGCTAGTAATTTTATTCACACCTTCCGGTTTAGAATTTGTATTAAGTCGCATTTTTGGACAAATATATATTTGTGACATATGTAAAATGTATTTTATTAAATTTAAAAAATTGCGATATTATTAATAGATATAAATTATGTAAGAAATATCAAAAATGTAGTATTATATTAATTAATTTGTTTTAATTATATTTATATATATATATATATATATATATATTATATATATATATATATATATATATATTATATTATATTTATTTAAAAAATATATAGTTTCACATTAATTATGTTTTGACCTTTACATTTATTATTTCAGTTTCGATCATTTCAATTCAATTAAACTTTTGCGTATACGTATTGTTTATATATATTTGATATTAAATAAAAATATTATAATATACTAATTTCCGTATTATATATTGTTTTGTCACTTATGAAATAACTATTATATTGATTTGTCAATTTGAATCACTTGATTTCAGTTTAAACTATTATGATGTCATTATCGACTAACCGGCGCTTGCAATACAAGCAAACTAAAAACACTACCAATGAAGTGCAGTAGCCCGTGGCTATTGTGATTACTGTAACAAAACACCGTCGCTAAGATTAACGACCAAATGAAACGGGGAGTTGTTACCGCCTTCTACTGGGCCCCTTGTCCCCCCAGACCAAAAAGGGAATACCCCTTCCTTGGCAGTAATGAATAGTTTAGGTGTGCGATTATGCAAAACAATATGACTAGATTTATTTAATTCTTTTTATTTAATGTTATTATCTATTCGCGACTTGCATTTCAGAATATAAATTCAATTTCTATAAAAATAGAAATTTAATTACATATTTAAGACTTGCAATATCACAATATGATTTTCTAAAAAAATTGAGTGTCACAAATTTATATATGTTCTAGATATTTTCCAAAAATGGTTATTGAAAAATAAATAAAATTTAATGACACATGAGATAATTATAAAATAAATTAGATATATCCTGTTTGTTTTAATTCAGTTGTATGTTTATGATACTTGATAATTATAACTTAGTAATTGCATCGAATTTTATTGATATACGATACAAATTGAAAATTGATTGTTTCCGGCGTTTTATTGTTTTCTAGGTGTTGTATTACATGTTTCTTCTTACTTTTTTGTGAATGTTAGAAACAAAAATAATATCCTTCTTGCATTCTCAATTTCTGCTGGATCTACTTTATCAAACATTTTATACTTGTACTTTCATAGAGTTGTTCTTAGACCCGTTAAACAGCATTTCTTTTTATATAGAATATAGGGAAGTTGATTTTAGTAGAAGTACTGGTTTTTAATCTAAGCGTAAATAATAATATTGTATTGTTTGTAGTGTGTTTGGGCTCCCATATTTTCCAGGTGTCTTATTTGATAGTTTATGAGTTCGATGTTTTTAAATTTTATTACCAATTGTATAAAGAATAAAATAAGATTGTTACAGTGATTATTGTTGTACCTACCTGTTAATGATAATCAACGATAGTTTTGCTTTAAAAAAAGACGTTTTTCATTTTCGGAGATATGGAATGAAATATGCAGCAATATAATTAATTAAAAAATTAATTTTTAAAACCGCAAAAGACATAATTGCTTATATGCCTTTTGTTTACAAAACGAGCAAGAAATAACAGTTACACATAGAGTTTCCTTTCTGAAGAACACAAAACCGTGATTGGCAACACTCATTTTGCCTTACGGTTACTTTGCTACCTTATTGAAGTACGCGTTTTGCCTTAGCTAGGGATTAACAGTCAAAGATTCTTAAATCGGCTAATTTTACAAGAAGCCTGTTTTAAGCAATGTATATATATATATATATATATATATATATATATATATATATATATATATATATATATATATATATATATATTACTGTTCATTGGGGACTTGTTCGCAGACATAATATAGGTATCAATTTTTTTATGTATTATTATTATTTTTTTTAAGATTTATAGCTAAATATATTAAACTCTAATCGTTAGCAAAATGTGTATAATATAATATAATAAACATTTGTAATCTATAATTTTGTTATAAAAATCTACACAGTTATCCTTCAAATTAAAAAATAAGGTTATTATTACATTCACTGCTTATTTCTAATGCTACGTTTGTCTGTCCACTGTATAATATGCATATGTAACATTCACAGCAACTCAACTTTTGAGCTTAGTTGTGTTACTTCACTTACCAACCATAAAACTACAACCTTACGTTATAAAGCAGACGTCGCGTCGTCTCCTCACGTCTTAAAGTACATAAAAGAACCCATAATTTTATTAAAAAAATTGCATATATATATTTGTCCAAAATTATTCATGATCAAATAGTAAAACATTTAAGTATCCCATAAAGAATTTTCGGGATACCAGGACAACTTCATAAATACCAGGACGTAGGAACACCCTAATTTATACTATGTAGTTTTCAGCATTTCTACTTTTTTATACGAAGTATAAGTAAGTTTGGTAATCATGAATATTTTCGAATTCGATATTTTAACGGAAATACAGTTTATGACCTACCCTGGGTCGAGTCAGACTATTTTCAGAATTACGTCTGTGTGTGTGTGAGCATTCTACAGTCAAAACTGCCAATGCTATAATCATGAAACTTTAAACTTAAGATTTATATATGACTCGCAAGAAAACCTTCTATTTTTTGAAAGAATATTCAAACCGGAAGTGCATGTTTACTCTAGTAATTTTCTGCGGATTCGCAATATCTCCAAAACAGCTGCACTTACAGCAAATATAGTTATATTAAAAATGTAAGATGGTAATAGTATGCACAACTCGTTTAAAAAAAATCTTTAAAAAGTGTATCTATACAAGAAAATTGCTATTGCAATTCTTAAATTACTTAATTATGTTGCCATGGCTACGTAAGTATAGGCAATTATTCTTATGACAAATAGATTTAGTTTAAAAGTGTTTCAAAGGTTAATAAAATATTAAAAATAAATTAAATTAATATTCTGTTACGTTTTTAGTTCATTGGACGACTAGAAAACGTCCGGCTATAATAATTTATTTTATAACGTAATGAGTTGCATATTTATATTTTAATTTCTTCCTATGTAAACGAAATATACATACTACGTATAAGAAAGGCACTGCAGATGTTATAATGTGCAAAAGCTGCAACCAAAGAAGTAGTCATTTAAACAGTAATTCGTAATGAAACTAATAATGATTCAGCATTCACATTACGATACGTATTTTAATCCTAATTCTTATTCTCACTGTCTTCTTTATTCATGATTGCTTGGCTATTGGTTACCTATATCGTTAGGTTAAATCTTTAAATATATTTATCTAATTATAAATTATCAGCATTTTTCAAATTAATAATGATTGAGATATCAAATGAAAAAAAGTCCCTTAATTCTCGTACTTTACCAACAATGAAATACATTACAGTACTTTGAAATTTGAACTCTATCGTGTTGTACTGTTAATGTAAATATTTTGTATATAAAAATATAAAGAAGAAATTTGATAAATAAACAAGCAAAACCCCCCGATTTTCTTGCTCTGAATGAAAATATCTCTATATGAACTATTTAAAACAGTTCTAATTTTTAATAGATATCCTTCAAAACGTTCAATTGTAAAGTTACACGATTTTATCGTGTTGTGCATGAATATCAAGAATAAAGGCAGTGTGCCTAAATATATTTGAAAACCATGTCGTGCATGAGTTAAAAGTAAAAGAACATTTAAAAAAATATATTCTTTTATTTTAACATTGTAAATTCTATTGACATCTTAAAACATATTCGTACATTATAATTTTATTTTACATCAGTAACTTTAAGTCAAACAGAGCTGGAAAGGAATTAACTTGAAAAAATATCTTACCAATTCACTAACAATGTGAATTAAATCACAAATCAAAATAAATTGTAATTATGGGAATCGCAATTCAGTCGCAAGTAGTATTATATTATATTTTATACTTACTTATTTCGTTAGTTTTTAGCACATGCCAACATTATTCGCTTCTAACATAGAATATAGATAGCCCCATTATATGTAGATTCATACAGAATTTACGCAGTATTTTAAAATGAATTAAGCCTTTGATAAGGTAATTAAGCCTAGTAACAATTCTCAAGCCCAATATTCGAAATGGCTTAATTCACGTGATTTAAAAAAAAAGATTTATCTCAGTTTGCAATTTCTTTTTATTTAATTCATGACCAGCTTTGACGTCAATAAATTAAAAATAGCTTAACATATTAATCTTATGTCCCATTGGCTTGGAAACTAAATTATCTGCAGCAGCAGATTATCGATCAGAAATATAACATTTTGGAAGAAAATATTCTCTTATTTTAACATCGTAAAATCTATTCCGAAATAGTGTAGCCACGTTAAAATAACTAGAAATTCCATACTAGAACCATTTAATATTATATGCATATGCATGTATGTGTGTATATAATATATGCGCATAAAATATAAAGAGTCTGTTGGAGTGAGCGAATGTATGTAGAATGTATGATGGCCGCTGAAGTCACGTACATGTTCCAGTTGCATTTACATGACGCGTTTCACAGTTTTTAATGGATCTACCTATATACATACATACATACATACGCATTCTTATCGTATCACGCGGTGTGTGGGTGGGTGCGCAGTTCACGTGGGCTGATATCACACATTCTATCATCTCACTTTTTATTCAACTACAATACTTATCTTATGTTGATTATATAAAATTTAAACCTAAACAAATTACAACAATAATTAGATTTAGTTTCAACCGTTTATCAAAACATACTCCCCATATAGAAACATTCAGAATATAAACAATTAATTCGACAATAATCAAAACCATGATTGCCAATGTAACAATAATAGGTTAACAATCAACCCAATAAACTTTTGTTTTTATTAAACCAGGTCCACACAGGAATAAAACGAATATTCAAATAAAAATATTTAATGTTTAAACATTTATATCTTATATACAAGAAAGCATGATAGATGTGTATGTACTCAATATTAACAATTTACAAAAAGGGAAGAATGCTACAACAAAATAAAAAAAATTATAAAATTTGGCGATATAAATAAATACAGAAAACGTATTTGTTTCTAAAGAATAAATGTTTATATAAGTATCTATTTAAATTAAATATTTTGTATAGGATGGGCTATCTATTGTTTTTTTTTTTGAAATGCGTGTTATTTCGACAGTTGCACTGCCAAACTTCCGCTGTAAGGAGGTTTGACACTACATATCTATCAATGTCAAGTGCGTCAGTGTTGCAAAATGCAACCACTGTCGAAATAACACGCACTTCAAAAACAAGCCAACAGGTGGCCTATCCTATATCTATAAAAAGTATATTTATAAATTTTCTGCTTGAACCAAGCTTCTTGTAAAATTTGCCGTTTTAAGAGGATTAAGGTACCTTTTCTGTTTATCTTTAGTCAGAGTCCGAATGAGTAACCTAAATAGACACTTAAGGAACCGCGAAGCAAAATGAGTGTTGTCCGATCAGGCGGTATAAAATGAATTATTTGTTTAAAATGTTTAAAAACCCTAATATTTACAATATTTAATAAGAATTCTGGGCTCCTTTTAATACCGAGATACAGCTAAGTATAAGTTAACGTATATGTATGCCTATGTTTCATTGATTATTATTATGTTTCAACAACAATATTTCTAATAATTATGTGGCAGCTTTTGGTTTACTTTCGAAAAAAATCCTTTTTAGAAGCCCTCTGTCTTCTGATGTATACCGTCGATTGCATTTAGAATGCGAGTTGATCTAATTTCGTTTGTGAATAAATAAACAATATACATTAAAATAAATAAATAATATATTTTCGAAATCACGAAGATGTGCAACTGATTTCAATGAAATAATTTTTTAAATTAGTACTAAGTACGGAGAGCTAAAACACAAAATACATCGAATGAAGATAGGAAACAGTGCACCCTACGAATTATTTTATGTTTTGAAAACTATTCTAATGAACCGAAAGCCACACCGCTCACGCGAACTGAGTACAATGACATCTTTAATTCTTGCATTAGCAATTGAATTAAAAATAGACAACGAAATGTTAAAATGTGTAAATAAATGTGCAATATCAGTTATCTTCTCACATGACAAATCACGGAAAAAATAGCAGTACCCCTTCGAAAAATAAAGGCGGAAGGTGTGGTGAGGGAAAGTGTGAAGTGATTGCTATCCTTCTCCAGCAATCAACATAGTTTTGCATTTTGTTACGGTGAGTCATTCTAAGAAATGATCCATTTAAAATCGCCTTCAAGTCACGTACACGTAAAGTAAAGTCGACGTTCTTTAGTGTTTTCTTTTGTTTTTATGGAAAATAAACGAAACGCCCGCGAGAATTCAAATGATGATTTTGTTATTTCTGCGACGAAATATATGACTTCCGTTTGTTAAAGGATTAAGGAAATAAGTCATTTTCGTACATTGGCGACGTAAACAAGACCTTCTTACATTAATAGAATTTTTGTGCATGTATACAACTGCCGCTTATTGTTCATTCTCCTTAATTACCATGTCCAGAGAATTCATCGTCGATATCAGTTCATCGCTAGAAAATCTTTCGTTTTTTTTTGTATTATTTTTAAAATATTCTTTAGCTTTATATTATATTATATTTTACTACATTTATTTAGTAATTAAAATTATTATTTCACTTACTTGTATATACAGAACTATATCTAGATTATAGCGACATTTGGTCAAATGTGACTCTACAGATTGGATATTTATTTTTAAAAGTACCAAATGAAGCATAAATAAATACTAAGTTGTTTATCCTATAGCTTTTTCTTTATAATTTATATTCAATAATAATCGTACCTGATTGAACTTATAATTACTTATTACTATACACTTAAATTTGAGAAAGGATGGTATTTTCAACTTATAAAACATCGGCCATGTATTGGGCTCTAAACTTTCTTTTACGTAGTCAGTATATTTTGATTTGATAGTATATAAATTAAAATATAAAATGTTTAAATTTAAAAGAAAATATTTTCATTCATTATGTCTAGTAAAATTGTGGTAAAGTTTGATTATTGTCAGATTTCTAAAAAAACATATGTATTTTAGATTTAAAATGTTCGATTCTATAGAAGATATAATTATTCATTACACATTATTAAAAATTATTATGGCTGGACATTTTTTAGTTTTCAAATGAACTTTAAACCTTACAAAATATTTGCATGTAATATTTTAAATTATTTACTAACCTTTGTAACGTTTTTTCACTAAACTTATTTGTGACACTGACAATAAATGTTAAATGTCAAAAATTTGAATATTTGAAACAATTGACATGCATAGTAGATGCGATTTATTATATATAATTTCCCATACCTACGTAACTATGGCAATATCAATAAAATAAGATCTTGTAACTGGTACTTTTTGAAGAAATGTTTCAAATAAATGTTGTGCAGAATACTAAATCTTTCAATGTTATTCTAACTATTTTTACTGTAAGTATAGCCGTTTCGGAGATATTGCAGAAATTGCAAAAAAAGTCTTAAGTAAACATGCACTTTCGGTTTGAATATGGTTTTCAAAAATAGGAGGTTTTTCTCCCAGGCATATACAAATCTTAAGTTTAAAGTTTCATAATTTTATCTTCAACAGTGTAGGCTGTAGAGCGCATACACACACACACACACAGACAGACGTCATTTCAAAAATAGTCAGACTCGATTCAGGGAAGGTCAAAAGGTGTATTTCCGTTAAAATTTCGAGTTTTTTTTTCGTGATTACAATACTTACTTATTACTTCGTAAAAGAAAGTAAAAACAGAGAGAGAAATTTATTATATAGATTTCATTTGAATAGGATATATTTAAAATATTTATAAGATGCCAATAGGTTAAACGAATTTGCTGGAATACTGCTTGATTAAATAAATGAGAGATATAATGTGTGCCATCTGTTGGTTTCTTTTGAAGTGCGTTATATTTCGACAGTTTCGAACACTGACACGCTTGACATTGATAGATATGTAGTGTCAACCTCCTTACAGCGGAGATCGAAATTACACGCACTTCAAAAAGAAATCAACAGAAGGCCCAACCCTATATTAATATAGATATTGAAAGAAATAACATTTTAGGTATAGATACACAATAAGCCCTTAAAGATGTTCAGTTGGTATAAAAGTACCGTTAATTCAAATTAAACAAGTACCTACACTGTCTTTATTATATATACAATGGTTAGTGCGTGCAATGAGTATACACATTTAGTATTGCGTGTAAACAAGTCAAAATAATTTATTTGTACGCGCTAATCATTGCTAGGTTTGCTTAATTCGGCTTGTTTGGGTACGATCGGAGAAAAATGTCACC
The DNA here is from genome assembly GCA_018344505.1 of Nebria ingens riversi. NCBI lineage: Eukaryota > Metazoa > Arthropoda > Insecta > Coleoptera > Carabidae > Nebria > Nebria ingens. The sequence goes on along the minus strand of JADQWA010000149.1, from coordinate 37,767 downwards.
AATTTGGTCTTAAGAGCGACAACCAATAAACATTAAAGGAATCAAAAGATTCTGTTAATATGTAAATTGGTTATATAAAATTCGTTTCCGAGAGAATAGTAAACATAAGATGAATTCAAAAACCAGGCTTTTCTTTTCCTCTTATATAAGGTATGCATGCACAATGACGTATAAGTGCCTACATATGAGAGTAAATGTTAGATATAGAGTACAAAGCATAAAAGTGCGTGTGCGTGTTTTTTTTTTAATTTGTGATGAGAGAAGAAGAATTCATAGGTCAAGCAAGAAGGATAAAACAGCATTTTTGAATATTTTAGTGAATGAAGCTATTTTAGTGTGCTAAGTTTACAAAGATAGAGTTGAAAAGCAAATAATAGTATAAATGAAAGTGCTTGAAAGCAACCCCATTTATAGAAAAAGGCATGATGATATACATATGTGTGTAACCTAATGTCTTTTAAATATATGGCATTTGACGTGTGGGTATGGGTATTGATGCTTATAGTTCGCCCGTAAGACCAAAACGTTAACCAAATTGTGGGCACCCAACTAAATCCAATCGGATTTTTAATTTGATTGGCCTTTACTTCAGGAGATATAGGAGGTTAAACAAAAAAGACTAGCTTTAAGATTTATTTTTAAAAATGTAGAGAATTTATCCCAAAAATTTTAATTTGTAAAACCGAGAGGTGAAATCTATATAAAATAATATTAAATTTTAAACACTAAATCAATAAAATATACGCCAACCTATTCTTAATCATATCCCGTAGAATTCGGTAGTTCGAGAATTTCTAAATAATACAAATATATATATTGAACATATCCCAAATGCTCACCGCCGGCCAATTTATTCTTGAAATACCAGTAACATTTTTTTTAATTATTCATATTATCCCAAAACGTATCATATTTTAACTATTAATATTATATGATTGTTGTTTTGATAGAAGTTTTGGTTATAATATCGATTGTTTGTAAATCAAAAAGCTCGTCGTTTGTTAACATATCATTCTTACTTTTAATTTGTATTTTCGTTGTTATCATACACTGGCGAAGCCAAAACTTATTTAATTCGAGTTTCTGTATTTTTAATTTACTTTGAAGCTACAATTTGATAAATTCCAATTTAACCGGATAGGTTGTATCGACCATGTCTTTGTTTTCTTTAAATATTTCATTCTCTTCGGGCATTCATTAAAAAGTACAAATATACAACAATTGAGACAAACGACATGTTGTATAATGTATATTATAAGAAAGAAAGAAAAAAAACTCGAACATAAGGCGTTATGAATCAATGAAGCACTTTGACAATAATAGAATATTTGAGTCTTGTTAGTTTGGCATATCATTGTTTGCTTGTAGATTGTTTTTGTTTCAGGCTTCATTAGCTTCACGTGTTCTAATAATTGACTTGTTTAGAAAACACATATCATATTACTAACCGGCAACTGGTTTGAAATTTCACTAACTGTGAGTGTGTGATACGTTGAACTTTTGAATGCTACATACATATTATGTTCCTGATTTATTTACGAAAATATTCACCTAATGTTTTTGTTTTGTAGTCCTAAATTTATGTATTCTAGTTAGAAATACTGATTTTCAAATTTATTAGTGTTCTATAGTTGTTGATCAATCTTCAAGTATGTTTCGTTATTACATTGTCAACACATTTTTCATTTAGATGTATCAAATATCTTAAAATTAATTAATTTGACTGATGTAAATAAAGTAATAATAGTTAGATATACTAATGGGCCAATGCAACATTGGAAATAATAATAACATTTTTCTCTATGACGCTAACGCATAACTAAACCAGAATATTTATGCAGTTCAAGATTAGATGTGTGATATTTTTATTTCCATTAATTTGTGATTTGTACTACGGCGATAGCTCTTTTCTCTTTGCTATGCTTAGTGATTTATCCTTAGACAACACTCAATTTATTTCGCAGTGGGTATAGGTCCTTTCTAGCGTTTGATCTTCGGTACTCTCAGGTTGTTAAAATCATTGCTAACGCAAAATTACACGTCAAATGATACGCACTTCTGAAACCCCTTGTTGCAGGTGCCAGTTAGTTGCTTTCCATTTAGAACCGACTCTGTTTATACTGAATTTGCATATGCATTGCTCCTTGTCACAATTTGTTTCATATATTACGATTTCTCGTGTTAGGTTTTAATAAATTGTGCATTATGTGCTTGTATTTCGATAAATTAATTTACCGCTTATACACTTATGTCCAGTTACATAAAAGAGTTGAAAATAGTTATTTGATAATCCGTCAAGCATAAAATTCGCATACCTTTTGATCCGTGCACACTTTTAGACAGTTGACGGTGTTTCACGAAATTTTCTGCAACCGGGTAATACACTGTTTAACTAAAGCAGCTAATAATAATAAGTTTTAGCTCACCATACGTAGTACCGAAGAGCATTCGGTCGTGTGTCTGTTAGTTTCTCGGATTGAATTTTTTAACAACTTTTTATCGTCCTTAATTCAAAAATATATATCTCATATACTTGGATATTATTCACTCGTTCGTAAGACCAAAATTTGCCGCTCCTTCTCCGCTCTAGATACTAAACGGATTGGCATCAAAGTTGGTATAATTAATCTATGGGTACACAATTCATACTGTTCACATTTTAAATCCACCAGATCCTTTATTTTCGGAGTTATTAGGACCCAAAGAAAGCACCAATCTTAAATAATAAAGGCGGGCTCTGAACAACGGTGATAATAAGTATATTGTATATATTGTACCTATAGTTTATAAATTTAGTTATATAATGTAAAAAGGAAGCTAAGAGTGTTCAGAGACTTACCAAAATACTACAAAAGCGTTCAAACTTTATAATACAATTTATAGATGCATCTCACATACGTTTGTAAAGTTTGAGCACGTTTAAAGTTATATAGTTTTAATATAACATGAAATAAAAGAAAGAAAAATGCTTAAACAAATTCGGAATTTTAATAATTGGCAAAGGATGTATGTAAGAATATTAATGAAATATTCACAAGCATGTTTTTGAAAATTTAAACGAAATCATTGAATAATTCACTGGATAATATCCAATTCTGTAGAATGACTGTTTTGAAATAACATTAGCGTACTGGCTGATTCATAATAAATTGTGTTATCTTAAATACTAAACACGGAAATTTAAACTGAATCACTTCTATACTTTATTCCCTTCAAATTCAACGTTAAATGATTATAACAAAAGATATATGTAGCAAATCATAAATAATTGAACACAACAATTAAAAACGAAACCCAAACTTCGACAAACAGTTTATATTAAAGTTTAACGTTTAACGCTTCTCAGAAAGACGCTTGAAATTAAAATGAATATATAATAAAATGTATATAATTGTTATAAAAATTGCAATTATCGTTTTAAAAAAATATTTCTTAAAATTGAATTCAGATATTCAGATATACCTATTCACTCTAAGAAAGAAAGAAGCTGTCATAAATAATAAATTTATCTAATACAAATAATTAGCAATGAGAAAATACATTCAAATATGTAAATTTAGGGATAATCACTTATGAGTTGTTTGCAAAGTATAGTAGGTATAGGTATTTGTTAATTTTGTTTTAAACTGTTTTATTTCTGCAATTGTACCTTCTGAGCATAAATAATATTATTATAAATGTTATCACAAACATGCTTTGTTATTAAAATACCAGAAGGTAGTTCTAAATATGTTTTTTTTTTCAATCGCATAAATTAGTATAAATTTGAGATTGTTGATATTTGATTTCATTGTTGATATATGAATGTTGGAATAATTCACTGTTGATTGTTCATTTGAATTGCGATGTCCGGATTTGGTTTATGCTACAAATGCAAACTTTGACATAAAATAAGAGCTTTGTGAGTGGTATATGAGGGTTTTACGAATCATAGTTAGAAACCAGGTCATTTGAAATATGCCCAACATCTAACTTCAATATCACCGTATACGTAATACTATCCTAATCGCTTAATTATATTTTATTAAAAATATAGAATATTCAATATCAATTGAAACCTGATCTCGGTGGTTGGTGGTGATATAATTATACGAAACATACACATACTATAAAAATATTACTGAGCGAAAGGAAATGGTCACTAATACATCACGGCAAGCACGACGCGACACATTTGTATAGCACGTCAAAAACCAATGAAAATGTCAAACGTCCGACAGCGACAGCGGTGTCGCAATATTTATTATTATTTGAACATGTTTTATTGTTCACATCATAAACTTATAAATTATGAATAATAACCCAAACCATTAGGTACTCAAACATTTCTAGAACAATAAGCTAGCGGAAAAACGAAAAGAACTACACGTGCATGTTTAAATGCTTTTTCTGTTATTTGCTTTGCTCACATATGTATATATTTTTTAAAAAAGTTTTAAGTTCTCTTTTATTTTTCTCAAGTCTACAGTTATGGGTTAAGTTGTTTGATATGACATTAGAATATATGTATATATTAGGTATATTAAATAAAATGAGGTATAATGTGCAAATATCCAATTTTTATTGAAAACCGAATATTCATATTAACAACATTACTACCCATTGTGTATTTTTATATATCACTCAAACAGAATAACAAACTCCAAGTGATTCATTTATGATATACTAGTATTATTTTTTTACTGTTATTAATTTATTTGAATGCAAAATATGTAACCTATTTTAGCGTCCATAAATATAAATCTAAATTTTTGTAACTGTAATTTTAATATAAGAAAAACATCTGCAGTGCATTGCACTGAACTTTCTTATACGTAGACTCAGATAAAGAGGTTAATATATAATTTTAAACATTCAAGAATATAGTCATTCTAGACATACTATATTAGAAATTAAACATCGGCCATGTGTTG
>JADQWA010000149.1:0-32754 GCA_018344505.1 Nebria ingens riversi | reverse complement strand
TGGCTAGCTGTGAATGCACCTTTAGTCTCGGTAAGTACCTACTAGTTAATACATTTTTCTTCACTCGTAATAAGTTTTATGCAATGAATCCATAGTTTTATTTATTATTATATTGGGAAAATAGTATAATTCAAGTTATTCATGTTCTTCGAAAGTATGGTTATAATGAATGTTTGGTTTATGCACATAGACATTGATCTGTAGGCTTTAATTTTATTTATTTAACCGAATGCTCATATTTGTTAAATTAATGTTATATTAAATTATGGTTAATCAAACAAATACTAAATTTTTGCTGTTATTTATATTTATTGCGCATTTTGCGAAAAATATATATAATTACACAAATTAAACCTTAAAAGATATTCGATATAATAAAATATTTAGGTATTTGGTAGTATTTAATTCTACTATTTCATCGTCGGAACTGAATTTGCATTTTATGCAAGTAAATCATTCTCGCAATGCTTATATTTATATAAACTAATTTAATGTTTATAGCGCATAATTTCACGGATAAAATGATATGAAAATTGTTATTTTCCAGGCTTTAGATAAACATAACATTCTTTTATGGCCCGTTGTATTAAACAATCGCAAAGCTGTTTTGCAGCGACGCTAACCGAGAAACTGTTTTAACTTCGAACTAAAATTAAGATATTTAATCAGCATACCTACACTAACTTTAAGATATGTTATTCTTGAATTTAATCTTATTGGATTAATACGCCAAAATTAGTACAACTATGGCATTTGAAGAAACCTATTACAGATAACAAAACATTTCATAATTAATAACCTGTTTTTTGTTTTATATTGAATATATTTCGCACAAAAAAGTTCGATCTCGTGTTTAATTGCAACATTGTTAAAAGTATAAATAAATACAATTTTGTCACACGCAAGTATCATAGTATCTACATATATGTGCACCTTTATTCAATAAAGGTGAGCATTGATTAAATGTGCATACACCGATTATAATCCTAACCATTCCCATTGCCATTTTGTTTGCTTTATAGTCATAAATCTCTGAGTTTGTTTTATAGCGTACAGTTATTGCGCCTTATTGAGTTCTATGGTTGTTTGAATAAAATTGCGAATGAATAGATTTGATTATTGTATATTAATTTCTTTAGATAATATATCTCTACCATTTATTCGTTTATCATCATTGTCACTAATTTCGATGACAAAGATTGGGTGACATTTCTATCCATTGGCAGAAATTTAATATTCCTAGCTAAATATACAGATAAGACTTATCTAATCTAATAATGAAAGTATATAGTAGGATTTCGTCGCCATTTTGTTAAATATTTCCTAATAAAATAATTATGGGCAGTTGCACCAATAACACTTAATCTAATCCTAGATTTAGTCAATTTGTTTATTATTTTATTGTGAAGTTAAACAATAAATAGCGCTAAATTTAATATGAAGAATAATAGTTTGTAAAGTTTAATTTTAGTTGCAAACTTAACCTAAAATTGATTCATGTTGGTGCTATCGGGCAATAAGTATTACATCTGTTAATTATTGCTTAGAATAATAGGTTTATTTTCAACAAAAACGTTTAAAATTGTCAGATAAATGGATTAAAATTTTCCTGCCACAATTATACACCTATACTCGTACACTGCACTTATTGTCATGAAATAAATATCATTTTGTTAACATATTTAATAGGTTAGAAATTGAACATTCAAAATTTATTATTAAAACCTCAAAATCGTATATGTATAAGATTGTATCTTTTAAACAAATCGTATTTATTTCATAAGTTTGTATTGATGACAATTAAGGGCAGCGGCCCGCGAAAGATTGTCAAGATGTAACTTGATGTAAAGGGATTCCTGCCACCCCATTGGATGGGAATAGGCATGAGGTTATGTATATTTTTAAAATTTATATATAATTTGCCGCTTTAGACAAGAATTAATAAAATATTCAGAAAGGTAGAAGAGATACAAATGACGCTATATGTTGATTATTTATTTAATTGTGTCGATTTTGTGAATATTATGACGAAAGAAGGTCTATTCTCCAGACAAATGATATTCAAGTGTTCTAGTAATAAAGTATTTAAGTGAAGGTGTAAACTTACCGTGGCCATAATATGCGATATCATTCTCGGACGATTCTCGGAAAAATTGATAGCTTCTGTGATGTCATTCATTTCATAACGCATTCGAATCGCTTCTTATTTCAATAACACAATATCAACACTCAACAACAACCACACAAATATCCCCACACACGTGAAACAATTCGATGGCTGCAACCGCTCTTGCAATGCTCAACAACTCAACTCTCAACAGTGATAACTCAGGTTACATATTTGTTTTAAAAAACATCACAATTTTTATTTGCACTCATTAAATAATATTTGCAGTAAACAACACACTTGAAATCTGTTAGTTTTCTAATAGTACTTACACAGGTTTGATTTTTACTTATCGTCGCGTTTTATTTATTTTATAACAAGTTCAACTACCTTGGTTAGAAATAAAAATTGTTATATTATACCCTTGTTTACTAATTCATCAACTAACTCGAATAATAAAATAACTACTGACATTTATGGCTTTAAAAACTAAACAGTAAACATCAGGAAAGTAAACATTGTTTCTTATTTTTTTATTTGTTTTCCCGCAATATTTAACACGAATTTTAGAAGATGTTGTTATCATAGCAAAGTACTACATGCGACTAAAAAGTATGTGGCGAACTGTTTCAACTTAGCGTCGCATTCTCGCTGAGAGTGTACTTTGGAGTGGGGGTATTTCTCCGCTGTTTACACCGTCTTGACAGAGACAACACTATCACCTACACTTTCCGAATGACAAAGAGAGCGATAGTATGTTTCCATCTTGATATTTGACAGGTGGGAATTTCGAATGACACGTATAATACGGTGTGGAAATTGACAAATTATTTCATGATTGCATAATGATTAAATAGAAATGGTTTATTGTTTGGTTTGCATTATTTTTGTTTGCTTTGCAATGTTGGTGGTCTTGTTAGAGTATATATTCATTGTTTTTTTTTTCAATTTTCTTCTTATTGAGAGTTTAGGATTTCAATTATTATGTTTGTATACTTTGATTCATGTATTCCTATATGATACTTTCTTTGCCGTGTACCCAATAAAGAGAAAAATCACACTTCAACATATTTTTAGCTCGCCGTACGTAGTACCGAAGAGCTTAAGTGTTTGTCAGCATAATTAGTCTGTAACATTCTCGGATTGAAAAATTTCCTTAACAAAAAGTTCGTCATTTATCGCCCTGATGACGAAAATGTAAATATCTCAAATACTTGGTAAACATGTTGGTCGCTCGCTCGCTCGCTAGTCGTAAGATCGACCATCCTCACCTCTTCTCTTCTGTAGTTACTAAACCGATCTCAGCCAAATTTGGCACACATATTGTATAGGGGCCCAATACCATCCGGCCGTAAATTAAATCCAATCAGAGCCGTACTTCAGGAAATATTGGGGCCGCAATAAAAAATTACACCATTTAGAAAAATAATAGTTATACTAAAAAAATCTACGTAATTTTCCAAATTATTTGATGTATTTAAACATTTTTTAGATTACAACTGAAAGCCGTAAAAAAAATAATGAACATGATAATTATTTAAAATAAATCAATTATAAAAATATTAATTATACCAAACAAATCTACGTAAAATTACAATTTTTTTGATGTATTTAAAGTTTATTCAAGTTATAACTGAAAGCCGTAAAAAAATAAGGAAAATAATAATTTAGAAAATAAATAAAATCAATAAAAAAACAATTGGACTGTTTTTGTTTTTTTTCCGGCTTACGCGATACTTTAACTAGTGCATATGACAGTTGATAATTTAGATTGATTACTATATCGTTGTTGATTTGATTTTTACTATGATTATAGTGCAATAATAGTTATTTATACAAAAATTCGACATGCCAAAGTTTAGGGAACAGCTCGCCGACGCCAAGTATATTTTTATAATAACCAAGGTATGAATAAAGATATTTTTGATTAATTACTATGCCATTGTTGGTTTAATTGTTGCTGTGATCGCTATAAATATATTGTTTATTTATTCAGAAATTCGCCATGCCAAACTGTAGGCATTGGCTATGCCAATGCGAAATAGCTCGCCGCGGGCGAGCTCTGAGCATTGGCCAAGCCAATGCTTGTTTTTTTATCGAAATTGCTGTTTGTAAAATATATAAGTAAAACAAACTTGGTGAACAGTTTATAGTTCTGGTGTAGTCACTGATTCCCAAACTACAAGATTACAGACAACATAACCAATTACATCACGTATCTTACAATATAATTTGGATCTATTTATTGTTTTATTGGGAGTGTATTGCTAAAATTTATTAGTAAAATTAGTTTGTAAATATTAATCAAATTCATTTCTCAAATAACAATCTCTCAAATAACCTCAGGAACATTTTGAATAATGATTTTACTAATGTAGTATTTTACAACAATAAAAAAATTGGACACTGTTACAACAAATTAAAATCCAAAACACCAATTGGGTGAACAATCAAATGTAATATACAAAATCGAATGTACACAATGTCCAGGGTATATATTGGACAAACAAAACAATACTTAAAAAAACAGAATAAAAAGCCATAAATATGATTGCTCTACGCTAAATAAAGAAAAACAGCCTTAAGTTATCACAGCATACATTATGACCACCGTTTTGATTTTGACAATGTTCAAATATTGGACAGAGAAAACAATTACAAAAAACGCAATTTTCTAGAAATGGTTCATATTTTTAACAATAAACATTGTATTGATTATAGAATGGACACTGATAACTTAAGCAAGGTTTATTCAAACATCTAAAAATATAAGTTTAAACAAAAATAAAGAGGAACAACATATTAAACACAAATTAATAAGAATTTAATACAAAACATTTTTAATACTATAAGAAATTGTTTTGTAAACGTCCAATATAAACCCCCATCTACCAACTATGTTTATAATTAAATATAAACATCGGCCATGTATTGGCCCTAAACTTTCTTTTATGTAGTCAGTATATTTAGATTTGATAGTATATAAATAAAAATATAAAATGTTAAGATTTCAAGAAAATATTTTCATTCATGTCCAATAAAAGTGTAAAGTTAGTTTATTGTCAGATTTCCAAAGAAAATATATGTATTTCAGATTTTAAATGTTGGATTTTATAGTAGTATAAACAAAATATTATTATTCATTACATATTATTAAAAATTATTATGGCCGGGCATTTTTTTAGTTTTCAAATTAACTTTAAACCAGAGAAAATATTTATATATAATATTTTAAATTATTTACTAACCTTTGTAACGCTTTTTTCACTAAACTAATGTGTAACACTAACAATAAATGTTAAATGTCAAAATATTGGAATATTTAAAACATTGACATGCATAGTAGATGCGATTTATTATATATAATTTCCCATACCTACGTAACTATGGCAATATCAATAAGATAAGATCTTGTAACTGGTACTTTTTGAAGAAATGTTTCAAAGAAAAGTTGTGCAGAATACTAATATCTTTCAATGTTATTCTAACTCTTTTTACTGCAAGTATAGCCGTTTCAGAGATATTGCAGAAATTGCAAAAAAAACCTATGAATTTTAGATTTAAAATGTTTGATTCTATAGTAATATAAAGAAAATATAGTTATTCATTACACACTATGAAAAATTATTATGGCCGGACCTTTTTTTAGTTTTCAAATGAACTTTAAACCTCACAAAATATTTTCATATAATATTTTAAATTATTTACTAACATTTGTAACGTTTTTTCACTAAACTTATTTGTGACACTGACAATAAATGTTAAATATCAAAATATTTGATATATGGTTCACTTTTTCAAGAAATGTTTCTAACAAAAGTTGTGCAGAATACAAATATCTTTCAATTTTATTCTAACTATATTTACTGCGTTTCGGAGATATTGCTGAAGTTGCAAAAAAAAGTCTTAAGTAAACATGCACTTCCGGTTTGAATATGCTTTTCAAAAATAGAAGGTTTTCGCCCCAGGCATATACAAATCTTAAGTTTAAAGTTTCATAATTTTATCTTCAACGGTGTAGGCTGTAGAGCGCATACACACAGACACACAGACACACAGACACACAGACACACAGCCACACAGACACACAAACACAGACGTCATTCCAAAAATAGTCAGACTCGATTCAGGGAAGGTCAAAAGGTGTATTTCCGTTAAAATTTCGAGAAATTTTTTTTTCGTGATTACAATACTTACTTATTACTTCGTAAAAGAAAGTAAAAACAGAATAAAACATCGGCCATGTATTGGCCCTAAACTTTCTTTTACGTAGTCAGTATATTTTTGATTTGATAGTATATAAATTAAAATATAAAATGTTTAAATTTAAAAAAAAAATATTTTCATTCATGTCCAGTAAAATTGTGGTAAAGTTAGATTATTGCCAGATTTCTAAAAAAACCTATGTATTTTAGATTTAAAATGTTCGATTCTATAGTAATATAAAGAAAATATAATTATTCATTACACATTATTAAAAACTATTATGGCCGGACATTTATATTTATATATAATATTTCAAATTATTTACTAAACTTTGTAACGTTTTCTCAATAAACTAATTTGTAACACTAACAATAAATGTTAAATGTCAAAATATTTGAATATTTAAAACAATTGACATGCATAGTAGATGCGATTTATTATATATAATTTCCCATACCTACGTAACTATGGCAATATCAATAAGATAAGATCTTGTAACTGGTACTTTTTGAAGAAATGTTTCAAAGAAAAGTTGTGCAGAATACTAATATCTTTCAATGTTATTCTAACTATTTTTACTGCAAGTATAGCCGTTTCAGAGATATTGCAGAAATTGCAAAAAAAGTCTTAAGTAAACATGCACTTCCGGTTTGAATATGGTTTTCAAAAATAGGAGGTTTTCGCCCCAGGCATATACAAATCTTAAGTTTAAAGTTTCATAATTTTATCTTCAACGGTGTAGGCTGTAGAGCGCATACACACAGACACACCGACGCACAGACCACACACACACACACACACAGACGTCATTCCAAAATAGTCAGACTCGATTCAGGGGAGGTCGAAAGGTTTTTTCGTGATTACAATACTTACTTATTACTTCGTAAAAGAAAAGTAAAAATAAAAAGAAGAATGATTATAACGTATGTCATTGTGCACTACACACAATTAATAAATAATAATTTTATATATCTTTGTAAAAATTTAATCACTGTTAAGTCGACTTAACCAACAGTCACACGTATGTGTGTTTTGTGCTTGTTTTTTCGTAAAGAATATGTCCACGTTTCTTTTTTCAAATTTCATATACAATAACAATAATAAAAATAAATCTAATTTTTGCTTCACATTTTAACATTTTAAACACCAAAAAAAATCTTCTATTTCTTATGGTAAGGATTTTTGTACATGTATACAATTTTTGTAAAATAACTTATACAATGTTTGTTTTTGCAAAAAAATAAAAAAAACTGCTCTGAGGAAGGTCGTATCTCGACCGAAACGTTAGCACAAATGGAAAATTGAATTTTATTAATCCGACATTATCCATCTTCCGATGAACCATCCTGCTTCATATCTTATTTATGTTTTCATAATTATGTAGGTATGGAAAATTATATTTTATACATCGTATCAACTATGCCTGTCAATAATTTGGGATTTCACATTTGGCATTAGACATAGATTGTCACACATAGATTATTTATATAAATATTCTGTTATTTAATTTAGTTGAAAACTAAAAAAATCCGGCCATAATAATTGCTTATATGTTCTGATGAATAATTATATTTTGACTACTTTTAATAAAGTCCAGTGCGGTCCACTGCAGATATATTTTTCTGGTAGCTAAATGTACAACTGAGAAAGAGAAAAGGAAATAAATTGGAATGAAAAGAGTAACTAATAATTGGCAGAGATATCAGGATTGTACGTTTGACTCGCACTTCTTGTTGCATGTTCAAATATCAATATTTTTGTTTTAATAAATATAAAAGAAGTACTAATGACATAATAAACATATTTTTGGTATCTTATGACTGTTTTACAATAAAAGGCATTTTCTTTAAATTAAATTAGTATTTGTGAAAGTGATGAGAAATGGGTAATTACAACCCAGTATCCTAACAAGGGTGGGATGTACAGGGTACCCGCCCCAGGCACAGAAAGGCGAGGGCGCAATAGACAGGCGTTGATTATTATTATTTTGAAGTGGGGTGCATTTTAAGGCGGGCACAAAAATACCTAGCTACGTGGTTTATCCCAAAATAAAATGTTGTTTGCGATATACTTACACAGCTACTGTACTGGTGCATTGACATCCGAAAACTAAATTTCACTAATTTTCATTTTCAAGTTACCCAAAACATTGAAAATATTTTAGATGTATGTGTGTGAGTGTGTGGCTGTGTGATGGTGCCTGCGTGTTTGGGTGCTGTATGCACGTGTGTGTGTGTGTGTGAGAGAGTGTGTGTGCGTGTGTGTGTGCGTGTGCGTGCGCGTGTGCGTGTGCGTGTGCGTGTGCGGCGCATGTGCGTGTCTGTGTGTGTGTCTGTGTGCGTGTCTGTGTGTGTATGTGTGTGCCACAGCTACTATCATGTACAGAATTTGATACAAATTTGTAGGTACGACATGTAAAGTCTAGTCCAGATTACATATGTAGATATTGTACAAAACCAAATGTTTGTAATAAAAATGTAAACCGTCTTTTTCTAACACGCAAAGGAGTCTATGAATTGCGGGTAGTATTTGAGGCGGTACTATGATTCATACGAGAATTTTGATTACGGATAACAATGCACAATAACAATGTGATATGAAATAAACCGTATTCTCCTTACATAATAGAGTTGCTACCTCTAAAATCATTAATTTTTTATAGTAAGTTCATATAATATTAAAATATTGATCTAAATTTTATGGTTACAAAACTTATGTGTTTAAAGATATACTTAAATGATTAAAGTTGCGCGTTGCAAGCTCTACGGATGACGTCAGAAAGAGAGGATATCCATTGCTTTTTACATCCTACGGATGGCGACACTTACTTACAAGTATTGGTAGAATTTTGAGGAACTCCGTTGTGAAACTTATTTTAATTGTTCATTAGGTTTCGTTTTATTTACATCTGGCGTACTTGTACCAATTTTTTGCACGAAATTACCTACATATGTATATGAAATTTGACACAAACAATTTAAAACAAAATTGATATTGTCAGTTTGACAGATAATTTAAATTGGTAAACTGGCTTTCCAAGACGCTCATTAGTCATTTTAATCCGACAGTTAGCACGCTCTCACTGGTTTGGAGGAGGGTAAATTAATAATTCTCTTTCTGGGGTCACGTAGATAGCGAAAAGTACTGAACTTTAATTGCTAAGAATTAATAAACGATATGGCTAAAATTAAATTAAAATTAAATTATGTCGTATATTAGATTTATATTACATTTAACGACTCTAGGAATCAATTGTTTATCATTATATATTTTAAAACTTTTGCGTCGGTGTTGATTAAAAGTAACTCCCTTTAGTATTTTTATACTTTCTGTATTTAATTTATAAAACAAACGAATACATAATAACCGTAACTTTGTAGTGTACCTCCCAACCAATCGCAAAATTAAACATATTCAAATATCGTACACAACATTTCCAATCTCTCCTTTCCTTTAGAGTTTATATAATCATTGTTACGTGCCCAAATGGCCTCGCGACAAAATCCTCGCGTGGACGGAGGGTTGCCGGCTTCTCAGTGGCGAAGGGGTGGGTTACAAAAAAAAGTATTAGAAAAGAGGGCGCCACGCAATTCAAACGCTGGGCTCCCCCGCCCGACCAAATTACGAAAGTCCGCGAGACAGTTGTCGCTCGATCTTAGCGCCAATCGGAAGTCGCTTCCGCGACACTAACAGTGCGGCAACCTAACAAAAGAAACCCTGAAACTGAGCAAGTGGTTGTAGGTCAACGAGTAAGTACAGTGAACAGTTATTAGAAAATGAGTTTATTGAGCTTCGGCATCCTCTACAGGAGATATATTTTAACAATTCCGAACAGAATGAAGCTAAATTGACTTGTGCCACGCAGGGCAACGAAACTGGTTGGTGGCACGTCCGTGCTTCTGCGCCAGCACCTGGCATCAGTAGGTAACGCCGTGGATGTTCGCGACTAGCAAAATTCGCGTCAGTTTTACCGGGACTAGCTGCTAAATGTTATCACTTGTGCTGATACTAAACCTGCCTGTGATTTACCTAGCGGATTGACATTGGTACAATAACTTAATCCTACACCCTAAGTTGATCAACCTGGTTTACATATGCGGGCAAATCACATGCGTAAGCTATTCACAACCCAAGATCCCATGAGATAAGACTGGGGAATTGCCTAAGTTCTAATGTAAATAAATCATAAACGACAACAAAATCGTAGCTTGACTAATAGCGAAACATCTACGTTTACAACTCCGCTAATGCGCACCCGGAACCTTAAGCCGGAAATTGTCATGCGCGTAAACGATACACATGCGCAATGCACTTACTATAAAAATTACTAATGTTAACTAATGTACTCGTGCACTTAACAAAATCACTCAATAAAGTCAATCTTGAAATAATCTTAAATGTACAAAACCCACTAAATTATGCTCACTACTAAAATCCTACTGTACTTATCTTTTCGCTCCACTGCACTCAACTACCCACGGTCACCTTGACTTAACAAAAGATGGACGTCAAGGGCATCCGACACGATGATGAAAGTGAAGAAAATGAACGGGAACACGATCTGGTCGAGGACTTCCACGAACGGTGTTGCCTTCCGTCAGAAAAGGAAATGCTGGTTGCGATGTGTGGAGAGGAGTATCACAAAAAGTTCGAGAAACCACTAATCCCTTTGCAGGTGATCGGTCGAAGAAAAAGAGAAAATTACGCAAATGCGACACACTCAACTTCGCACCGAAAATAAACGTGCTGTATTTTAAATCCCGCTATGGGTTATTCCAAACGAAGGAATATCACGAAAAATACAGCGCGCCGATAAGGCTCTCGAAAACTTCTTTTTGTTTTATCCTCCTTCTCCAGGAAAAAACCCACAATCAACTGCCTGCCTTTTTAACGTTCAAAGTGAAAAATCGGCTCAAGATTTTAATAGAGAAAGCCAGAGATAGCATGGATAGGCAAGAGAGAAAAGAAAGGAAGATTCGTCTTCGCGCCCAAAACAAGTACCAGATTTACTGCAGACAAAAAGGGGGCACGTGATCACGGGTGAAGGGGGTGGCAGTAACGAATACGGTTACACGAGATTATCAATTTTAAGAGAACACTATACAAATGTAATACCCTAATTATTTTGTATGCGAATAGGCAAATAAAGCTATCTTAAAAGAAACGGGAACCGAAAATGACATTTCCATTAGGTATAGTTCCCAATAGGTATTACGTTACATGTTGGCTAACTTCATGGTTGTTGAAAGTCAAAATAATTAATTAATAACCTATAGACATAAACATTGGTAATGACAAAGGGTGATTTTTAATTTATTTGAAGCGAGGAAACAAACAGACGCCTAGATGGTAATATATATATTTTAAAAAAAACGTTACATCATATAGAAAGAAGAAAACAATACTAGAGCTTAGTTAAATTAAAGTGCGCAAGACGAGTACGCAGATTACGTCCCAAAAAGAGTAGTGCTGGTGACTGCCCGGTAGTTGAACGAGGAACTTTTCGATATTGTTGTAGGAATTCGTTTAAGTTCTGCTGCAATGAGCTTCGTGTGGTTGACATTCCTTTGAGGGCATCTTTGACCGTTTGGACGCATCGCTTGTCTTATCCATTTGTTGACGGGTGGTATGGAGCAGTTAGTTTATCAACACTTGTTTGCAAAAATTATTGAATTCGGTAGCCGTAAATTGTGTACCGTTGTTGGACACAATTGTAACACGAGCACTATAAGCTGCGAATATCTCATCCAGTATTGCAATTGTCGCAGCAGTTGTAATTGAACTGGCGACTTTGACTTCAAACCATTTGCTGTATGGTTGCTCACAACAACATACCAGCAACTGGTCTTGCGTAATCGATATGAACGCGTTCCCAGGGACCTTTAGAATATTTCCAGTGATGATTACAAAATTTTGGTGGGTTGTACATATTCTTAGCACACTCAAAACATGATTTGGCGATATGCTCGATGTCTCCGTCGATACCAGGCCAGCAAACATATGAACGAGCTTTGCCTTTAATTTTACCGATGCCTACAGGTGATGCGTGTAAGTAATTGAGGATCGATTGTCGTAGTGTAAGTGGAACTACGACTCGGTACTCGAATAAAAGACAGTTCGCAGATAAAGATAATTCATTTCTGGAGCCTTGTATTTGTGACGGGAAAAATGTTGACCTGTATCCAGTAATTGCCTAGGGGCGAATCTTTTCTTATTTCTTTAGATATGTATTCAGCGCGAATCGGTAACTGCTTAATTTGGCGCATAGAAAATAGATCGAATTCATCATACTCCACTTCATTCTCTTCTTCGAAAGAAATTTGATGAACTGCATCCTCAATTATGGGTAATGATGCGCAATACCAGTAGTCAGCATTCGCATTTTCTTTGGTTGATTCGAATACATCATCGTAGTTGAAATGTGAAAATTAGTCCGAGTAGTTTGCCATTCGACTGATACAGAGTACTAGGAGCGATTTAGCTGGATGTAGGATTTGAGTCAGTGGTTTTTGGTCTGTTATGAGCTTGAAATAATGTGCATATAGGTAATTGAAAATTTTCTGGACAGCCCATACTATTGCTAGTGCTTCTTTGTCGATCTGTGGGTAGCGCTGTTCGGTGACGCTCATAGTGTGGCTTGCGTAAGCGATTGGCCGTTCTTGTCCACTGTTTAGATGGTGAGAGAAAACGGCACCAAAACCAGTTTTACTTGCATTAGTAGCTAGCAGTAATGGTATAGCGTTGGCTCGTATGGCATGAGAACTTGCAGCGAGATCAGAGCATTCTTAATGTCGCTATACGCTACCTTTGCAGCTGGTGTCGATGAAAGATCCAAAATAATTGAACTGTTGTATATTGATTTACCCAAAAACAGTTCCAGTTCTTCAGGTGTAGACGGTATTAGTGCATCACGGATTGCTTCAATGTGTTTGTCTAACTTGTGCATACCTCTGGCATCATTTTGTGTCCTAGAAGCTCGACGGCAGATGCTGCAAGAACATATTTTGTTCGATTGAGCTGAAGTCGATTCAACGTAATTCGCTGCAAAGTTGCATCAAGGACAGATATAAGGTTTTCAAAATTATCTTCGAAAATGAAAATGTCATCAATTTTTTTAAAAACATTTGGAAGATCTTGTAACATGACTTCCATCCAACGTTGCCAGGTAGCAGGTATGTTTGCTGCTCCATATACTG
Source organism: Nebria ingens riversi (assembly GCA_018344505.1). Lineage (NCBI taxonomy): Eukaryota > Metazoa > Arthropoda > Insecta > Coleoptera > Carabidae > Nebria > Nebria ingens. Next base: position 19,245 of record JADQWA010000149.1, on the reverse strand, counting down.
CACGAGTCAAGTAGGCCAGTCCATGTGTTGTCATGTTGAGCGTCATTGCATGACGGAATTCCTCGTTTACGGATATATGCGTCAGTTATAGCTAGGTGACAAAAAAGAGCAGCACCCTTTATTCTGTTGAACAGGTGCTCGGCTTTTAAAATTGGGTATTCGTCGATAACTATACGAGAATTTAGAGTAGGTTTATAGTAGCTCGTGATTCGTAACTTGCCGTTCTGTTTGTGACAATGCGACATAGATCTTGACATGCCGTAATATGAGCCTCGGCTAATTCAGGGAGGTAGTCGGAGTTAACTGTTTACTATATAATTTTGTAAAAAATAATAATCATAAAAATAAAAGACTTGTTTAAATTTGAAATGTAATAATAATTTTAAAATTGTTAATTTAGAAATTCATCAAAATGCTCTCCGGCTCAATAAAAAAAAAATTCTAACAAAATAGAATAATATTGCTAATTAGACATGGTATAAATGGATATTTAAAAATAATGAATTATATAAAAATAATAATTTGCATCTAAGTGTCGTGTAAGTGAATTCAGCGTAGTGGTAAAATAAATGGTAAATGCCCGACTGAACGTCTGTGAACTTGGCACAACCCATTGAAAAATTAAACTTAAATTTAATGCGAAACGATTGTTTGGCGTTCGTTTATGATTGTTTAAACTTTTTTTTAGCTCGCCGTACGTAGTACCGAAGAGCTTAAGTGTTTGTCAGCATAATTAGTCTGTAACATTCTCGGATTGCAAAATTTCCTTAACAAAAAGTTCATCAATTTTCGCCTTGATGTGATGACGAAAATGTAAATATCTCAAATACTTGGTAACATGTTGGTCGCTCGCTAGTCGTAAGATCAACCATCCTCACCTCTGAAGGTACTAAACCGATCTCAGCCAAATTTGGCACACATATTGTGTAGGGGCCCAATTCCATCCGGTCGTAAATTAAATCCAATCAGATCCGTACTTCAGGAAATATTGGGCCCGCAAAAAAATTTTACACCTTAAAAAGCACTTAATAGTTATACCAAAAAAATCTACGTAAATTTCCAAATTATTTTATGTGTTTAAACATTTTTTAGATTTTAACTGAAAGCCGTAAAAAAATAATGAACATGATAATTTTTTAAAATAAATCAATTATAAAATTATTAATTATACCAACAAAATCTACGTAAAATTACAATTTTTTTGATGTATTTAAGTATATTTAAGTTATTACTGAAAGCCGCAAAAAATAAGGAATATACTAATTATGAAAATAAATAAAATCAATAAAAATACAATTGAACTGTTTTTGTTTTTTTCCGGCTTGCGCGATACTTTAACTAATGCATATGACAGTTGATATTTTAGATTGATTAATATATCGTTGTTGATTTGATTGTTACTTTGATTATTTTAATTATGAGTGCAATAATAGTTATTTATACAGAAATTCAACATGCCAAAGTTTAGGTAACAGCTCGCCGACGCCAAGTATATTTTTTATAATAACCAAAGTATGAATAAAGATATCTTTGACTAATTATTATTCCATTGTTGGTTTAATTGTTGCTTTGATCGCTATAAATATATTGTTTATTTATACAGAAACTCGCCATGCCAAATTTTAGGCATTGGCTACGCCAATAATAAATAGCTCGCCGCAGGCGAGCTCTGAGCATCGGCGAAACCAATGCTTGTTTTTTTTTTCAATTCCTTGATTTAAAAAAAATAAAACAAGTTGGGCGCAGATAAGTGCACACTTCGGCTAGTGTGCACTTATCCGCGCCCAACTTGTTTTATTTTTTTTCTTCATTTTTCTCGTTTAATTTTATAATTCTATTAAAATAAGTTTGTTTAGTTATGTTTAGGCCAAATTAGCGTTTGTTTTAATCTTGGACCTGTAATATAGATATATCATTTTAGATTGGGCCAACTTCGCATTAACACAACCCATTGATATAAATTTGAGAATTCTTATGTCATTGCGGTTAAAAATATCAGGAAGTGTTTATATTTTACTTGGATTGGTTGCATATCAACCAAATCACTATGTCGCATATAAATTATTGTAAATATTTAATTATTCAACAGTCTAGTCTATTATACGATATAATAGACTGGACTCTTGAATAATTAAATATTTGCAACTTTTACACTACTATATACTTTCAAGTAAGGTATAGCAATTTATTTTAGCTTGTTTATGCTATGCAAGCTAACTATAATATTTCAGTTTACTAATGCCGTTTACTTGACACTAATCAAGTAGTATCTAATCGCAACGGAATTTCGTCCAAGCTGTAAGAGCGATTATGAAGTTGATTACCTGTAACAGGTAATTCTGTACACAAATAGTCCATAACCACTAACCACATTTTTTACCCATTTTTTTAAAATTTAAATCGATTATTGAAGGCTGTAACCCCTTTAAACATGCGTTAAAAAAATCCCACACATTCCTCAAGGATAGTACATTAGTCGATATGTACCTAAAGTTAAGATCAGGTTACTTAACCAGGCAAAAAAACAATCATGTCTGACCATATGTCAAAAAAACTTATTTTCTGATTATTTACCCCTAAGATGGGTGAATAATGAGCTAACTACTATTTGAATCATGGTTTTATAAGGTCATTGACAAGATAGAAGCACTCACAACCCGAAATCTTTCCAGGGCCGATTGACATAGCTTATCCTGCTACCCCCTTTCACGAGTTTCGAGACCGTGTAGGAATTGTTCAATCAACATTTTATCAAGAAAATCGCCGTATTCGCAGCTCACAGGGCTTCTTTTAGGCGTAAAGCAAAATTGGCAATAGTTCACCTCTTTGTTGCGCAATATAATGAAATTTAATACTTTCGGCGAATTTATTCTTGGCCTGGTGAAAATAATTAATGAGCGTCTTTCGTATTTTATTGTACGTGAGCTGTTCAAGTTGACGTGGATTGACTAAGAACAACAGCGCATAGTCTAATCTGCTCCCATTTGAACTCGTGCGTAGCTTGCTTACTGATCTTCGGGGATTTTACTTAATTGAATTGCTTAAGCAAATCGAATAAAATAATCTTCGATTGTCTAACCTTCTGATGAACGGTGTTCACCCATGAAGAATGGTGGAGGTTCGAATGTGAACTTGTGGAGTTGCAGTTTTCTGAAGACGACCGGATCGCGATTGCAAGCATTTTACTCATAGCTTGTAAAAGATCTGTCAGTACAGTCATCTTCTTGCATTCGTTAATTCACAGGTTTTTTAGAAATAAATATCACCTGACAAGGGTGACCGAATGCTTTTACTTACGCACTATAATTCGCCGGTTCAGTCCAACCCTGAACGGTCTCCAACCACTCCACAGTTAGAACCACAGTCAGATTAGAAAATTATATTCAAAACCGAATACATTTGAAAAAAAAAACCTTTGAGCGGAGCACACAGTTCACAATTCACTTCTTATTCCAATAATTTGTACAAAAATATAAATATAATATAACATTTCCGCGACTTTCCATTAAATACAGCCCACTCTAATCACAAGTTTCGAGGTACAACAAGACCTCGCGCCTACAGGTAAAACTAGGTAGAACTAGACCAATAATTCCATCCAATTGGTACTACGTTTACCAAACAAAACATTTTGGTCCTTCGAACCGGAGTGACATTCCTGTGCGAGTATCAGGTGCGGTGAATACAGTGCGTCGGTATAAATTCAACAGAAATTGATATAGCGCGCACCTTTTGGTTTACCACGAATAATATTGTGCAAGTTATCAGTGTAACAAAACAATTTGAAACATCCAAATAACTATTAAACAGTGAATATTCAATCTTTTCAACACAATTGAAAGATACCTGCGGATTGTTCAACATATCACCGCAGCATCATATCTCGATTATTCTAGGTAAGTGAATCATCAATACTCTTTACTTTCCTAAAAATTATTCGAACGCCTAACGCAAGCCACCACGACTTCAATAGCCATGTCAGAAGAACAAATTAAACGTTTGACACAAGTCAAAGTCATACAATTTTTCAATTGAAAACATCAAATGTTGAAAGTGCTCTGTATGAATTGGATCTAATTTAAATTGATCTCGAACTTCTTGAAGAAGAAGAAATGGATACTACAGAGCGGACCATTTTTGAAACAAATTATTTTACATCCTTAGCACGCGCAAAAGAAATTTTAAATGCTTAACAATCAACATGTTGTAGAGTTAGTACGCCTATTGAAAACTCATATTGATCAAAGCATGCAACCTTAAACATAAAATTACCAACTATTAAGTTGCCTGTATTTTCGGGAAATTATGATCAATGGATAAGTTTTTACGATACCTTCAATTCCATAATACATGACAATTCAGACATTTTGGATGTGCACAAATTCCATTATCTGAAGTCGTTGTTAACGGGTGAAGCAGCTAAGATAATAAAATCGCTTGAATCATCGACCAAAAATGATGTCCTAGCATGGTCGCTATTGAAATATCGATACGACAATAAACGATTCATTATTCAGACGCATGTGAAAGGATTATTTGATCTACTTATGGCCACCAAGGAGTCGCACATCAGTCTGCGTCAGCTGTTAGACAACACCATGAAACATTTGAGAGCACTCAAGGCTCTTCAACAACCAACAGACACATGGGATGCAGTACTTATTTATTTAATTACTAGCAAATTGGATAAAGGCTCTCACAAGGAATGGGAACCAATTCATTCCTGGCAACGACCTGCCAAACATGCAGCGACTGATCAAATTCTTGTAAGCAAGGTGTCAGGTGTTAGAGTCCATAGCTACCGATAGCAGCCATGCCCCAAAGTCATTTTTCCACCAACTCGCGCATCAAGCCAAACATCGAGACCACAGCAGACATCATATTACGTTTCGAATGTTAACTGTGACCTATGCAGCTAACAACACAGGATTTACCACTGTAGTGAATTTCTAAATCTCTCAATCTAAGAAAGAGGACAAACACTAAAAGGATTAAAACTTTGCTTTAATTGTTTGTGTCCAAACCATGCAGCATCACAATGCAATTCGGGTCATTGTAAAAAATATCCCAACAAACATAACACTCTATTACACAAAATAGAGACTGGAAGGGCAGCTACTTAAATATCATTAAGTAGTTTACAGTTTAAACTCTCTAAACCATTGTCACAAGTGTTGTTGTCCACGGCAATCATAGATAGAGAACTAACATCAATTTTACAACCAACGCAACACTCAAATCCAAGTATAACAGTTCGAAATGTAATTTAGATGGCTTAGTGCTATCTAACATAACGACATATTTGCCACCAGTGAACAAAACTGCAAAAAATCTAGGATTCCCTAATAATATAAAATTAGCTGATCCTTTCTTCTATCAATCTGCAGCCATCGACATGTTAATTGGAGCAGAATTGTTCTACAGTCTCCTATGCATAGGACAGATTCGACTAAATAATCTCCTAAAATTGCCAAAAATCACAATTTGGCGGGATCATCTCTGGCAAAATACAAGGACAACAAAATGCATCAAGGTCAACTTGTCATCTAACAACAGATATTCTGTCCACGCATATCAGCAAATTTTGGGAGCTGGAAGAATATAAGTCTACATCATTATCTTCACCAAAAGAAATGGCATGTGAAAAACACTTCACTAGCAATATAGCAAGAGATGAATCTGGTAGATTTATTGTTAAATTACCATTTAACGATAAAAAAGACAGCTTTGGTCTATCATATCAAATGGCTCACAAGCGTTTCATGAGTTTGGAGAAAAGATTAGACCAAAATTCTAATTTGTAATCTCATTACGCAGAGTTTTTAAGGGTATATATAGACTTAAGGCACATGGCAGAAATCAAAGCGGACAAGGGTTTCTACCTGCCACATCACGCTGTCATAAAGGATAGCAGCATAACGACAAAGGTTAGAGTAGTCTTTGCCGGATCAGCAAAATCAACGACTAGTGTGTCATTGAACGAAATTTTAATGGTCGGACCAACAATTCAAGATTACCGTTTCACATTAATCACACGGTTTAGAAAACATGCATTTGTTCTCACAACAAACATTGAGAAAATGTATCGGCAGATAAACGTCCATCAAGATGATGCTGAATATAAAAATATATTGTGGCGTGAAAACAGCAATCAACCAATCAAAACATATCGATTGAACACTGTGACATATGGCACATCATCAGCTCCTTACCTTGCGGTTCGGTGTTTACAACAATTAGCTGATGCGGAGCAACAAAATCATGCATCAGCAACTATATGTCTGAAACATGACTTTTAGGTAGATTATCTGCTTACCGGAGCAGATTCGCTAAATGACGCAATCAAAATTCGAGCTGAATTAATTACATTAGTGAATAAAACTGGTTTTCAATTGCGAAAATGGGCATCGAATAACCATGATGTAATTAATTCTATCGAAAACAAAACAAATTACCCATTATTAATCCTCAATTCGGCAACAATAAAAACACTAGGACTACAATAGAACTCTGTTGCAGATTCAATAACATACAGCGTCAATATCAGTCAAGAAGAAATGAACACACTAATAATTGAAATTAAAGCATTCCTCAATTTCCGCCCCTTAACCCTATGTCCTCAGATCCAAATGATCTCCTACCACTTACTCCAGGTCACTTCCTTATTGGTGATTCACTTGGTTCAATACAAGAACCAGATTTGTCAGGTATCACGATGAATAGATTGCCAAGGTGGCAACACATCCAGCAAATAAAACAACACTTCTGGAGACGTTGGAAAAAAGAATATCTCAATCAGATGCAACAGCGCTCCAAATGGCAAGGAATACAATCAGACAACATCAAGGTATGTACCATGGTTATCCTAAAAGAAGATAATGTTCCACCGATGAAATATTCCCTTGGACGAATCACAGAAATTCATCCAGGTGAAGATGTCGTCATTACAGTCATTTCCGTGAAGACTGCCAAGGGGATTTATAAGAGAGGCACTCAAAAGAGTTGCATACATCCAATCGCAGCAACTACAACACTACAACACAATCATTGAAAGATCATATTCTTTCAAGGCATGTTCACTCCAACCCTAAACAGTCTCCAACTACTCCACAGTTAGACACACAGTCAGATTAAAAAATTAAAGTGAACTGTGTAAAACAAGAAAACATTTTTTTCACAAATGACAGATATTTTTCAAAACCGAATTCATTCGAAATAGTATACCCTTTGAGCAGAGCACACAGTTGCACACAAATCTTAAATTCACATCTTATTCCGATAATTTGTACAAAAATATAAATATTATACAACATATCCGCGACTTTTAATTAAATACAGCCCACTTCAATCAGTCTTGAGGTAGACCAAGACCTCGCGCCTACAGGTAGAACTAGACCAATAATTCCATGCAATTGGTACTAAGTTCACCAAACAAAACGTCGCCTATTTCTCCCCTCTCTGTGAATGTGAATTTGTTCATTTCTTACACCACTATTATATTGGTGTTGAATAAAAGTAACTCTCTTTAGAAGTTTTATACTTTCTATATTTCATTTATAAAACAAACGCGAACATATCAATCGTAGCTATGTAGTGCACAACAAAAACTATAAAGAGCAATATTAATTTTTGAAAAGAAATTTAATATATGGTTAAACTTTATTATTAAGTACACAGCTCGATTAGTATAAAGAAACCATGAAGGAAGTTGTTTTGTATTATATTACCTTTAGATCGGATATTCGATTGATGGTATTCCACAACTACTTACTATGTAATTTCACATAATTTTTTATGATATTGATAAGAACTAAAATTAGATATAATGAAAGTCGGTGATTATGAAAAAAAAAATACAAGTGTTATGGTCTTCTAAAGAGAATATTTCATGAAATTATAAATACAATTAGTAATTTCATGAATTATTCTCTTTAGAGGACTATAACACTTGCATTTTTTCTAATCATTAGTCAACAGTGTACTTCTACCTATCTATATAATATTTTAATATAAGATAATATATAATATCTCTAATACATGTTATTATAATTTCTGTATTTAAGATTCATGAAACATAAATAACACAATAACAAACTATTGAAATATCAGTAATGAAATTGCCTTATACCAGCAATACTGGTGTGACTGGCAATGTTGCCATAATTAATATATACGCTTAATTATTTAATGTTTATATTCCAACAACAATATAACACAAAATAGTTTCACTTATATATCATGGCAACTAAAGAGTGTAGACAACTTGAAGTTAAATACATATTAAGTCAGCTGTTGAGGCACGCAACTGTGTTCACAAATGTAATTGTTCTTAGATATATTATCGAATTTTCGCATTATTGGCGAGTGATTCGATTACGAAATGTTGTAATAATCCAGATACACGCAAGAGAAATGATTATTTGAATAAATACATAAAAGTAGTAAAACAAAATATAATGTAAAATTAAATATTTATTGAAAACATAATACAAAATAAAATATTGGTATTATCTGTAAGCGATAAGTTCTAACTATGAATTAACAACGCAAAGAATTATATAGCGATGAAAAATCTTACGAGAATTGTCTGGTGATGAGCTGTTGGCAAATAATTTGCCGAACACAAGCAATGGTAGTATAGTTTCGGCATTTTAATAATAATGCATAATTTTACACCACAAACCAAACAGAATGACGCAAAGTGGCTTACCTGAGATTGTATAAAACAAGAGTTGCCTACACTCAATTCAGTCACGCAGGAACATTTTGCTGCGCATACATACGTTCGGTATGGGCGGAGTCTATTGGACTAGCCATCTAGTCAGCTCAGAGCTCATCAATTGACGCATTTCCTTCGCCTTGACGATGAAATGGAACTGGTTGGATTGCGGTCGGTAATATTCATTAGGGAGATTAACGAAACACCGCCTATTTGAAATAGGGGCTCATACTTTTTGCAACAGAGAAAAGTAGATGTGTGACAGAGTGAAATTCTTAAGACAAACAAAGTGGTTGCATACTAGGACAGCGGCGACTGCGCAATGCGTATTTGTTCTGTCAACACAACAGTTTGACAGAATTTTGCGTTTATAGGGTTTATTTATTTTGTATAACAATACCGGTTATCACTATTACACTACCCACTCGCACATTTAATTATTGTTTTATTGCTATAAGATTTCAATGCCAATTGTAAATGACTGCGGTTTCTTTGCCTGAACAGCTGATTCTACACGTGTTTTTTCGTCAAGGGCGCAACAGATGGCTATATTAAATTGAACAGTCTATATTAACGGTTCTATTCGCTTGTTAACTTGTTGTGCATTTACGAAAATTTAAAGGTTTTAATTTGCGTTTAGTTTAAACATTTGTCTGAAAAAGTATTAGTTTATGTAACTCTTTTAATATAGATATAATTTATAAGGCTCATAGGTACAGACAAAATGTTAACCGTAATTAGTTGGTAGATATGTTACCGTTAAGGTGAACCATCAAGCTCGTTTAAAAAACGTCGTTCCCATCAAATGAAAAAAAATACCATTCGATGTATATTTGCATATAAAAAATGCATTGGTAAAAATTTCATTTATTTCTTTTTACTTTCTTTTACGAAGTAATAAGTAAGTATTGTAATCACGAAAAAAAAACATCGGCCATGTGTTGGCCCTAAACTTCCTTTACGTAGTCAGTATATTTTGATTTGATAGTATATAAATAAAAATATAAAATGTTTAAATTTCAAGAAAATATTTTTGTTCATTGTCCAATAAAATTGTAAAGTTAGTTTGTTGTCAGATTTCCAAAGAAAACATATGTATTTTAGATTTTAAATGTTGGATTTTATAGTAGTATAAAGAAAATACCATTATGGGTAAAGTGAGTATTAGGAGGGCCACTGACAGTTGCTAACCAGTTGCCAACGAAATACACTGAAAGTATACCCTACGATGTGATTTGCCCCTTAAGCCATGGCAAGGATTAGGTTTTTGGCCTTGGGGAGGGGGGGGGCAGATCAAGAAACCCTTTTCGATCACCTATCTGGAACTATCCTTCAGCGGTTATGCTTTTCTTTTTGACATACGTCAGTGGCCCTCCTAAGACTCACTTTTACCGAGAAAATATTTATATATAATATTTTAAATTATTTACTAACCTTTGTAACGCTTTTTCACTAAATGTATTTGTGACACTGACAATAAATGTTAAATGTCAAAATATTTGAATATTTAAAACAGTTGACATGCATAGTAGATACAATTTATTATATATAATTTTCCATACCAATGTAACTATGGCAATATAAATAGGATAATAGCAATTTTCTCGTAACTGGTACACTTTTTGAAGAAATGTTTCAAACAAAAGTTGTTCAAATCATTAATATCTTTCAATTTTATTCAAACAATTTTTACTGTAAGTGCAGCCGTTTCGGAGATATGCAAAAAGTGACTTAAGTAAACATGCACTTCCGGTTTGAATATGCTTTTCAAAAATACGAGATTTTCCTCAGGCATATACAAATCCTAAGTTTAAAGTTTCATAATTTTATCTTCAACGGTGTAGACTGTAGAGCGCATACAGACACACACACACACACACATACATAAACACACACACACACACATAAACACACATACATAAACACACACACACACACATACATAAACACACACACACATAAACACAAACACATACACACAGACGTCATCCCAAAAATAGTCAGACTCGATTCAGGGAAGGTCAAAAGGTGTATTTCCGTTAAAATTTCGAGTTTTTTTTTTGGTGATTACAATACTTACTTATTCGCAAAAGAAAGTAAAAACAATACGTTTATTAGAATATCTAAAAAACTCTAGGTAGTTATTTAGAATGTTTGCATGGCCATCAAAATTTAAAATATCAATTTAATCTTTCCCAAAAAACATTGACTTGTCGAATGATCAGAGCTCGCCGTCCGCGAGGTGTTTAGCATTCTCTGTTAAAAATCGATGGAATTTCGCATTGAATATTATGGTAAAATTACAACTTAAAATGATGTAAACTGATTTTTCATTACAAATTACATTACTCCATGTTCCAATTTTACCATAATGTTTGACATAGCAAATATCTGTACCTAAAAATAATCAATATTTGTACTATAAATAAAGTTATCAAAGTAACACTCAAATCAACAATAACATAGTAATTCAAAAAAATTAGTTCAATTGTATTGCCTCAGTTTTAGCTATACAATATACTTAACTTTGCCAAATATGAAAAGGTGACTACGTAGCCACCTACGCGTAGGTCGCTTGGTCGTGTCGTTGATGATACATGTTATGTCGTGCTCTTCCGGTACTTTTACCATTTTACCATCCGCAAGTTTGGCTTTCCGCGTGTGTAGCTGACGGAATTTCGCACCGTATTTGCGACAAAATTCAACTACACCTTTGTGTACATATGAACACCTCGATCCAGTGTCGATATGTGCTTGAAACGGATGATTCGTGATAATGACTGTAACAAAAAGTCGGTTATCTGTTTCCGATTCGTGGTCCAATGATGAACATGGACAATCACGAGAAAGTACCCTCAGTTTTTTATATCGCGAACAGAATAACCACGCTGGTTGTTTACATTCTGTTCTCATGTGCCCTTCCTTTCTACATCGCCAGCATACAATTTTCCGGTAATGATTTACGGAATATCCTGTTGGTGTTTTAGTTTGACTGCCACAACGTTTGCTACAACAGTTGATTTAAATTCTTCTTGCCATTTTCCATAAGTCTCTATCGGCTGCGTCAATTCTTTGAAGTCGGTGACATCCTCGTGACGTATGCCCTTTCTATATTTCGGTAACAAGTTTGTGTACAAACGAACAATGTTTGGGCAACGGTAAAACCTTCATGCCGGCGAATAAGAGATTAGAAAACTATGACGTAGTCTCGCCCTTTCTCACCTTGTTTCTGTTTGCGGTGACTGATATCTTCTTCTAGATTCAGTATGTAGCTAGTGGATAAGTAAAAAGCTTTAAAATTTGCAAGAAATTTGGCCCATGTCTTCCACGAATCTCTGTTGATTCGATACCACAACAACGCAGAGTAACGAAAGAATTCAGGCAGTGCGGTAAGTAGTTGCTCTGCTGTATATTTGTACCCAGTTTTCAGTTCGTCGAGTCGCTCGAGGAACATAATGGCATCTGTTTTCCCGTCAAAATAAGTGTTGCATTTTCTCATCACATCACAAATATGTGCTGATTTTGTAGCTGGTATATTTGTATGCTGTGTTGCTTCGGTCTGTGTTTTGGCCTTCGGTTGATCATCATCTCGTTCAACATCTTTAAGAAATTTCGATAAACGAGCTCGCAAATCAATCACGGTTTCTTTACTGGATAATTTGAACTTTTGTAGCACCGCTATTAATTCGGTTTTATTTAAGTTGTAGATCAAAATTAAACGACCCTCATCTGAGGTTCCTGCCATAGATTTTTCATTTTCGTTCGGCATCTTGCTATTTTACTTACGTTTTTGGTCCCTGTTCGGGCGCCAAATTTATATGACGCTTATTTCGGAGATTGCTTTCGGGCGCCAATAATCAACCTACCTATGGCAACCGAGCTCGAGTATTTTTAGGCTCGAGCTTAAAGCTCTTAAAGCTTTTTACTTTTGAAATACTCGATTAGCTCGAGCTCGAGCTACTCGTGTTCGAGCTCGGGGCTACGGCTCAAGCTACTCGGGCTCGTGCTCAAGCTACTCGAACTCGAGTTCAAGCTTATCGGGCTCAAGCTCGAACTCAAGCTACTCGGGCTCAAGCTCGAGTTCAAACTACTCGGGCTCGAGCATCTTTCTATTTTATTTCAAAAGCAGCGTCCCCTTTATTGTGGTGGACAGAAAATAGCATAATATATCTAAAACTGGCACAAATTGCAAACAAACTTCAACGCCTTCCGAAAGAGTATTTTCAACTGCAGGTAACATTATTACTGCCAAGCGTAGTTGTTTAGTAGCTGATTATGTTAATATGCTGATATTTATTCACAATAATGAAGCATACATCTAAATAATATCAAATAGTTTTAGTTTTTAAATGAGTGCTATTTAACGTTTAATGTAATCAAATATATACAATACTTACTTAATATAATCAAATATTTACAATACTTACTTACTTATTACTTCGTATAAGAAAGTAATTACAAAAATTAATACATTTTTCGTTTATTAAAATCTCGAGCCTGAGAAGTTTGAACTCGAGCCAGATTAGCTCGTGTCCCGAGCTCGAGCCCGAGCCCGAGTAGCTTGGGCTCGAGCTTGAGCCCGAGTAGCTCGAGCTTTTTGATACTCGAGCTTTGGCAGCACTACTACCTATCGTATGTATGTCTACGGTAGAATACTATCTACTCCGGTACTCAATGTAGAGAATTTATCTCCAGGGGTCATGAAAGAAATAACGAGGCAGTATGTATAGATGAATGGAATCTACAAAAATTAGATTGGAATCTTTGTCCTACTAAAGAACAGATAACTATGAATCTATTACACGAATAACACTACGTATTGGACGACGACGCAACTGCCAGCCAATACCCTCGCGTATTACGGACACGGCTACTACACAAGATCGACGACACAACTGCCGGTCAGTATAGTAGCGGTTTCGGACAACAACTAGGATATCCAACTGACGACGCAACTACTAGTCAGTACTCTAGTGTGTTACGGACACGGCTACGGTACTGGGCCAATGTAGTAGCTGTTTCGGGCAGGGACCAGGGTATCCGGCTGACGACGCAACGACCAGCTAGGAGATAATAATCGTTGTGGCAAATGCTAGAGTATTTGACTAGTGACACAACTGCCAGCCAAAGACCTAGTTTGCCACGGACAACGGTTAGAAAGTTCAAACGACGTCACAACTGCCCCCTGTTCATTATAATTGAATCTTACCTGGACATTGCTTGCCTGTTTTTATATTCTCTTGGGGAGGGGGAACTAGCGGATATGCAAACATAAACTCTTTCAAGAAGCTGCGCAGATGCAGTTAACTTGCAAGAATGGTGTAATAAAAATCAACTATATCTAAATATAAGTAAATGCAAAATCATTTCTTTATCACGTAAATTACTTAAAACTCACTTTGAATTACAAAATAAATAATTTCACTGGTGTATTTTTCTCGATTGGGTATATAAATATAAAGGAAATAAATAGAATTCTTGGGAAAATAGTAGTCGTTTAATAAAAATTAATTCGCGCAACATTTCGGCATCTCTTATGTCTTCATCAGAAGTTTGAATAGTCAATATTTAACAATCAAAAAAGAATATTTTCGATGTATATGGATAATGTCAAGATTAAAATTCATCACAGCAAGTTACTTTTTTGCGTCAAATATTATAAAATTACAAAATGGTGATTGAAAACAATAAATAATGAGCCGTTAATTAGAACAATAGAAACTGTAGATTTAGGAATTACCCTTGATCATCACTTAAAATTTGATAATCATATTTCTAATACAGCCAACAAAACCTATAAAACTTTAGGATTTATAAAACGGATTCAAGGGAAATTCAATTTAGTAAGGCCATACAACTCGTTAGTAAGGCCCATACTAGAATATGGTGTTGAAATTTGGTCTCCACACTTAAAAGTACAGAGTAATGCAATAGAAAAGGTACAAAAGAAATTTGCGAAGTATTTATTTTTATAAACATACATTTTTTATCCGAACATGATTTCTTATGGAGAAATTTGCAGTACCTTAAACTTGGAAATATTAAGTGCTCGCAGAGATATGTACTCATTAGTGTTTATATTTAAAATAATAAATAATCTATTAATTGTACCCGATATGTTTGAGTTAATATTTTTCAATGTTCTAAATTTTACTTTAAGATCAACACGGGAACTATTCAGAGCTGATCTATCCTCAAAATCGTCCATCAATAAAATGTTAAATAAATTTAATTATTATCAATCAGGAATGGGTATACACATTTTTAATACAACCCTATCAAGATTTAAGTGCCAAATAAAGGATAAAACCAAATATTCCGCAATAAATAAGCTATAAATTAACCATTTTGTGCTTGTTCCTAATAATATATAAGTTTCAAAGAATCTAGCTTAAGTACAAATTCGTAGTAAACTATGTGATGTAATTTTTGTAATTAATTATGTTATATTTTATACTTCATGTTTTCTAGTTCTTAAATTGTTCATTAAATATTAATTAACGTTATCAAATATTTGAAACATTATTAATTTTACCTTTGCATATCTATATTCATATATATATATATATATATATATATATATATATATATATATATATATATATATATATATATATATATATACATATATATATATATATATATATATATATATATATATATATAAATATATACATCGAATCTGTTTTCTTGATCTGCTCCCCCCCCCCCCCCCCCCCCCCCAACCTAAACTTTGCTGATCTATCCTCAAAATCGTCCATCAATAAAATGTTAAATAAATTTAATTATTATCAATCAGGAATGGGTATACACATTTTTAATACAACCCTATCAAGATTTAAGTGCCAAATAAAGGATAAAACCAAATATTCCGCAATAAATAAGCTATAAATTAACCATTTTGTGCTTGTTCCTAATAATATATAAGTTTCAAAGAATCTAGCTTAAGTACAAATTCGTAGTAAACTATGTGATGTAATTTTTGTAATTAATTATGTTATATTTTATACTTCATGTTTTCTAGTTCTTAAATTGTTCATTAAATATTAATTAACGTTATCAAATATTTGAAACATTATTAATTTTACCTTTGCATATCTATATTCATATATATATATATATATATATATATATATATATATATATATATATATATATATATATATATATATATATAAATAAATATATACATCGAATCTGTTTTCTTGATCTGCTCCCCCCCCCCCCCCCCCAACCTAAACTTTGCCCTGGCTTAAGGGGCAAATCCCTTCGTAGGGTATGCTTTCTATGTATTTTGTTGCAACTGTCAGATTGCCAACGAAAGACTCACTTTAACCATATATATATATATATATCTATATATAAATATATATATATATATATATATATATATATATATATATATATATATATAAATTTAGTTAGTTATTATAAAATTTTATATTTAAATTTTATTTTTGTACCTACTAAATGTACGTATATCTCCTTTATTGGTAACAAGAACAAGCTGTCAATAATTGTGATAATAATAAATAAATAAATAAAAATATGAGGGCATTTTTACGGATACATGGCATTAGCAAACTATAAACCAACGTCCCCTATTCTGCTCATTTTAGTAAAGTTGCTTATTTTAAATGTTCTAATTCAACTGAGCAAATTTAATTCCTGCCCTAGGATTCACTTGGTAGTACATACCAACAGCGCTTTTTATTCTTCAAATTCAAACGGACATAAATCGAGTATACATTAATGGATACCTTACCTAAAACATCTGCAGCATTTTGCACTGGACTTTCTTATACGTAGTAGATATATTTAGTTTAGAAAGGAAGGATTTTCAAATTTAAACATTCAAGAAAATATTTATTATTCAGTATGCTATATTAGATATTATTATGGCCGGACGTTTTTTAGTTTTCAAATGAACTGAAAACCTAACAGAATATTTATATATAATATTTTTAATGTTTTACTAACCATTATTTTCACTTATTACATTTTTTTTAAATCGTTTTTTTTTAGTGTAAAGGGAGATGTGAATATGTGAAATCGACATTGTGCGTAAATAAAATGATTTTTATTACTCTCACATTGGAATATGATACATACATACACATTGATAGAAATTTTGTTTTATGTGTTAAATCAGTTGTATAATAAAATAAAATAACAATAAAAAAAACATTTCTTGCAGTCAGAAAACAATAAAATATTTCTATGTTAAATAAATCAATTAAAAGTCTGATAATAGTTATACTTATGTGTAAACATTCTTGTATTTTATTATTGTTATCGATATTTATATGTTTGCTATTGCAGGAACAAATAAAATTAATGTTTCCTGAACTAATAAATATACAATTCTTATGATTTAATAGTTGGCTAATTAATCAGTTTGAATAATATACGTCATAAATTGTTTTCAACGGTAAATTACAACGCATATAAATGTTTAAAAGAATTTTACTACTGTCATATTTTACACTTTTGTAACGAAATAATAACCTACACGTGCAAACATTTTATGTTAAAATTCACATATCTATAAATAACGATAATATTTTTGGCTAAGAAAACTTTATGCTTACTAATGTAGAATGTCATTTATTATTATTATACTGACCAATGATTGTTCTTTATTCATAATAAAAAATAAACATTGATAAATAATAAATTATTGTGGATATGGCTATTTGCTGTTTGGCGATTAAAATTGTTTAAAACTGTAAGATTTATAATATTATTTTTTAGGTAAGGTCTCAATTAACTTATTTTTACGATACAAAATTGTGTATTATACAGTGGTTAAATAATAAATAAATATTACATAAATTACAAAATATTGTTTGCCTAGTCAAGAAATAAAATTTAAAACAATGAAATTTACATTTATTTTGAAATTAAATTATATATCGTATCTTTATGCTTAATTTAAGTTATATTAACTAGAAAATATATTTATTAATGAACTACTGGGAGTCTATTTCGTTCATAACGATGACAGTGTCAGTTTCTGTCTCAACATAGTTCCTGTAAAATTGACACTGGGAACATCTTGTACTGAGCTTTCTTATACGTCATAATTATATTTTGTTTAAAAAGGGATATTAAAATACAAATTTTGAAAAAATTCTAGAAAATATAATTATTCATTGCGCTATATTAGCCATAATTATGGACACATGTTTTTTAGTTTTCAAATAAACTAAAAACCTATGTATAATATTTTACTAACCACTGAAACACAATTTCACTAAATCTATTTGTTGCAATAAATGTTATATATAAAATTCCACAATTCTGTTTTATTGTTAAACAACTGACAGACATGGTTGATTTGTTTAATAAAATTCTTTATACCTATATAACATATGGCAACATAAATAAGAAATTAAAGAATTTAAAACCGATTTTCTTGTAAGCAGTAGATTTTTTTAAGAAACTTTTCAAACCAAAATTGTGTGGAATTATAATATCTTTCATTCTAAATGTAACTATTTTGTTGTAACCAATTCGGAGTTATTACAGAAAAATAACTAGAGTGTACATGCACTTCCGGTTTGACCATATACAAGTCTTAAGTTTCATAATTTTTCCTACTACAGTTTTGGCTGTAGAGCGTTCACCCTGCTTAACACACACACACATACGCGCGCGCGGTATTCCGAAAATAGTAAGACTCGACTCAGGGAAGGTCAAAAGATGTTTTCCGTTAAAATCTCGCACTAAAACAGACATATATAAGTATAAAATGAGACAACCAAATTCTTAGTTATGGTACTAGTTAAACAAAATTGCTGTCTGTACAAGCATATATAATTATACAGCATTATTATTATTTGTTCGCTCCGCTGTAATATGCAAAACATCTGAGAAAACTGATTCCGATAAAGAAGACCAAGATGATGACGCCGAGCAAACTATCGACCACGAAAGCAAAGATGAAGTCAATGCTACCCATACATCAAAAGCAAATGTAAAAGATACTCCGGTACATATTGCAAAACAGAATTTCCGACGACCTAAAAATAATAAAAGAAACGCGGATGCCTTCGAAGAAGCTTTTGTAGCTTTTAAAAAGTCCAAGACCAATGAAGGCGGACAAGAGTTATTAGAAAATTGAGCAGACTTGGATTTTCTCAGAAGCCTTCTGCCCGACATGGCAACTTTAAATAAAAAAAAAATTATAAAATAAGGATTCTTAAAATTTGGAATGAATTAATAGATGATATTCCCGATTCTCCTTTAACATACGTATATAAATAAAATTAATAAGAACTTTCATTTCAAGTTTAATTCGCTTACTTTAACGTTATCAATAATTTTTCTTCAACACATAATGCAAGGCGGCAGTGGGTATATTTTTTTCGAAGATTAGGTCTAATTTTCTGAAGCAATTCAAGAAAAGTATTTCTGGACATTCTATAATAACTTAAAAAGTTATTTTCGTTTTCCAAATCTTCCATAATGTTGTAAGAACCAGAAGATAAAAAAAATATCGGTGTATATGTCGAAATGTATTC
>JADQWA010000148.1:96207-108719 GCA_018344505.1 Nebria ingens riversi | reverse complement strand
ATTTCTTTTCGTGCCAACTTCACGGCAGCACACAGTCGTCAGAATAAAAAAAAATATCAGTCTATTATTTAGCGCCTAATTAGCGCTTATTAGCGCCATTTAATTTATATATCAATAAACAGTAGATAAAAAGTTATAACAATTAAATTCTTTTGTACCAACTTTACATCTACACACAAAGTGCCAAGTATTTCAATATAGATTTAAATTTTAACACAGACAGTTTTTTAGATTTAATAAATTCAAAATACCCAACAATTAAATTCACATGTGAACGAGACCAACAATGAAATTCCTTTCTTAGATTTAAAGTTAATCAGAAACAACCAAACTGTCAGGAATTTACTGCATAAAATGCGACGATTACGAAAAGATTTACAAAGACCAAACCAAACGAAATTTAATAACTAGATATAAAGAACATACATATTTATCATTTAAAAAACAAAAATATTTACAAATCCACCGTAGCCCTCCACAAACATAACACAATTTCAAATCAGGAAATCTGAAAAATGTAAAACCCGTCAATAACCAAAAACTAAACATGTCGGAAGCAATATATACGAAAAAACATCACAAACTCTTATTAAACACAGACTTGTCTCCACTAGATAATCGTCTACTTACATTTATTAAGACAAGACAATAGACCTTAGATCTCACCGCTTTCTCCTTCATAACATCTGTACGTAATAAAGCCCTAATTCTACAAATATAAACACACTCCGTTTGTCCATAAACCTCATTTAATATAAGCACACTTTGTTAACTTAGAATATATATAAATACTTGCCAATATCAGTACTCATTCATTGTACGACTGATGATGGTTACATTGTAGTACATCTCATTTATTTTTAAAATAAATTTCACACTTTTTTGAAAACATTTGTTACAATTGGAATAAAAACACAAGACACTTATTTAAATAGAGCAACCTTATTAAACACTATATTTTCTAATATTCAAGAATGTAAAACAGGAATATACACAGTAAATTGTGTATGTAACATATCATATTTATTAGAAACAATTTTTAAAAATCTACCGAGTTTGTATCGCACCATTTACTGTGAGTCAAAAAGTTGCCAGCGTCCATCACAATCTAGAAATGTAGTAATCTTTCCGTTGAACATAATGAAATTAATAGAGAAAGGTATAGAATCTTTACAGGACGCACTTGATGACACATTGTACGAATTGCACAAAAATTACTGTAACTATAATAACGAGTGTGTAAGTAATTTAACACAGTCACTAAATTTAGGAGATCATGTATTTTTTGAAACAACGGGTTTACACGCTGTTGCGTTAAACAAAATACCTGCCTTCATAAAAATTTATGAATCTAGTTTATATTTGCACGGAGCGATACATTTTCAGGAAAGTCAGTGTCAGGAAATATCTGCTGTTGGACATTATATTTCATATTGTAGACGATCAGACGCCATGTGGAAATATATGACGATTTAAATACAGAATATAAACATCGGCCATGTATTGGCCCTAAACTTTCTTTTACGTAGTCAGTATATTTTGATTTGATAGTATATAAATTAAAATATAAAATGTTTAAATTTAAAAGAAAATATTTTCATTCATTATGTCCGGTAAAATTGTGGTAAAGTTAGATTATTGTCAGATTTCTAAATAAACATATGTATTTTAGAATTAAAATGTTCGATTGTATAGTAATATAAAGAAAATATAATTATTCATTACACATTATTAAAAATTATTATGGCCGGACATTTATATTTATATATAATATTTTAAATTATTTACTAACCTTTGTAACGTTTTCTCACTAAACTAATTTGTAACACTAACAATAATGTTAAATGTCAAAATATTTGAATATTTAAAACAATTGACATGCATAGTAGATGCGATTTATTATATGTAATTTCCCATACCTACGTAACTATGGCAATATCATAAGATAAGATCTTGTAACTGATACTTTTGAAGAAATGTTTCAAACAAAAGTTGTGCAGAATACTAATATCTTTGAATGTTAATGTAACTATATTTATTGTAAGTACAGCCGGTTCGGAGATATTGCAGAAATTACAAAAAATGACTCAAGTAAACATGCACTTCCGGTTTGAATATGCTTTTCAAAAATAGGAGGTTTTCCTCCCAGGCATATACAAATCTTAAGTTTAAAGTTTCATAAACTTATCTTTAACGGTGTAGGTGTAAACTTATCTGAGATTTGTGACTTGGGTGTAGAAGTTGACGTGTGAGGACTGCAATTGTTATTATATAGGACAAACAGAACGTCCTTTCATAACTAGAATCAAAGAACATTGTAATAGTTTCAGAAAGAAGGCAGGTTTCTCAACTTTTGCAGAACATCTAATAGAAAAATCCCATAGCTACAATCCGGAAGTCAATTTTGAAATTTTACATTTACAAAGAAAAGGCAAAGAGTTGGATTTTCTAAAGAATTACGAAATACAAAGGCCTGAAAACACAATTTACCATATCTGTTAAATGACCAAACGTTTCTCAAAACATCCCTCTACTTCAGTTTCTTATACGATAACTTCTATTCCCCAACTGGTTTCGTTTAACCTTGACTTAAGTCAAGTTGTATTTTGTACCTGTAAAATAAGTATAGTTATTGTTGTACTAGTCATTCTGTGATACCGATTTATTGTTTTATCTATTTATTTATTTATATTTTAACAATTAACTATATGTATAATTCAGCTAGTTTACAAAATCACTGTGCATGTTAATTAATTTTTTATTTATTTTTATTATTTGATTTTCTCGTTTTTGAATGTAACAAATCTATGTATTTTCTAGTCCGTCCGGTAGCTTGATAATGGCCAACTTATTGGTCGAAACCGGTCGCGAATTTTAATAAAAATTCCTTAGAACGTTTTGGAAAAAGACGCTTTAGATTTTCAACCATTTATTATCCCTCCACAACTGGGTTGCACGGTTTCATGATGAAAATATATTGTCAGATTTAAAGTTCATTTAATAACTAAAGAATGTCCGGCCATAATAATTTTTAATATTTTGTAATGAATAATTATATTTTTGCATGTTTAAAAATACTAGATTGAAATTGTACGTTTGTACTACTATAGAATCGAACATTTTAAATCTAAAATACATATGTTTTTTTTATTTAGAAATCTGACAATAAGCTAACTTTACAATTTTATTGGACATAATGAATGAAAATATTTTCTTGAAATCTAAGCAATTTATATTTTAGTTTACTCGTATATACTATCAAATCAATATACTGTATACTGACTACGTATAAGAAAGTTTAGGGCCAACACATGGCCGATGTTTTTTTCTTAAAATTACTCGCCATCTTTTCATATGCAAACCAATTTGGTGAATTTTGTTGCTCTTTTTCTTTGAAGGTACCTCTCAATTTCAATCAAATTTGGCACACATATTATGCAGGTGCTCGATTGAATACGCTCCAATGTTAATTGCAATAGAGCAATAGGTACTGGTACTTCTGGAGATACTGGGTCCCAAAATAATAGCAGGCCCATACAAGTATTTGTGACTAATTATGTATATACCAAAAAAAAATTACGTAATTTTTGTTTTTTAATGTATCTAAAATCTTTTCAAGTTATAACCGAAAACTGCAAAAAAGTAATAATTGGAAAAAAAATCGAGAAGAATTGAACTGCGATAATTTTATTAATATTACATATATTGTGTATTAATACAGAAAGTCGCCGTGTTAACTTTTAGGTATTGGCACAGCCAATGTTTGTTTGTAATTGTTTGTCTTTTACATGCATATTTTCAGGTTATATTAATTTTTTGAATTATAATATGTTTTTGAATGCTTTTTGCTCCGACCCTAATTACTAATAATTACTATAATTATTACTAGAATTATGTAATTCTATCAATGATAAGCGCGTGTAGATTTACGTAGATAGTTTACACCAGTGATGCATAATCACTGACGCGATTATCATTGTAGAATTATATAAATATACTATAAATATTACATAGTGAAAACCAAGTACCTATTTGCTATCCTTTAAATTATAATTATCATCATTTTTTAAATTTACATAATAGTTTCATTACACAAAAATTAATACTGGGCAATGTGTATATAAATGTCGAATGAAAGATCAACAAAAAAGATTTACGTGGCCGAGATGATTGGTGTAAGAATGCAGGGTCGTCCTCCAAATAAGTGGATAACTATGAATGAGAATGAGTTGCGCAAAAGAAAAGTTGTAAGCAAGCGGAATAGAAGAACATGTATGAAAAATCTAATGAATTTGAATAAAGAAAAGAAGTTTGTAAGGATAGTTGTCAAAATGTGAATGGATGTAAAGGGGTTTCTGCCATCCTATTTGATGGGAATATGCATGAAGATATGTATGCATGTATTTATGTATGTATGAAAATGTACACTTGACTATCTTTTAAATGAAAGAATCGGATAAAATGATTTAATCATTACTTAGATACCTTATCATCAAATAATGTAAGGCTACAAAATATTAAAGCTGATTCGTATATAGCAATCAAATATTAACGTTTCCATTAGCGTATTAGTAGATATGCTATTCTGAATCAAATCAGTAGTGCGCGGAACGTTGAGCAGGATGTATTCATTTGCAATAGTATCATTTATTATAAGTATTAATGTTATTAATGCACAGTTATTGGAACCAATTGATTTAACATGGAGTTTTGAAAATTCAACTATTTACTACCCAACGATAAGAAATTTTGAGTTTACTAAACAAATTGGACATATAACGGATGGAAATTATTGGTAAGGCCAGACTTATATTTTTTTAAACAAATTTGGTAATACATTTAAAACTATTTGGATATCTAATTAACTATTTAGTTGCTTATTTTCTTGAAGAAGTCAGTACTTGAAATTGGATTTATTAGAGAATTCTATATATTTCCGTATTTTAATTCGCCTTTTAATACCCTAATGTACCTTGTGTTCTACTTAGGGCACTAATATATATATTACTAAATTCCGTCATGAGTTTGGTGTCTTAGAAAATACTATTTAGGTTACTACATAATAAACTTACTCACTAAAATTAATACGACAGATGGCATAAATATAATTAGTAGTTTCACATATGATGATAAAAATACTATAATTGTTTTCTTACTTCGAATTTTCAACTTTGTCAACGAATTATGATAGATGTCAAAACTTTATGCAGAAAACGACAACTCGTAGCTTATATTTTTACGTCAGGAAAAATGAAAAAATATAATTAGTAATTGGTTTTACGTTTTCTACGTAATCCAATTACTACATAAATAAAAATGAAGCAGGATGGTTCATCGGAAGATGGATAATGTCGGATTAGTAAAATTCAATTTTCCATTTGTGCTAACGTTTCTTTTGGTAAGAGTTTGTACAATTATACAATATTATAAAATAATTTATACAATGTTTCTTTGCAATAAAAAAACATCGGCCATGTGTTGGCCCTAAACTTTCTTTTACGTAGTCTGAATATTTTGATTTGATAGTATATAAATTAAAATATAAAATGTTTAAATTTAAAAGAAAATATTTTCATTCGTAAGTGTTCAGTAAAATTGTAAAGTTAGATTATTGTCAGATTTATAAAAAAAAACATATTTATTTTAATATAAAGAAAATATAATTATTCATTACACATTATTACCAAACATTATAATGGTTGGACATTTTTTAGTTTTCAAATGAACTTTAAACCTTACAAAATATTTTCATATAATATTTTAAATTATTTACTAACCTTTATAACGTTTTTTCACTAAACTTATTTGTGACACTGACAATAAATATTAAATGTCAAAATATTTGAATATTTAAACACAATATATACCTACGTAACTATGGCAATATCAATAAGATAAGATCTGGTAACTGGTACTTTTTGAAAGAAATGTTTCAAACAAAAGTTGTGCAGTATACTAATAACTTTCAATTTTATTCAAACTACTTTTACTGCAAGTATAGCCGTTTCGGAGATATGCCGAAATTGCAAAAAAGTGGTTTTAAGTAAACATGCACTTCCGATTTGAATACACTTTTCAAAAATAGTAGGTTTTCCTCCCAGGCATATACAAATCTTAAGTTTAAAGTTTCATAATTTTGTCTACAACGGTGTAGGCTGTTGAGCGCACACATACCCACAAACACACACACACACAACACAACATACAGACACACACACACACACACAGACATCATTCCAAAAATAGTCAGACTCGATTCAGGAAAGGTCAAAGGGTATAACCGTTAAAATTTCGAAAATGTTTTTTTTTCGTGATTACAATACTTACAGATAAAATTATGAAACGTTAAACTTAAGATTTGTATGTGCCTGGGAGAAAACTACCTCTTTTTGAAAAGCATATTCAAACCGGAAGTGCATGTTTACTTGAGACACTTTTTGCATATCTTCGAATCGGCTGCACTTACAGTAAAATAGTTATTATTAAAGTTAAAGATATTAATATTTTGAACAACTTTAGTAGGAAACATTTCTTCAAGAAGGGTACAAGTTACGAGAAAATTGCTATTATCTTATTTATATTGCCATAGTTACATAGGTATGGAAAATTATATATAATAAATCGCATCTACTATGCATGTCAACTGTTTGTAATATTCAAATATTTTGGCATTTAACATTTATTGTCACAAATAAGTTAATTGAAATAGCGTTACAAAGGTTAGTAAATAATTAAAAATATTATATGAAAATATTTTGTAAGGTATAGTTTATTTGAAAACTAAAACATGTCCGGCCATCATAATTTTTAATAATTTTTCATTATGCTACTATAGAATCGAACATTTTAATCTAAAATAAATATATAAACGTTTCGCAGAAATGCAAAAAAATAACTCAAAAAAGCATGCACTTTCGGTTAGAATATGCTTTTTCAAAAATAGAAGGTTTCCTCTCAGGTATATACAAAACTTAAGTTTAAAGTTTCATAATTTTATCTTCAACGGTGTAGGCCGTAGAGCGCATACATACACACAGGCCCACACACACACACACACACACACAGACGTCATTCCAAAAATAGTCAGACTCGATTTAGGGAAGGTCAAAAGGCGTATTTCCGTTAAAATCTCAAGATATTTTTTTTCGTGATTACAATACTTACTAATTACTTCGTCAAAGAAATAAAAACATCGGCCATGTGATGGCCCTAAACTTTCTTTTACGTAGTCAGTATATTTAGATTTGATAGTATATAAATAAAAATATAAAATGTTTAAATTTCAAGAAAATATTTTTCATTCATAAGACCAATTAATTTGTAAAGTTAGTTTATTGTCAGATATCCAAAGAAAACATATGTATTTTAGATTTTAAATGTTGGATTTTATAGTAGTATAAAGAAAATATTATTATTCATTACATATTATTTAAATTATTATGGCTGGACATTTTTTTTAGTTTTCAAATGAACTTTAAACCTTACAAAATATTTTCATATACTATTTTAAATTATTTACTAACCTTTGTAACGTTTTTTTCACTAAACTTATTTGTGACACTGACAATAAATGTTAAATGTCAAAATATTTGAATATATAAAACAGTTGACATGCATAGTAGATAGGATTTATTATACATAATTTTCCATACCTATGTAACTATGGCAATATAAATAAGATAATAGCAATTTTCTCGTAACTGGTAACCTTTTTGAAGAAATGTTTCAAACAAAAGTTAATATCTTTAACTTTAATAATACCTATTTTACTGTAAGTGTAGCCGTTTCGGGGATATGCAAAAAGTGACTTAAGTAAACATGCACTTCCGGTTTAAATATGCTTTTCAAAAATAAAAGGTTTTTCTCTCAGGCATATACACATCTTAAGTTTAAAGTTTTATAATTTTATCTTCTACGGTGTAGGCTGTAGAGCGCATACAACTCACAGACACACACACACACACAGACACACACACACACAGACGTCATTCCAAAAATAGTCAGACTCGATTCAGGGAAGGTCAAAAAGTGTATTTCCGTTAAAATTTCGAGAATTTTTTGTTTTCGTGATTACAATACTTACTTATTACTTCGTAAAAGAAAGTAAAAATACAGCTCTGAGGAAGGTCGAATCTCGACCGAAACCTTAGCAAAAATGGAAATTGCATTTTACTAATCCGACATTATCCATCTTCCGATGGACCATCCTGCTTCATTAATTTAGTGGATACGATCACACATTATTCATAAATAATAGTTTACAGAAATTATATACAATCGAGTTTAAACAGTTTGTTTAATATTGTAAACTTTCGGTATTGGTACATCGATAAAAAATTATAAAATTTATCATAAATAACAAAAAATAATTTATTCGCATTTTTGCCCTTTGCTTGTCAAAACATGTATGAAGAAAGCTCGGCATTTCGTTATAATGGCGTGTTTCTTGAAATCCGCAACTATGAAATTTAAGTAGAGAATTTAAATGTTACCTTTTCCTTAATTATCCTTTCATTTCCAAAAATTCAAAATACTAACATCAGTACTATATACTTAAAACAACAATATTAAAATTAAGGGTTGCAATGAACGAGTTCTGCACTGCCGAACACGGAGGTACACATTTGGATGCCCCATACCATTTTAATGAAAATGGAAGAAAAGTTGGCGATATTCCACTCGAAAGACTCATTGCGCGAGGTTGATTATATTTCAATTGGTATGTGTTCTTGATTCTACAAATATACATCTTCTTTAGGTGTTCTAATTGATATAAGTGATGATGTTCAAAATCTGGGAGCTATGAATAACTTGCAAGTTAATCATCTTATTAAATGGCAACAGGACCATGGACAATTTGAAAATAATACAGTTGTTCTGATTAAATTCGGATGGTCGAAATATTATCATGACAAAAATAAATATTTGGGATTGGATGAAGATGGCAATCCTAAGAACTTTCCAGGTAAATTATGCATTACTTAATTTATTATACTTTATCGGTTGTTCTCGGTCGGTTTGATTTTCTAGGCCGTAAATATTTAGAGGCATATACATATATATATATATATATATATATATATATATATATATATTATATATATATATATAAAATCCGGACAGCAAAAATTTCCCATACATCATATTATACCCAAATAAAGCATGAATATTTTTTAAATGGATTTTATTACTTTTAGAAACAAATAATAAGATTATATTCTTATAGAATATATATTTTTAAATATATTGTTTTTGTTTTTGAAGAAAATGTGTTCTGACTTTTTCTTTCAATCTGCTTCTTAAAAGAACATCTTGCATTGGAATGTTATTTTCTTGAGTATTCAAAAAATGGCCAAACAGCATACGTGTACATGATTTTATCTTGTAAGAAATCACATTCGGAATTGAAAATATTCAACGCATTATCTTCAGCTTTTGATGCCTCTGATATTAAATTTTGATTGGTGAAATTTGTCATGTCCTCATTTAGTCCAGTTGCCCAATTCAAGACTTCTTCAGAAGTCACTTATGTGTTCAAATTTGTATTTCCGATTCAGATTTCCCAATTTAATGTCAACTGACTCAAAGGAGTTTCATCTCATTGTCCTTTTGGCCATAGTAACGTCTAAGCTTTTTGATATTTTTTCAGTTGCAGTTGTCCATGATTGACAAAAGTTTATAAGAGCCTTGAGTTATGAATGTGATCATATCTTTGAAATAGTTCTAGAAATGTAGTTGAAAATGTATGTCTAATTATCTTTTTCTTAAAGTTATATACCGCTGATTTTGGTACAGTGATTCTTACGGCTACATGAAAATCTAAAATTTGTGACTGCTTCATTTTTACTAAAATTGTACATAAATGTATATATGTTCCTCAGCGTCAACAAACTGTATGGGCGCTCTAAAACAACACGAGTTTTTAATTTTTTAGTAGAAAATTAAAAGATTCTCCCATGTGTGTTTACGGTTGAGGCACACAATTACACAATTTTTACTTTCTTTTACGAAAGTAATAAGTATTGTAATCACGAAAAATAACATCGGCCATGTGTTAGCCCTAAACTTTCCTTTTACGTAGTCAGTATATTTAGATTTGATAGTATATAAATAAAAATGTAAAATGTTTAAATTTCAAGAAATTATTTTCATTCATTGTCCAATAAAATTGTAAAGTTAGTTTATTGTCAGATTTCCAAAGAAAACAAATGTACTTTAGATTTTAAATGTTGGATTTTATAGTAGTATAAAGAAAATATAATTATTCATTACATATTATTAAAAATTATTATGGCCGGGCACTTTTTAGTTTTCAAATTAACTTTAAACCTTACAAAGTATGTTCATATAATATTTTAAATTATTTACTAACCTTTGTAACGTTTTTTCACTAAACTTATTTGTGACACTGGCAATAAATGATAAATGTCAAAATATTTGAATATTTAAAACAATTGACATGCATAGTAGATACGATTTATTAGATATAATTTTCCATACCTATGTAACTATGGCAATATAAATATGATAATAGCAATTTTCTCGTAACTGGTAACCTTTTTGAAGAAATGTTT
Source organism: Nebria ingens riversi (assembly GCA_018344505.1). Classification (NCBI taxonomy): domain Eukaryota; kingdom Metazoa; phylum Arthropoda; class Insecta; order Coleoptera; family Carabidae; genus Nebria; species Nebria ingens. The sequence continues at coordinate 98,145 of JADQWA010000148.1, read as the reverse complement.
CAAACAAAAGTTGTTCAAATCATTAATATCTTTAACTTTAATAATATCTATTTTACTGTAAGTGCAGCCGTTTCGGAGATTTGCAAAAAGTGACTTAAGTAAACATGCACTTCCGGTTTAAATATGCTTTTCAGAAATAGGAAGTTTTCCTCTCAGGCATATACAAATCTTAAGTTAAAGGTTTCATAATTTTATCTTCAACGGTGCAGGCTGTAGAGCGCATACAGACTCACAGACACACACACACATAGACGTCATTCCAAAAATAGTCAGACTCGATTCAGGGAAGGTCAAAAAGTGTATTTCCGTTAAAATTTCGAGAATTTTTTTTTTTCGTGATTACAATACTTACTTATTACTTCGTAAAAGAAAGTAAATATTATAATAATTATATAAAATTGATCATTCTTAGGAATTTCTAAAGAAGCAGCACAGTGGCTTGTTGATACAAAACGTGTAGTTGGTGTTGGTGTAGATGTAGCAAGCATTGACCCAGGAGCAGCCACTGAGTATGAAGCCCATCGAGTTTTCTGTGGAAATGATTTGTATTTACTAGAAAACATAAAACTCATTAAAGATATGCCATGTATGTATATTTAATTAAATTGTTAACGTCAAATTTGAATTGAATATATGTTCTAGGTCGGAATTTCACACTTATGGTAATGCCAATGTATATTACTGAAGGAACTGGTGCACCTCTGAGAATAATTGCTTTACCATAAAATCAAATTGGAGTTATCGTAAAATTTAAGTATATGTTTTGTAAATATTAAATAGATGTGGTAACAGGATGGATTCTTTCGCATATTAAGTAATGGTCCACTAATGGCTCTTCAAGGATACCAATCAGAGAATATTTATTTATTTTTCGTTTTTATGGATAAATATCAATCTTGTGTGGAAACTTGACATATTAAAACAATAAAAATCATTTAGTAAAACATTATTTGGTAGTAGATTGTTCGGTGAGATATTCCCAATTTTGGGGCATAATTATATTATTTAACAGCTGATTCCTATGTGCTTATCTGTGCTCCGTATCGTTGTTATGGATACATAGTCATTATTAATATCAGTGTATATAAATCTAATAAAATACTGTTAACTTGTTTATCATATCGTTTATTGTACATATATTAATAAATATTCAGGTCAATTCTAAAGCTATAACTAATGGATCATATACGAAATAATAAGACCGTATTGCAATCATGAAAATACTTAATCTCGCGGTTTTAATCGAGACTTTTGACCTCTGAGTCGAGTGTGAGTAGTCGAGTATGTGTGCGTCTGTCTTTTAATTTAAGTCTTGTATATGGTTCAGATGTGCACTTATTTTTGAAAAGAATACTCAAACTGAAAGAGCATGTTTACTTATATCATTCATTTTGGATTCTGCAACATATATCTGAAACAAACGTAAACATTAGTCTGAATGTTAAATGTTTAAAATGAAAGATAATTAAATTTTGTAAAACTTTTCTTGAACATTTCTTTCACAAGAAAATTGCTATATATCATAAACATCTTGTTTATGTTGTCATAGTTGTATGGAAAATACTATTTAATTAGTCACATCACCTATGCTCATCGGTATTTCGAAATATGAAATTTAACATCTATTGTCACAATTTAAAGAATGATCTGCAAAATTTCTATTTATGCAGAGCACAAACTGTGCATTATTTGTTTGAAGAAATTTATATCTGTCATGACTATCTTAAGATATTCATCGTGTTAAGTTATACAGAATGCCAGAATAATAACGATTTAATTCTACCTACTTTTTACGACAAACAAATAATACCTTCAGTCTATTTCAATAAATATCAATGTTCCTAATCGTACTCATTCGCCAAGTAAAAAATATCATGTTTGAAATTTAAGAGTTCACTTCAATAAGACAAACAATAAAAAACATTGGCCATGTGTTGG
>JADQWA010000148.1:0-96107 GCA_018344505.1 Nebria ingens riversi | reverse complement strand
TTTTTAGTTACAAAATGACGTAAGCCTGTTGCCGGCGTATCTGGATTATAGAATACGTAATTCTAAAATATGTTTCATCTTCTACTTTCACTTTTTCATAAAATTTGGAGTTTAAAGAGAAATATGAACACAAACTAAAGTATTTTCATTTGAATTGACTGCGAAATACGTCTTAATAATAGAAGTTCCACTCAAACTCCAGTTCTATTATGTCATTCTGTTTAAATCAATTAACTTGGCCCATAAATAATTATGTACTTTGCTGTGTATAGAAGCGCAAGCATGGCATGGAGTACATAAATAGTTAAAAACACAAATTTAACAGAAACCAAACATCTTCAGCAAACTGTAGGAAAGTTTGCGACGCACGGAAGCCTCGCGACAAACAAAAGGATTCAACGGTGGCTCAGTCAACACTGGAGGACGTCTATCTATATCCATCTTAGTCCTTTCTCTTCGCTCCCTTTCATTCGTTGACAGTAGCAGAGTTTGTTCGCATTCATACGCATATAAACGTCAAAAAGAACATACTTGAGACAAGGAGATACAACGAGTTTGTCGAGGAATTTACAATTTTTCATTTTGGTTCGTATCAAAAGCTTCACTGATGATATCATTGAAATTTTAATGTTGAATGAGGTTATTTGAGAACTATGCGTCATTTGAACCGTGCAGAGTTTTAAATTTAAATGGAACAAACAGGATAATTAAAATTAATACTGAATTATTTATATAATTATTCTATAACTCATTCAGTGTTGTTTTAAATGCACAACAATTCTATTATTAACGAAATTAAAATATATTTTGAGCAATTAGATACAGATTAAGAATTTTTTAAATTTATTTCGATACTAGTAATTTTTTGACAGATTATTAAGCAAAAAGTATTTCTAGTTGAACCTTGAACTCATACTAACATGACAAATGAACAAAGTTATTGTCTTTATACACTAAAATTTCAAATGGATACATTCAATAATAAAAGCTCCTAGAGTGTCGCACGTAAAATATATGTTTCAGTAAATTTACTACATTCTGTATTTCACATCTGATCAGTACTCGTCTGATATTTACGTCTTTGCACAGTAAGTACTTAAATTGCGTCATTCGAATTTCATTAAATTTCTATTTTATTTTTGGAAAATAGTAATTGCTGATAGTAAAATGGTCTTAAATTTATTTCATTATGAAGTACATACTCTGGTGTTTTTGAATCACGCGCCTCGTTAGGAATTCCTGTTAAGATCTAAGCATAGATTTATACGAGCCAGATGTTCGTTCTTACAAATATTCGTATAAAAGTAGGATAACTAAATCGTTGGCAATTTTGTCAAATCTCCTCCGTATAGTTGCGAGCTTTGGTGTCCGCATGAATAAAATACGGTGGCACTGCTACTAAAGCGGATACGCCACAGATCACGAATCATTACACGCCTTCCGGCAGATTCTCAACGACTTCAAAGGTGCCGCTCGTTTCGCAGATGTGCGTTTCTCTCGTAGCTGATTCATCACATCGCTACTCCTCACTTAAATTCAACCTTATTCTGCTACTGACCAAAGTCTTCACTAACCATCTCCTACATCATTGTGACCCCAATAAAAATAAAGAAAACATATACTCTCCGAGTCTTTTTTGTCCTGCATCAACACCCTTGTTTTAGTCATTGATGGTAGCTAGTGAAAACGCTACTGGATATTGGTGGATGATGCGGGATCCGTTTCTTTGTAGATCGTTCACACTTTAGATATTTGTTCAATGTACGTTCTCTGTAAAGAGCTTCTGTATCGTGTTCTTTCTATAACATTTTCTTAATAGTCTTTTTCGCTGTACGTAAATGTTCTTCGTTGTAATTATTATATTTACAGGGGACTTACATCTCAATTGGAATCTTTAGAGCCACTTACAAATTTTATTGATTCTCCTTACAGAGTTATGGATTTTGGTTGATATTTATGGTATTTTTGATTGTCTTCAAAAACTAATAATTGTTGTCATTTTGTTGTTTATAAAATAAACAACTTACCATGCAACTTGTGGGACTCTAATGATTTATTTAAAGAATATTATATCTTCTTCATTACTTAGAATTACTTTTCTTAAATATCTGTCTGTTGGTAAGTTGGAAAATCAAAAATTTTTGTCAAACGTATCTAAGAGATTTCAACCAAATTTGATAAACGTGTTAAAGAATTGCTAACAATGCGTCTTTTGCAATTTCAATCTCATAGGCTTTATATAAGCGCAACTACTAAAACCTCGAAGATTCTGTCGGATTTCAATCTTATGCCAGGCACTGATGTCCACAAAAGACCACAACAGAAACTGCTGACTATCAGAGATAAAACTAACCCACTACAAAAGCATTAAAATCGCAGACACCCGAGCAGATGTTTGACAGGTTAATTTATATCATATACCGGCCGAAGAGGCGCCTTTACAAATGCCCGGTATTTTCGATTTTTATGTCGATAATGGATTGAAATATTTTCTACGTTAGACTCTCCCCATGTGTGTGGTTTTGTATTTCTATTACGAGGTTTTCTTCGATGAAAAATTGGTGTTTGATTCGGTTGTTTTTACAGTATTGGAAAGTCATTTGTTTTTGACAAAAAAAAAACTTCCAACTATAATAGTATAGTTCAGTAAATTTTTCTCCACGATTTATATTTGTCAAACGAAATCTCGGTGATTATTCATTCTTTTCGTGACAAATAACTAAAGTTTTCTTGATTTATTTAAGTTGCGAACACAAATTAATATTTTTTGTTTGCATCTTCAGCAGATTAGATCCTTGATCATCTTCCGAAATTTTATTTATAACATATGTTTTCATTCTTTAGATTTTTAATTTTCCTTAAATACTTTACTAATAGTACCAAAATTAGTTTGTTTCGTCTATTTATATAGGGTGAGCCATCTATTGGCTTCTTTTTCAAGTGCGTGTAATTTCGATAATTGGCAACATTGACGCGCTTGACATTGATAGATATGTAGTGCCAAACCTCCGCTATAAGGAGGTTTGACACTACATAGCAATCAATGTCAAGCGTGTTGCAAACTGTCGAAATACTACGCTTTTCAAAAAAAAGCCAACAGATGGTCCACCTAATATAAGTCCTCGACTGAGTAACTGTAGCAAAATGTGCACTACATGGCTTGGATTTTTTTTGTCGTCAATGCTACTAAAACTAACAAAAAAAAAATTGAATAGAACAATCGTCAATCTAACCAAAAGCAATTGACCAAATGTGCAAAGTCCTGCGTTATGCCCACACGTCCTAACGCCGTATTTTACGATGGTTGGGAAGCCGTCTTCTTTTCTTTCTCTTGCGTATTGCCCACTAGGAACCGCACTTGTAAACTGAGCCGTAAAAACAACAAGCTATAGTTGTTCGCGTACAGGACTTGGGACGATCGTGGACCCACTATATAGTATACCTCGTCAAATATTTATGTAATTTCAGCCGATGCCGAAGACGACGAAAGCTTTCTACGGAAGAAATCAATTCGTTTGCTGTTTACACCGGTATCTGGGTCACACAAACGACGAACTTCTCAGCTTCATGTTTGCAACACGCTCAAATCACCGCACAGAATACACATTTAAATTCGGTCGTGAAGTTGTGTGTGTTGGGCGGGTGATAATTTGTCGCTAGGATATCAATTTGGTTCGTCAGTTATATTAAGTGTTGTTGATGGAAATTTCAAAATCCAATATCAATTTTGGATAATAAGAATCAAAATATATAAATATTTCAGAATAAAAATAATTAAAATGGATTAATAATGACCCAATTAAAAACTAATAAAGTATATTTCATATTATTATTTTGAATTAGTGAATATCTAGTCGACGATGTCTAGCGCTCAAAACAGTGTAAAAATTACTGAACTGCAAGGAACTCGATATAATATTTGCATAATTTTATTTTATGTTATAGCCAAAGCCACCGGCGTTTTTATTTTTTTATTACAGTAACATTGCACGTGGTAAAGATATTTTTATAATTTTACAAATAAAAATCACAAACGGCATTAAAGTAAAATAACTCAACGAAAAAAATATGTTTGACGTCACGTAACGCTGTACAATATTTCACAAAATTTACTGGAGACATTCAGAAATATCAAATTACGATTTATTTAATTTAAATTACAAGTTTGCCAACTTTAATCTTTTAATTATAATTGCAACTGAGCCCATAATTATAACGATTAAAAATCGAATAAAATACGTGTTTGTCTTCTTATCAAAAAACAATTTCAAATAGAATAAATTTGCAAGAGTTAATTATAATTATAAGTATAATTATGAGTGCTCTGTAATAAATGTAATTCGTAATTCAAAAATGCTGAATTATAGTGAAGAAGCACTATAATTCTAATAAGAAATATTCAAAATCTAGTTCCAAATTTCTAAATTGAATAAATATTGAACTCGGATATTTTTAAAGTCAACTGACGCGTTTCATATTATTAATAATGGCAGAAAATGTATGGGTTCATTTCTCCGTAACAAAAACATATTAGTTTCTTATTCATAGTTTTAAAATCTTAATATAAGAATGCATCTTTCGTATTATTGTTTTAAAGTAAAATTGTTTTTGAATTTGACGGTAGCGCTTACTTAACACGGGTTGCTCATAATGTATGTTTATTTTAAAACATACCAATGAGACAGTTTAATGCGGTACTTAAAAACATAACTGTGAATTGGATTTTTTTAAAATTTGAAGACAGGAAGGAAGTGAGCAGGTTAAAAATGTCACAAGTCACCAACGTAATTCTGGGGCCGTGCTGTTGGTTTGGCTTGGTTTCTCTTATATACGTATAAAGAGCCTGAACCGGCAGCAGCGGTAGCGATGCTTGAGTAAATATTGAGATCTCGGAACCACCTAAAAATTCATGGAATTTTCAAGTCATTCAATTTGAGGCGAATGTTCGGTTGTACGTGCACACCATTACAGCACCATTTAATATAAAATAATGGCTAGCAAATATTCGACTACCGCACAGAAACGAGTTACGATATTGAAAGACTATATACATATATCGTATTATTTCTTTTTAACAGCAAGTTGGTATAATATTTTTCGCATCAGTTGTTAAAGGTTTAAAATGTCAATTTTGAAAGATAACGATCCTTTTATGCAACTGGAAATTCTATTTTTGTGTATTTTCCTTCGTTCGTTTTTCTACATCCATTTTTTGTTATGTATAACTTCATTTTTTTACTAGGAGAAAGTTTACTATATTCCCAACAAAGTAATTTAATATCGCTGATCGCTAATCGAACAAAGACTAACTTTTAGAATTTTTTAAAACTTTTCACAACTGTTAAATTTTTATAAACACTTATTTGTATTAGATATTTGTATATAACTTTTTTAAAATAATAAATTTTTAAAAGTTGTATTATATATGTACTTTTTGAACAGTACTCCTATCTTCAAAGTTTTGGATTAAACTGAAATAAATATATTCTTAAAATGACGAAAATATGCTTTTGTACTTTTTGAGTAAAAAATAAAGCTTTATGATTTTAAGAATTATGGATGCCAAAATGATAAAGTGAAAACCTATTTTAGTAATTTCGAATCCCTAAAGATCTTTCATTTATAACTTAGGTTTTTTACTAATTACCTCTAACAAACATAAAATTTACCTGAATCTTGTAATAGTACATATTAAAATGTATGTACAAATTTAAGTGCCCAAAAAAGAGATTATTATATTTATGTTTTGTTAAATATTGCATTTTTGGATTTACATTATATTTATTGGTTCAATCAACTAGAAAAACAAATTCTATATAAAAATACATCGATTAAAATAATTTGGTACACCCGCCATGTCCATTGAAGTGTTGTGGGTTAATTTCTGATATATTTTTATTATATTTAACTTTGAAATTATTTCCAAATATTTATTGAAAACACGGCCCATCAATAATGTAAACCTTATAAGCAATGTACTCAAATGTAATTTCTGAAGATAATTACTAAATATTTTAACAGTCTGGTGCGTCATAATTTCGTTTTCGTTGCCCCACCCAACAATAAAAATTAATAGGTTCGACTAGTAACAGTCGTTATGAGCAGGTATCAGCAGACGCGATCAAATGAATAACATCTCGAGTCGATCACGTTGCGAAAATTACAAATTTTAATTAAGTGCGGTGATTAACGGCATCGTACATAGTGTAATCCCAAATATCACCCAAGGGGTTTCTATCGTAAGTCCGCGTTAGTTGCCGATGATTCGAAACGAGACGAGACGAGAAACATTCTTCATTGGGAAATTGAAGGAATCTAATTCCAGGGCCTATCAGAAATCTTATATAAGTGATCCGGTTAGATTGCCGCCAGATCCAATAACCACCCACACCTCACCCACTCACTCTTCCTCATGCCGGTGTCCCCATCATTGCCACACCGTACCCGTACGGTTTCATTTTCGAATCGTCTACCGAAATGCGCCGTGTCAATATTATTGGAAAGTGTAATTTACATATCTGCTTGCAGATGGAATTCGTCGAGTATTGGTATTCGTTATTTAATCGAAATGCTAAAATACACTATTGGCTATCTGTCGCAAAGCTATTTTCACATTACTTAATAAAAATAAGTATAGAGTACAACCATTATAGTGTAGGAACCAATAATAACCAATTATATTGAAAACTGTATAAGTGTGTCACATTCCTATTTTATTTTAATATTTAAAATGGTAGTACAATGTACTATAAGAGATAATTTGGAAACGTACCCCGACAGGGGTCCTATCAAATTGACTAATTCCCAAAATGCGTGTTTCACACATATGCAAACATTTGTTTAATGAAATTTCTTTGTTTGTTGTGAACATTAGCAAATACATTAGTAATCATTGCTAGTATTAAAGCATATTTGAAAACCCCACACGATTTTTTTTTTAATATTTCAAGATATTGCCACCCCTACCTAATATTTGAGATACATATTCTAATTGGTGCTTCTGAGCACGGGGCATACATAATTTTGTGCTGTGCATGCATGATGTATTGTAACATTGGGTACGACACAATAATACACCTATAAGTACATATCTGAAAGAAATTTGGATTAGAAGGCGAACTGCCAAAAGTGCAGTGTGCAAGTCTGCTCACACACTGCGAATACTTTAAAAGGTGCACACCCAGTTAACTAAGACTGGGACGTCCGAAAAACGTTAAATTTTAAAATGTGAAAGTACAGTTAGTTATAGGAGCCCACCTCTCTCCTGCGGTACCTCCAGCATTTCTATCGATGCTGGTCAACGAGATGTGACGCAGTCATAAATACTTAATCTTCAATCACGACCCGCCCATCCCAAAACACCCGAGACCCGAATTCAAAACCCAACCAGAATGAATGCTACTACCCGAAAATCTACCTATAGCACGCGATCAACAACAACGATCTGCTCCCGGAGCAGAACTGCCTGAGTGTGGACAGTATGCGATATCGATACAAAAGGTCTTCATGTTGCTGTTGTCGTCTTGAAGTACAACGGTGGTTGCTCCAACGATGTCAAAGAGGAATGTGTATTTACAAAAGGAACGAAACGAAACGAGAAGGAACTGAAGAAAATACTTGCTCTAACCGTAGGGGCAGGTCCTACCGCATATATTTGTAACCAAAGCGCGTGTTTCAGACATATGCATACATTTGTATAAAGAAGTTAAATGAACCATGGTAAGGTTGAATTACTTCATCCACCACTTCATTAGGTTCTGCAATTATCAGGATTTAGTTGGAAGAAGTTATTCTCTAACGTTGAACATTGTTTTTGGGCATGTGTATTTTATATTATTTTAGATAATTTTAATAATGTCATTTAATTAAAAAAGTTATTGATCAATATGAGTGAATTCATTTATATTTCCCAGTTGTTTAACCATTTCTGATTACGCGCTGTATTTATAAATTGTTAAAAGAAGAAGAAAAAAAAACATACAAGTAAATATTATAATAAGTACACCCGCAGACTCTCATTACATTTTCCTTCCTATAGAAAATCACTGCCTGATAACGCACGAAATATATTAGAAGTACAAATGGTACTCACCAAATCCAAATCCAATACTTGATCCTCTCCTACACACAGCTGAAGTTCTAGTTGCTCATGTTAGCGATTCATTGCACTGCATTTTATTTCGCGATATCATATATTTTTAATTAGTCACTAGCACAATTTTTAATCATGAATTTACTTTAATTATTTAAACACTCACTATAACTATCACAGAGTTTTAAACGCTGTCAACCGTAGTTGGGCATGCACTATGCGCGTACCGTATGCGCGTGCACTATGAAGTATAGCTGGCTGTGCACAGCCTACCTCGTTCCATTATTATAAATACAATTATATTTAGTGTATTTATAAGAAAAATACACATTTTATTTATTGTTAAATATTATTAATATAATTCTTACATTTGCTTTGCTACTTTACTTGTTCTAAAAAGTTGATTAAATGTTCTGGACGAACTCATTCAATACTATTATTATTAACTATGTTAGTTTTATAGTTAGAGCTAAATTTTATCGTATTTATAACTTCATTTAGTTTTCTACAAATGCTTTTAAATTTAAAAGACTATCGCATTTGTACAAAATTAATTTTAACGTTAAAAACTATAGAACACTTCTACACAACACGCACCCGAAAGAATTGAAATACACTGCAGCATTTTCAATTTGGACATGTTCCGTGAAAGGTTTATACTGGTCCGGTCCGGTTAGGCAACACTTTACAATTAAATATACAAGTTTGAAAAAATATTTAACTTGTGATAAGCACCGAGAACCTTATGTATTTTTATTTCTCTTCAATTAAATACTGGAAATATTTATAAATATTTTCTCACGTTTTAAGTTTTTTTGAAAAGTAAAAAACACCTCGCCAAGCAATGTATAATATAGTATGTCTAGAATGGTTATATTTTCTTGAATGTTTCAAATATTTTATTTCTATCTAAATAAAATATATGTAATACGTATAAGAAAGTCCAGTTCAATACACTGTTTATTCTTGTTCGTGTAGAAACTACAACTGTTAACTTGGGAGTAACCTATTTTATAGTTTGAATATGTAATCTTATTTGAAAGATAACATGCACTGAATCTTGTTGTAATGCCCACAGGATTACACATAGCTGATAAATGTATGTAGGAATTTCTAACAACGCTCATTTGTGTATTTATTCAATTATTGTTTGGACAGGATTAACGCAGTTGTATGTTGCTGCATTGTTTAACAATATACAAACAACACTACAATTTATACAAAACTTATTTAATCTACTTATACACCATAGATATTAATTTCTATATACCGTGATCTTAATAGTAATTTTAATTGTTCATACATATATGATCGTTGACATATGATAATTATTTTGATTGTTTACCGTATATTTAAAATTTTATGATGTATAACTCAAAAATATGCGCGATATGCCGAGGCCTATGAGAGATACTAAACCTTAGTCAACGATTTTAATGGCGGCGATAGTGGTCATAAAAATGTATTGCGGCTAATGGGAATCACAACTTTTTAGTAATATTTTTCATATATGTCGAATACAGAATAAGCTAGAACCCTGAAATTTTAACCAGTATATTTGGTTAAAATTTATATTTACTACTTCATATTATAAAGCAGTTTAAAATTTGTAATTGTTTATAACAATGTCAATATATATTTTTAAATTAAATATATATAAATATATATAAATATATATATATATATATATATATATATATATATATATATATATATATATATGTATATATATATATATATATGTATATATTATATATATATATATATATATATATATATATATATATATATATATATATATAATTTTACATAGGTATGTAACAAGGATGTAGAATATAAGAGGATACTAGTATTAGAGAATATAGCGCGGCTACAATTACAGCAAAAACTTAATTACTCGAGGGGCATAAACGTTACTAAATTCAGTTTTTCATTAAAATAAATTTTGAACCTTTCTTAACATTTCATAAGCAATAACTACATCTCTAATTACAAAAATACGAAAGTTAGTAGCATGCTACTTTTTCTATTACATCGTATATGCGCTGTACAATTTCAAAATATATTTTGACATTGTTATAAACAATTACAAATTTTAAACTGCATTATAATATGAAGTAGTAAATAAAGTATATTTGTTTAAAATTTCAGGGTTCTAGCATATTCAGTATTCGAGATATATAAAGAATATTACTAAAAAGTTGTATTTTTCCATAAGCCGTAAGCCATTTCTATGACCACTAGTGTGACGTCACAGCTTGATTTTAGCGAAAGACTACGGCCTGGTATCTCTCGTAAGCCTCGGATATGCGCAGAAGAAAGAGTAAATGGGATTATGATAGAAATAGACAGATATATAAACAATATATACATCGTCCATCAATGGTAACGCACATCAACTTGAACCACGACCTTGATGTTATTAAAGTCATTGCTCAAGCTATTCCGAGCCGCCCGTATTTATTTTAGTTAAATTAAAAATTGTATGGAATAATTTCTTGAGGGAATTAATTAAAACGTTTTAATATGAGCTGCATACAGTGGCGCAGTTAATAGTTGTTTGTAAATATAACTATTTTCAAGAGACTAAAACAGCAAGAAGAATCAACCTTTTATTCACTTCTAGTTTTAAGTTTGTTTGTAAAAGTAGGTTAACATCATAACTTTAAATTTAAAAGTTCATCTAGTATTTTTATCGCTTTTACGTTCACAGTCACAAACCAGCAGATACAGATGAATCATAACAAAAATAGAATGGATTTTAGGTCGTTCAGAATTTGTATTTCCGTTGAAAGATTCATGAATACTATTCTTTTGCTACGTATAAGAAAGTAAATGTGATTTCTTTAGTAACTTTAAGAAAAACTGACTGAAATAAAATATTAAATATATGGGAAACACAAGTCTGATTTTCAGTATCGCAGAAAATCTATACCTGTATATTTAGTTCAGAACTTATTTATACTATATTTCTCGTGGAAGTTTCAACAAAAAACCTGATATAAGAAAATCTTTACGTTAGATATTTGCTGACATGATGTTTCCAAAGTTGCTGTTGCATACAAGTTCTTCACTACATAAACTTTTAAATTTATAATACGCTAAACACAATATTTGTTCTGCAACGTTGGCCACATTTGTACGTTTGTTCGTTGCACACAATACAAGAGTGCACATGTATGTTTCATAATGGTACAAACGTGTACGTACGTGCACGATGGGTTTGCTCGCTTTTTAGATCATATGTTATAGTTCTTTTTTTGGCTTGTGGCGAGGGATACAATAAAACGATTAGATTTGGCGTTCGTTGGGAGAACCTTGCTGTAATATGTGACGTCGGAAATGAAATAACTTATGTCGCTGAGGGCTCGACCGGATACTCTTTCGGCCGTAACATTTCCAAAATGAATTTATTTTTGGTGTATATTTAAGAATATGTCAGTTTATTCAGATTAGCTAAACAGTGATGTTTGTTGCGTTAATCGTATTATAATTAGATAATCATACTATAATTATTATTATTATTTGTTAGAAATGTTAATTAAATAAATGTGATGCTTTAGCAAATATTGAGCTTCGTTTTATATACGTATATAAAGCTTTTTTTAAAAGATAATAATGAAAAACCGTAAAAAGGTAATTTAAAATAATAGTTTTGAAATTAAAAATAATACACCTAAAAGAGTATATCCGCTCTTTTGTTGAACTCTGAAATAATATAAATTGGATAGTTATAAACTGGATTAGAAAGAAGTAAAATAGTGATAAAAATAAAAGATATAAAATATATAATTTCATTATGTTGGTTGCTTGATTTTAATGTAGACTGTTTTAATTACTCGTACATTTCATGCTTATATAGAGTGAGCCAGTTGTTGGTTTCTTTTTGATATCGCTATCAAAACTACACCATTCAAAATTTGTCAATGATTGTTGCTTTATTGAAGATAGAACACCGGATTACAGCGATTTGACACTACATATCTATCAATGTCAAGCGCGTCAGTGTTGCAAACTGTCGAAAAAACACGCACTTCAAAAAGAAACCAACAGATGGTAAAGTACTTGTAAAATATGTAATTTGTAAAGCACTAAGTGCGTAAAATATATCTCTAAGTGCAGTTTGTTAAAATCTGAACTGTGAAGCAGAAAGCGTCTTGGTTAAAAATAATAACTGCAGCAAAGTTCACGTCGACGATGGGCAAACACAGCTCGTATAACTTCAACTAAATGAATTCATGAGTTAAACTGGAAAGCGGGCAGAATTTAAAATGAAATATTTCATTAAAACAAACATTAGCATAGAGTCTTTGTAAACCTGTGTCCGTTGTTGAGGAAACTGAAAGCTTGCTCTTACGGATTGGGAATGAGAAAAGTGCACCAACGAAAACATCTTGCTATTAAACCGGAAAAATATACTGACATTTAAGGATCTGTCTGAAAGTCTATAAAGATACTGAATTTTTAATCATTTATTCTTTAGACATAACAGTTATATATGCAATTGAATATTTGAAGAATAGTTACAAACTTCTGAAAATATTGTCAATTTTAAAATTGATATAAAACACAAAACAACTGATAGCTGCTGAGAAATAATATAATATTTATACCACACTTTAAAATTACTCGAACAGAAGTAATTAGAGGAATTTTCAAATATGAGGTGTATTTTACAAGAATGATTGAGTGGAAAAGAGAAATTTGGAAGTAAAAAGTTTTTACCACCTGAGTTTGATATACTGCGAATATAAGTAATGTGTTATTTATTGAATTTATTACTAAGACAATATTTCCTGTAGCGAAATAAATGGTGGGATTTAGCGTGGCGCGGTAAATTTATACTAAAACGATCGTGATTGTCACGATTATTGAACATAAACCTGGCGTTCGTATTAAGTTCAAATATTTATGATCACTTGAGTAAATGGGAACAAGCAGCCGTAGTACGTTGCCAAATCCATAAAAAAGAACGTCCATCGCCATATCCGGTTCTGTTTCTATCTCTACTGGATTTTGCGCAGCTAGGCAGTATCAAGTCTAGTCAAGTTCAGTTCAGGCACATGGGGTTTAAGGATTGTACAGAATATACCCTGCTGCGTGGACGGTATATTCGTCGCATATTTTTTACTAACACAAACACATGCATTTATTCACACACATGCAAACTCAATCGCATTCACTTATATATAGAGATGGTAATAATTCAATATATATATAAACCAACCTTTTGGCAAATATATCTTTGTCAAAGCGAATTTAAATTTGAACTTAACATTTTTGCTGGCGTAATAATGAAAATACCGAATAATAAAAAAGTTTTTGAAATGCAATAAAAATATGGCATAATAAAATTTTTACACAGCTATATATGTACAACTAGCAAATATAACTCCTAAAAAAATGTGCCCATGCTTGTCCCAAAGGCAGAATATTAATAAGCAAACTTTTACATGTATAATATTACAATATTTTAAAAATAATCATCATAATCTTGACACAACATGTCTATAATACCTCTGCTTAAACAATTATAAATTATATTTACTTCTATTTTATCTTTCATTGGTTATAAGAGAGATGTGGATAACATTTTGAAAAAGATCAAATTATTCAAGATTATCCTGTAAATTCATAATTTCTACACGCTCCTGAATAAACATTCTGTATAAACAAACTCACACTACTAAATTGGTACACAAACACACATATACCCACGCCAAACACATTTAGAGGACACCACATGACAAATGACCGGAGAACAAAAGTCACCTGACACGAACGTAAAAACGACCCTCTTATAGAGGACCCAAGCTGGCTATCATACCCAAACAAACACACACACACATTCGCACATACATACATACATATACACACAAAAACAGGCATACGTATGGACGAGGAAAACGAGCGTCCGACGTATGGATATTCTTGTTTTTTTTTTCTTTTTTCTGAATCGTTGCGCGTTTTTTTGACAAATAAAATATAGTGTTCCCTCGTAAACCTAGAATTCAGCACAATAAGCATGGTTCGAGATGTGTTCAACCAGGTACCTCGAATGACAGATATAGGAAAGATATGATACTATAAGATATTTTGATGCGTTACAAACGTGTGAAGGTTATGGCGAGGGTAGAAAATAAAATAGTGAACCCTATAAAAAGTATTATGTATTAACCTTTTGAATAAATCAACGGTAATAAAATAAAAAAAATAGTATAGGTATATTATTAAAAATATAATTGCATTATTATCTACATATATATGTTGATCAAGTTAGTTTGTCTATTTAAATTGCTTTTGAAGAATATATTGCGAGATTGCAAGAAGAGTGTTAGTTTGTTGAAAAGTTTTAGATGCATTTGAAGTGTTTGTTAGGAATCTGTTTAGGGATGATTCATTAGTGTATATGGGAGTGATTTTCTGGTATATGGAAGACGAGAAATACGATATAAATGAGATTTTCGGGAGGAACTTTTGTAGTAACAAGAAAACACATACGTTGATGTACAATATGTTGAAGGATGTGATAGTATGCATACATTGTGTCTTAGTGGTGATATATGGGATGTTGGATAAAGAAGAGGAACACAGAGAAGACGAAAGAATTTTTTGAAAGAATTTGTTTAGTAACAAGAAGAAATAGAAAGAGGAATATGTCAGTGTAAGGATTACGGGGTGACCCTCTGGGCAAATGGATAAATATGATTGAAATACCTACCGAGAACTAACGGAATAAAAGCACATGTGTGAAATATTTAATAAATACTCCTACAAAGAGCGTGTAAGGTATATAAAGATAACTATACGAAGCTGATACAACTATTCGTTGATAAGTTAAATATCTTCTGGTGTTGCTTATCTTATAGACTGAAAATACCAAAATATAATTTATTCAATATAATAAAGATCGTTACGGTGTAAAGATAACAAATAACTAAAGATATTAAAAGTGTAATTTTCATTTTATATCTTTTTTTAAACAAACAAGTAATAATTCATAAATGGATACGGTTCAAAGAGAAAATGGAAATGAGCCCTTTTGAGGATAAAAGGAATTTTATATATAAAAAAGAGAATAAATCAATCGAAACATCATATAAATGTTAATGAATTATAATACGTTGAAATTGTATTTGAAGCCATAAGCACACTGTTCGAACGCTATTCATCGAACATACTTTTCGCGATTTACTTCACAATATATCAAAAAAATAAAACGTAATAAAAGTTATTCAGTTAACATAAAATGGATGTATGCAAGAAACTTAGACTGATTCAATTTTTGGGTGAAGTAACTTAAATAAAATCTTGAGGAGTTTTTACAGAAAACCAGCGGACGTAACTCTCGCGTCTTTATCAAATTCTGTACCAATGCCGATTTGATTTTGTCGAATATAAAACAAGGCACGTTTCGTCGTCCGTTAGAACAAGGACCATGATTTTTCTTCGTTCGGCCACGAAATCGAAATATTCCGCGTTAACGAACTGACCGAAAAACGTGACCTGTATACAGGACATCTCCGCAAGTAAACTAACCAAACAAGCGCTGACAATATATACAAATGTTGAGAATCACTGATAAAAAAATTTCTCAAATAAATATAAACGTAAGTGGAAGCATCCTAAATTCATCATGAATAGTTGTAGGGCATTTTCTTATAGAAAACCTAAATAAATATATAGAGTGCGCCAGCTATTGGTTTCTTTTTGAAGTATGAATTATTTTTACAGTTTGCAACACTGAGGCGCTTGACATTGATAGATATGTAGTGTCAAACCTTCTTACAGCGGAGGTTTGACATATCTATCAATGTCAAGCGCCTCAGTGTTGAAAACAGTAAAAATAATTCATACTTCAAAAAGAAACCAATAGCTGGCCTACCCTATATTAGTTCTTTTGAAAAAGTATATTTCATGCATTGCAATGTTATTTTCTCTCATTTTGGTTTATATATTTGAAATGTCAGTGGCACAATGATTAATTTATTTGTGACAAATCTATAATAGTTTGTAATATCACAAAATAAAACATAAATCTGTTCCAAATGTGTCATAGTTGTCTGGTATTGTAGTATCCTATTGAATATTTTAGACAATAGATTTGTATTCTTGCAAATCCTATATATAACTATATAAAATAGTAAATATACAAGAACTTTGATTGTTTTACGGAAAACAATGTGTAAGCCGACCGAAACACCACACAACTATATGGCGAATCGAAAACAACGCGTGCATTTCATCGCTGTGTGGGTATGTGTTTTATATTATTGTTCAAAGTATTCCCTAGGTACGGGATACCTCCCTTTGGTGTGAAACCTACTATATCTCTGTCTTTCCCCCTTCACACGTTTGTGTGTGCATTTCAACCGATGTTTTGTGTACGCGGTAATCCTCTTCGTGATATATTATTGTCCACGGGTTTCCCTTCAGTACTTCGTGCAGAGGATACCCGAACCAATCGTTCCGATAACAAATCAATTGATATTTCCAGTTGTCTCGTACTCTAGTCAACACGGCAATTGAATACATAAGCTTCGAAAATATCAATTTAAAGAAGTTTTCTCTTCCGGCACCCAAAAATATAAATTTCTCCTTTGCTAGTCTGATTCACCAAAAAATAAAGGAGGGGAGGGGTAGTCCACATAAAAATATGTACGATATCATAATTACGCCCAGCTAGTAATATAACTTTGATGAATTAAGATCATGAAACTGCTGCTAAATATATTTTATGATTTAACATACGTTTATGATTAAACATTTGATATGGCGATAATAAAATATACAATTAAAAATTCGAGTAGTATTAAAAGAAATATAATAGAAATTTAAGTGTCAAACTATTTTCATTTTCATTGTTATTAAATTCGAATGATGTAAAGTCATTTTCCAATTTACGTATTATTTTTTGTTTTTAACTAAATAAAAACACAGTTAAAGTTACAAAGCTAATCCATATATTATAAAACGTTTTGGTCCTTGGAGCAAGATATATTATGTGGTTCGTCTTCATCTGAGATATTAATTTTATTAATAGCATTATATCAACCATCCAGAAGAGACATGGCAAGACAACTTGATAAATAGTTCTAGTGTCTCATGTAACAGGCTATATAATGTAACTTACGCACATACATATATTTCTCATCATATGTCACAGCACATACGGTATAATACTAACGTTAGTATAAATGTCATGTGTGCATGTACGAAAATATATGTCCATTGTGAACAGTCAAGCTGACTGTCTCTTGTCACCGTTAAAATATATGGAATTACGATCTGCCAGCCATGTTTGATTCGAATTCCAAGTGAGAAACATACCTTTACAGGTAGTTAGAGAATATCTTATTATATATTATTAATACAAATAGGAACTATAAATGCGGAAATTAATTTTAGTGGCATTAATTGCTTGCTTATATCTATGAATAGGAATGTACAGACATTCATATTTATTTATTTATTTATTTTCGTTGCTGACGAAGAAGAGAGGAAAATATCAATTTATAAAATTTAATGTAGTCCTAACAAAAACATCTGCACTTGTAATTATACATACATACATAACTTCATGTCTATTCCCATGAAATAAGCTGGCAAGTAACCCTTTACATTCATTCCTATCTTCACAATTTATCGCCATTCAACTCTATCCTAACAAACTTCTTTTGCTTCAATCAGATTCATCAAGTTCTTCATACATGTTCTTATATTTCATTTGCCCAAAACTTTATTTTAGGCAATTAATTCTCAATCATATTTATCCACTTATTCCGAGAACAGCCCCGCATTCTCACAATATGCATCTCGCCCTGACTACTCTTCTTACCGATCTAAACCCTATTCTTTCAAAATTAACATAATTAAAATCATTTTACTTAAAAAATTAATTAATTGTTCTAATTTTCAAATTAAATTTAAGATGTTATTAATATTTTGTGAAATAAATAAAAATATAATTTCCATTGAGAATGATTTAAAATTGTAATTACTAAACAGTTGTTTGTTTTTAGTGGGAGTATTTTCTTTTATATTATATGAATACAGTTTTATAGCAGTATACAATGATTAAATAAATATAAAAATACATAAAATTTTAATAAATTGTCACAATTACATGTGAAAATTAATTTACTAATTGAAAATTGGTCAGTGACGCATATATAAAAATAGCACCATCACATGGTCACGTTACGACCAAAACCTCATATTAATGTTTCATGAAATAAACACCTTCCTTTTACCCCAGAATATAGATGTGTGTGTGTATGTGTGGGTGACATTAATGACGTCACATGGTCTGCCACTTGGGCAGATAACATTGTGTGGTTGATGTATAATTTATCTGCATATGTATATTTCGACATTGTGTTTGTTACCACCTACATATATATATATAACCTAACTAACGACCTTCCCCGCAACTATTTTCACCGTTGAAAACGCCGCTAACAATGGTTTCATTAGGACAGCATAAATGAGTTAATTTAAATTTTCATTTTCATTAGATTATGTACTGATCCTTTCAACCAACTTATGGTGCATCACGTTTCCGTTTTTAGTTATGATTCGGCTAACATTATTGTAATTAAACGTTACTCTTTGGTTTATATATATATATAACATATAGAATTAAGTATGACGTATGTGAACCTTGGAACATTGGTCGAAAACGATTTTGTGATAACATATTTAAGCCACCAAAATACAATTAAGAGGATTTTTATGAGTCGTAAAAATGATATATCTTCTGAAAAAGACTTCTGGTATTTCCGTGATTTTAAGCGGTTTTGCTTTCTATGATTTTTATGCGATTTTAAACAAACTACAGAAGCTAACTGAAACTCGGTCCCACAGTAGATATTTGAAAATCTTGAAATAGAGAGATTTTTTAATTTTAATTATTAAACGCTAATTTAGGGCCGTCGTTACGCGTACGCAAGATAAATGGTACTTTAACTTTAATCTAAATATATTTAAAATTAGTCTATATAGTTTAAAAATGTTGTTTGATTTTTTCATAATTTAAAAAAATACCAGGCAAATGAATACTCCTTTATTTAAAATCCATATGTTACGTTACGTTAGTAATATGCTTGTCAGAAATATAGGGTGTTTGGGTTGTGTATAGCGCAGTATATTTTAATATTCCTTTACTGAAATTCAATTGGAGAAAGACCATTAAAAAGAAAACAAAAAAGAAGAACATCATAACGTATATGTTGACAATGTACGTGATCTTTATGCATGGTGAACAAGTGTATTTGTGAACACATATACATATATGCATCCAAAAGATGAATATCATACACACTCGCACACATTTACACAATGTATCACCATATCTGGTAAAGACGCGCATATAACATGCAACACTGGAATATTTATGTGACACACAAAAGAGATTTCTCCGGCAACATCCGAGATGAGACGAAGAAGAAGACAGCGGAAGTGGTGAAGTAAAAGTGGTATTATTTATAGTGCGCGCTGCTGCTGATGCTGCTTCACGTTACAACCATTTTGGTTCGTCTTTTTTATTCTCTCATATTCACTGTGCGTCCCAATACAAAGGAATACTTTCAGAACGATATCCACATATAAATAAGATATTTCCTTTGAACTAACGATATACGAAACAAAAATTATCAGAAATATCGTGAAAGAAATATCGATGTGGAATAACTTTAAACGATTCACGTTTTTATGTACTTTCAAGTATACTGTAATATACGTATAGGCACTACATTGGTAAAGATGAGTTGCTTAAATATTTATGTTGTAATTTCAGGTCTAAATGGTTATCAATATGAAAAAAATATATTTCTAAGTTAAAGAATCAATTTCTTATATTTTAATATTCCTTTATGTAGTTTATATTAAAGTCAGATATTCTTCACATTTACAAATATAATTAAAACGCACTCCACTAATTTATTTGGTTTACATTTAATTGCCGGTGTTTCATGATATGATTATAGTTATTACGAAATAAATTTTTGTTGCTACGACACCTTTTTCTATTTTATTTATTTATAAATATCTTCTTCTTCCTGTTACTCCTAAAGGAGCATAGAGTACCAAAGAGTGTGTCTTTAGCATTTCTAGGGATGACAGGATTGCTATTTCTGTGCATCATTTCTTTTTCTTATTATTGGGTTTGGACTTGTTCATCTATTTCATCTTCCACTTTTCTTAATTAGTTTTGGTTCTTCAGATCTCTATCTATGTTCCTGTACCATATTATGTCTGTTGGCACTAAGTCGAGCTATGTTGTCTTATGATTTCCTTAAAGTATCTCCTATCCATCTCTATTTTATCTAACTACAGTTACAGCATATTTTTCATCATTTGTTAGTTCCTAAAGTGGTTCGTTTATAATGTTTGTTTACCAGAGTATGCTACATATTTTTGGGAGACACTTATTGATGAAGGTTTGCAGCTTTTTTGTACTCTTATTATTAATGTGTCATCTTTCAACCCCTTACAGTTGCACACTATTTATATATGATCTAACAACCTTAATTTAGTTTTTATTGATATTATTTTCGAAGACCAGGTCTTCCGTAAAGCGTAGAAAGCAATTTTTGCTTTGATAATACTTCTTTCAATGTCCTTTTCGCTCCCTTCTTTAACGCCTATTATACATTTCAAATAACAAATAACTTCTTTGAGCTCTTCAACATGTATCCACAAGATTTATAAATATAATTCATAAAAATAGCTGATCCGATTGAGCCTTTGATGCATTTGGTTTCCGACCATGATGAATATTAAGACCGAGGAAAGTGTTGATTTTGAAATCACAACCTGTGAAACACTAAGCCTGTGATGATTAAATAGTGTCATGCCTTGACGCTAGAAGGTGTCACATATATACCGTTTCTCTGCCACCCTCAACTACTCTTTGACTGTGCCTAGTAAATATCCTTATTTGAATTAACCTACCTGTGCAAATTATCTAAGATTCAATATAGGTTGAGTGATTTCGGCACACCATTATAGATAGACGAATTAAAGCACCCTTATATATATGAGAAAATATATAGCGAAATTGTACATGTCTCATTGAACAGTGATTTATAATTATTGATAAGCCGAAAGAAATACATTTCTTAGTTAATATAAACAACTTTTTACAGCTATGTATTTCTACCACACTTAGTAATTTTTCTCAAAAATACTTTATTATCTCTGTTGGACGCGTTTTGACCTTTCAGTAATCTTCCTGAAGATGCGAAAAAAATTACCAAGTATGTTATATTCCAAAATTTAAATTATTTCAACTACGTAAACAATTAATATTATAAATATTATGCTATTATTGACTTTCGATATAATATCAATACGACAGTTATTCTATATAGTTTAAAAATGAAGTTCAATTTCCAGTGTTAATCTCAGCAATAGATTTCCAACGACCGTTCTTGTATTTAATCTGACGTCACACAAATGTCGTTCGTACATCTCCCGGTGCCGCATTTCGTTTCCGTGCGGTAAACGAGAACGCGTTCAGCTAAATGCAAATGAAGTAATTTTAGTGATACAATAGATGTCGCATAAATACCGAGGCCTGTTTCATATATCATCTGTCAGTGAGCGAGCGAGAGACAATTTGCTTACCGTGTGAGCCTCCAACCAGCTACCTCTAAATATAATACAGGATATGTGTCTAAGCAAGAGTGAGAGGGAAAGTCAAAACAACGTCATATAATTCATTTCGTGTCTCCTTGTCTTGATGTGCTGACAATCGTTTCCACAACAATCATTTTCCCTACGACATTCGTAAATAAATACATCCAAAACGGATGAACTAATGCTATAAGCAAACGCGATTGCCTTGTACGAATTAGGTGGATAACAATTAGTCTGATTCTAAATTTGTTTGAAACTTGGAAGTTTGTCTTTGTTATTAAGTAGCTATAATTCCTGTCACAAAACGCAATAAAACACAGCTTTGCTTTCCCATTACGATAATAGATACGTCGTTGTATTCACAAATAATATCATCTTCGATTTCCTTGAAATAAGAACCAAACATATTATTTATAGTAAGCCATCAATTCGACAATATTTTATATTTGTTCTAGTTATTGCAATGAGTCTGTTTGAATATCTAATAATTTTGTATTCATGATAATCTAAACAGAGATAGAAATTGTGCTACTTGTTCAACAATTTTTTAATTATTAGCTCGCCGTACGTAGTACCGAAGAGCTTAAGTGTTTGTCAGCAAAATTAGTCTGTAACATTCTCGGATTGAAAATTTCCTTAACAAAAAGTTCGTCATTTATTGCCCTAATGACGAAAACGTTAATATCTCAAATACTTGGTAACATGTTGGTCGCTCGCTAGTCGTAAGATCAACCATTCTCACCTCTTCTCCTCTGAAGATACTAAACCGAGCACAGCCAAATTTGGCACACATACTGTGTAGAGGCCCATTTCCATTCGGTCGTAAATTAAATCCAATCAGTGCCGTGCTTCAGGAGATATTGGGAGAAGCATTTGACGAAAGCTCATGTATTTTTCAGACTGTTCTATTGTACAATAGTCTCTTTTTACGAAGTTGTATCTAGAATATTGTCACTCTTAACAAATATTCGTAAAACCCAGAAATATGTCCGTTTGATATACAGCACTGTAGGAAGGCTACTGTTACCAAATAAGCGTACAATTACCAAAAAAAAAGTAGTAAAAAGCTAGTTATATATATATTATTATATATCGTTCTTAAAGTAGCATTTTTCTAAAATTATTTATGATTTATTTTTAACAGAGACTTCTCTGTTGTAGTTCACTTAAGTTTTTCTCTTTTCATACGTACACATTAAACAAAAGCTGATGTCTTTCCTGTTGATACGGGTAAAAAGTGGAAGATGAAAAGTTTTGAGTTGAATTACCGACGAGATGCCATTGCAAAACTCAAGCGGTAAAGTTAAAAACTTTTAAGACCAAAAACACAAATTTTGTGGCGAGGTAAAATATAGTTTTAAAACATTCATCTGACTGCAATAAAGAGTTCTATGTCATGTCGTAGGTGTGTTACCAATGTAGAGATATCGAGATATTTCATAATATCAGTCTAATTATTGTAATCTCTTATTTATTGGAAATGCAATGATACCGCTTAGAGTGTCATCGCAAAACTATGCTAATTGATTAATTATTAACCTTGATGACTTTCTTTTGTACATCCAAGAAAATAAAAGATGGGTAAGCTTAACAACGATTACAAACGTAATAACGATAAAATAAAAGGTAATAACTTGCATGTAGATTGTGAGAATCCACGTAAGATCCAGTATCACATTATATCATTCGCTAAGCGTATTCCTTCCTTATTTGCCTAATAACCTTTATCCTAGCCAAAGACCTCCCTTGCCGGGCCGATATCAGTTACGTTAGTGTTAATTGACAGCGGTGCGAATTTATTAGAGATGGTCTGCGGTTGGGTACGGACGACCAAAGTACGCGGTCGTCATGTTAAGTCCTCGTAATTAATATGCGCAAATTTTGGAGGCATAACAAGGGGAGGTCCTGCTCTATTATTAATTGTGCAATTTGAATTTACATTAATTATGAAAGGATTTTAGAAACAAGAAAAATTCAAATAGGGAGACTTAAATAGGAGTTTTATTTATGTATAAAACACACTAGCCTGTCTCAATTCATAATCTAATTCACATTCGATTTGTTAAAGAATAATTTATTATTATTTGTTGTTAATTAGAGTTCATGCAGGGGAGGGGGGAGTGTTCAAGCATAAAACGATCCATTTCTTACAGCATATCTATCAATGTCAAGCGCGTTAGTGTTGTAAACTGTTGAAATAACCCGTACTTTAAAAAAAACATATCGCCCATCCTATATATGTAATTTACGTACGAATATTTTGTTTTAACTAATAATATCGAGTAACTAGAAGCCAAACATTTACCACTTCAAAGAAACAATAATGACTGTTTGAACAATAATAGGTAAAGCCACTACACAGACCAAGTTCTCTAATTGAAACGAAGCCACTTGTATTGAAATCGATATAATAGATACCATTAAACCATTAGGTTAGTGTGTTCGTTGTAAATTGATCACTTGGCTACTTCCTTCCTGTCTCCGGATTCCGAAACTCTAGATCTAACCCATATGGAATGTAATATAGTACATTATTCATAACTTCAACTGGTTGTTCTGGATAATATTCGAAAATTTATCATTGTACTACTTATGGTTAGTACAAAACTTTACATGCTACATAATATTCAGGGTATCCCACTTGAAAGTTTTCGTAATCAATGAGATGTGAAATTACTTTTAATCATACAAATTTCGGTTTTAAGAACAGATATTTACACAATTGAATACTTAAGTTATTTATGAGTATTGCGAACTAATAAATATACTTATATGTATGTCATTTCGCTTGTGGGCACACAATCTAAAACTCGTTTTCGACTTGTCAGACGACATGATTTAAAATGACCGTATGGCCGTTTAGGAAATGCCCAAAGAATTTGCCAGTTAAGGAGATATGAAATAATAAATCAACTTGTAAGTGAACGCGTTTCCCACTGGGAAATCGGTCGCGTTTTTTTTATATTGAACGCCACTGAACGCCAATAATGTTACAAAGAAGAAGATGATATCATTTGAAGATTTCCGGTAGCCTTCACTGCCAATATCACCTCCTCGGCCTAGATTACTAAGCTGGAATAATTCTGCGACCATAGATAAAATATAAGATGCAGATAATACAGGAAATGTGATGAAGGTCTAGAATTATAATAAGAAACGTATATTTTATATTTTTGTTTGTGGAATTGTAAAATATTTTTTTTATGAATTTTAAGTAATAAATTAGATCTGCTATATTTCTGAGAATTAATTTCAAATGAAGCTAAGATAATATTAGATAGAGTGCTTTTTCGTATTTATATGAGTTCATTTTTCATACTCCTATTCGTAACTTCATTTTACCTAAACTGCATTTTCTTCTTTAATTTTTTAAATAAAGAAATAAAATAAATTCAGAAATAATGTGCGATATAAGATAGAGATTATAAGATAGTTATGTTATCTCATTTTTGCGGACAATAGAATATCGTTATTAAATTATTAACGTCCTTTATAATCTCTTGAATGATGAGTTGCGCGAAAGGAAAGTTGTGAGCAAGCGAAATAGAACAGTATGTATGAAGAATCTGATGAATCCGAATGAAACGAAAAAAGTGTATAAGGATAGAATCGAATGGCGAAAGATTGTGAAGATGTGAATGTAAAGGATTTATGCCACCCCACATGTTGGGAATAGGCATTAAGTTATGTATGTATGTATGTATGTAAATATGGGATTTAAGTAAATAAAATAATTTAAATAAATATCATAAGTATACTATGAGCAATTTGATTATATCCTCTAAAATTTATGTGAATTGTAGCAATAATTTTGAACAGTATAGTCTTTTGAAATTGATCTGTTTCTAAAGTAGGAATCACTTATTTTGTATGAAAGCATCCACTTATATTCTATCTCTGATTTCAACGAGGAGCAAACGAATGAAATGAAAATAAAAGAATTTTCCGACTTGCACACAGTGAACCGTGTGAGTCTCGGCGAAGACGTCCGTCCGTGTCTTGAACCGGTGCGCGGTACGATTTTTATTAGGTAATTTGTTACGCGACGGATCTTTCCTTTGTCAAAGCTCCCCCTGTTGGATAATTTTTATATTTTACGTAACGCGTCCACGACGAAAGATTGAAACCCATCCCACTAACCTCAAAAGAAGGAATGCTAAACCGACCGTGAACGATACTTTAACACCGGTGTGCTTCACTCAACATACACACAATGCACTATTGCGTGAAATTTTTTGGAACAAAATGCCATTTTTATAAAGTTACTCTTGTGTGGTTTGAATAGATGGCGTATCAGAACCAAATGGGCATATCATTTTATAAAGGTACTTTTCCCATGATAGCACATTCTTTCTTTCTACTCAACTTTTATAGGCACTTTCAACAGAGGTATGCATCTTTTCAACCAACATTATCAATCAAAATAATCCACATTGCAATATATAACATTCATTTAATTACTAATTACAATAAATAGTACTAAAATTAAGTTTCTTGCTTGATATTTCTGCAAGGAGAAATATGCCATCGAAATATCCTGAATTGGAGATATCTATTTACTTGTCCTTGATGTTTCAAACGATTTTACTTTTGTCGTTTTTTAGTCATTTCTAAGAAACTACTAGAGTTGCAATTCGGTTTCGCACTAAGTAGTTGCCCAAGAAGATAATGTCTTCGAGAGATCTCAAAAAACAGTTACTTTTTTTTTTCGAAAAGATAAAGTACCGCAAGATTAAAACCTTCATGTGTTTCATTTATTCCAAAGGTTTCAACATTTTTACTTTCTTTTACGAAGTAATAAGTAAGTATTGTAATCACGAACAAAAAACTCGAAATTTTAACGGAAATACATCTTTTGACCTTCCCTGAATCGAGTTTGACTATTTTTGGAATGACGTCTGTGTGTGTCTGTGTGTATGGGTGTGTGTATGTGTGTGTATGCGCTCTACAGCCTACACTGTTGAAGATAAAATTATGAAACTTTAAACTTAAGATTTGTATATGCCTGGGAGGAAAACTTTCTATTTTTGAAAAGCATATTCTAACCGGAAGTGCATGTTTACTTGAAACACTTTTTGCAAATCTTCAAAACGGCTGCACTTACAGTAAAATAAGTATAATTAAAGTTAAAGATATTCATATTTTGAACAACTTTTGTTTGAAACATTTCTTCAAAAAGTGTACCAGTTACGAGAAAATTGCTTTTATTCTATTTATATTGCCATAGTTACATAGGTATGGAAAATTATATATAATAAATCGTATCTACTATGCATGTCAACTGTTTTAAATATTCAAATATTTTGACATTTAACATTTATTGTCAGTGTCACAAATAAGTTTAGTGAAAAACCGTTACAAAGGTTAGTAGATAATTGAAAATATTATATATAAATATTTTCTCTGGTTTAAAGTTAATTTGAAAACTAAAAAATGCCCGGCCATAATAATTTTTAATAATATGTAATGAATAATGATATTTTCTTTATACTACTATAAAATATAACATTTAAAATCTAAAATACATATGTTTTCTTTGGAAATCTGACAATAAACTAGCTTTACAATTTTATTGGACAATGTGAAAATATTTTCTTCAAATTTAAACATTTTATTATTTTATTTATATACTACCAAATCTAAATATACTGACTACGTAAATGAAAGTTTAGGTCCAACACATGGCCGATGCTACTTTATTCGTCTTTGGGTAAACTTAATTTCGTACTAGAATCTGACTAAAGAAAATATCCCAAATCGTATAGATTTGGAGTTTTTCGAAATAAAAAATTAACAATTACGCTTGTCTTGTCATTGTTACGGTACTGATGTCAAAATATTGAATGAATTGTTTGTGTGGCTAATAATAAAAAAATAAACAAATATATGCTATTACTGATGATCCTAATGGACAAGTTAACACTGACAACGAAATGGTATTATGATGGAAATGAACAATCTAGTGTAAATACAAACGATATTGTATATGTCACTTGTCCACACCCTGGCTGCTCTGGATATGGAACACTGCAGAGGCGTATGGGGGCTAGACTTTATAAATGATTTTGATTTAGCGGAGAACAGTTCACCAAGAGTAACCATATGATCATTTACCCCATTCATCATCCTATGCGCTGCATATAGTGTGCTGCATTAATGTATTGCCCACTCTAGACTATGATTCGTTTACATATATTATAACTTACCTCATTATCCAACTTAGGTATCTATAAAAGCATAGATGAGAATTTAGTGTATATAACTATACATTTACTATTTAAATTATTAGCTGTTGACGGTATAATGCAACTCACTTTTATTAACCACATAAAAGAAGCGTGAAAGATGTTTATTATGTAATCAAAATAATTGTATCATTAAAAAATTTACTTCGTGCATTGCATGAACGATAAATAATTATCTCTATATTTTTCACTGCCATTGCACCGCTTGGAATTGATTAAATAATAATGTTTTAACGATAGCAATGTAAATATATAATTTATAAATTTCCAAGAATTACTTATATAAATAGAACAAAACTAAAACATATAATCCTGTATTTTATTAATTCTCATACTGGATATATAAATTGACAGATATAAATCAGCTCAGACATTTTCTATGAGTGGAGGATTGCGTGTTACGACAGGCTGATTTTATTATTCAACCTAAAAGCTGTGATAAATAGTTAACTACGCTACAAAAGCCTCACAACTGCACTCAATAATGTTGCGGACATAAAATAAATCATATTTTAACAATTAAATCACATTTTTGTTAAAATAAACGAAGAATACACATTAGATAAAATAGTGATTATAATTAAAATAATTACAATTTTTTAAAGCTTCAATAGTACTAAAAATTCTTTGATATTGAATGCGTATCTGCAGTTATAGAAGTATTTATGCAGTAGATATGATAAAAAGTTGCTTTGCAACCAAAGACTGCAATATAAAAATATTGGATGAAATATTCAGCATTACAAATATTTGTTCTTGTTGCGTAAGTCACTTCTCACATGAGTTTATTTCGAAAAAAATATATACTAAATATAAATCTGCATATAACTATATTCGAAACTATAACGTCTAGATTAAATTAAATTAAGTGGACTGGATCATTAATTCCCGCAACCAATGTATGAAGAGAGGAAATAACCAGGCTCATTACCCACATGCTTCTCGTTACAGTGCGGGCTCATGTGTATATACATATGTATGCACATAGCCTATATGAACAAATATGCAGTCACCATGCCAAACCAAATGAGTTTCAAAGTGTCCGGCCAGAGGCCAAGATTGACTTACCATCATACGTCACACAAGTTCACACTAAGTTAGCGAGCAGTTCATTACGAAACGAACCGTGCTGCCTCTATAGTCCTTTAATGTAAACGGAATATTATACAAGTACAACTAATTACACCAAGATTTTAATGAGAACCAGTTCAACAACTTGCAATATCTATATATTATTCGTAAACATCTATTTGTTTATGAATAATTTTAAAGATATTTACTTATTAAATGGTTGTACATCCATGGAAAAAATTATATTAAAAGCAACTTTAATTTATTGAAATAACTTTTGCATTCAAAATAAAAACTAGCAATCTCTAATTTGTTAATATATTTAGCTCGCCGTACGTAGTACCGAAGAGCTTAAGTGTTTGTCAGCATAATTAGTCTGTAACATTCTCGGATTGAAAAATTTCCTTAACAAAAAGTTCGTCATTTATCGCCTTGATGACGAAAATGTAAATATCTCAAATACTTGGTAACATGTTGGTCGCTCGCTCGCTCGCTAGTCGTAAAATCAACTATCCTCACCTTCTCCTCTGAAGATACTAAACCGATCTCAGCCAAATTTGGCACACATATTGTGTAGGGGTCCAACTCTATCCGGTCGTAAATTAAATTCAATCAGAGCCGTACTTCAGGAGATATTGGGCCCGCAAAAAAAATTACATCTTAAAAAGCGCTTAGAAAATAATTGTTATACCAAAAAAATCTACGTAAATTTCCAAATTATTTGATGTATTTAAATTTTTTTTAGATTATCACTGAAAGCCTTAAAAAAATTTGAACATGATAATTTTTTAAAATAAATCTATTACAAAAATATTAATTCTACCAAAAAAATCTAAGTAAAATTACAATTTTTTTGATGTATTTAAAGTTTATTCAAGTTATAGCTGAAAGCCGTAAAAAAATAAGGAATATAATAGTTTTGAAAATAAATAAAATCAATAAAAAAAACAATTGAACTGTTTTTGTTTTTTTTCCGGCTTGCGCGATACTTTAACTAATGCATATGACAGTTGATATTTTAGATTGATTACTATATCGTTGTTGATTTGATTGTTACTTCGATTATTTTAATTATAGTGCAATAATAGTTATTTATACAGAAATCGACATGCCAAAGTTTAGGCAACAGCTCGCCGACGCCAAGTATATTTTTTATAATTACCAAAGTATGAATAAAGATATCTTTGATTAATTACTATGCCATTGTTGGTTTAATGTTGCTTTGATCGCTATAAATATATTGTTTATTTATTCAGAAACTCGCCATGCCAAACATTAAGCATTGGCGTAGACAATGCTAAATAGCTCGCCGCAGGCGAGCTCTGAGCATTGGCGAGCCAAAGCTTGCTCTTACTTATAGTATCATTTCCTAGATAGTGACAGACAGACGCCAGATTCGATTGCGAAGTTCAAAACGTGACATGAAAGTTTCTTTTACGACCAAAAAGTAAAAATAATCTAATCACAACATTTCGAAATTACTTTGATAGATCACTTGTTCAATCAGTCAAAATGACTCAATTATAACAATCAAATTTGTACTTTAAAACTATAAAAATAGAACTATTTCTACTTTCTTGTGGAGTGTTGCGAGTTATAATTAACATTTTTTGAAAAACAAACTTGTTATCTTCTTATTGTATCATAATTATAGATTGGCATTTTGTGGAATATTTCTGGTTTTCTGGCTTAAGTAGATTTTGATTAATTTCGTATATTGTTATTATAATTGGTTTTCATTATCGAATGTTAAGAAATACATTTAAAGCATGGTTATTGACGTATTTTCGCTAGATTCAAAATATATGATTCATACTTTATGAAAGCAAAGAATAATTAGTGTGTAAAAAGTATGAAAAGATTGTACATTTCATACGGTTTTTACATCAATGGTGAGGTGAGATTTAATGTAGTTCAGCTCATCGCCGCATTCGTCCTTGGCACTGATGGTCGAGTGGTTGGAATTGTTCGAGTGGCCCCTTTAAATTATCCTATTTCGCTCAACACAAAGCACGTACCGGCGTATATATGTAGGTACACTGACATTCATACAGTTAGAAGGCACCACAGGGCACGTTCTTTCACTCTGTAGATGTAATAATATGACTGCTTGTTGTAAATGCCTTCAACTCTATTCGCTTCTATATACATATAGGAAATGTGTTGTGTGTATGTTTGGGTATTGGTGTGTGTGTCTTTTGATGTGAAATGTTTGAAAAGTCCATTAAACCAGTTGCCTTTATTCAGATCAGATGCACGCAATAATTTTGCTCACTCATTAACGGCACTTTGACAGAGATCACAAACGCACGTTTCGTATTAACTACTGATATTTTAAAATTACTTTCGCAATTTGTAACTAGGATATAGAATACATGTATGGTATCCCAGCATAGCATTACCTATGAAACTTGATATTTTGGGATGCGAGAAATTTTCATTGACTACTTTCATTTGTATTTTGCACCAGGATAGAATATCATTTACTGATGTTAAATATAATTAGAAACGACTACAACATATCCTTAAGTACCTACTTCGTTTGCCTAATTTTTCGACAATAACGATTAAATTTCAATATACAAAATCTGTGATAGTATGAAAAAACCATTTTCAGAAAATTAGATTAAAATGCGTTTTTAGAGTAAATTACCTACATTTTTAATTAAATTTCAAAATATACATATGCACATACATATATAAACACGGTGGTAAACTTTTTTTTTTATATATATATATATATACATAATATATATATATATATATAATATATATATATATATATATATATTTATATATATATATATATATATATATTTATATATATATATATATATATATATATATATATATATATATATATATATAATGTACATAGATACTTCAATAAATTAAAATTTGCATTGACTAGCTTTCGTATTTTGTGAAAATTAAATTCATAAATGGAAATATTGATCAAAACACATAAATCGAAATTTAATAATTTCAACAGCCACACCTCAATAAAACCAATTAATTATTTTTCAATAACCGAATATGATTTCTATTGAAGTTAAATACGCAAAATCCGCCACCAAAGTATTTAGTAAAACAATAAAAGTTGACTTTATTGAAAGTTCTGAAACCGTTTTGGAGAAGCAACAGCTTTCGATTTATATGGCAAAAAAGAGGCCCGCCCAATTTAAACATCGACGCAATAAATTTAAAATTTATACGGTGACGACGCGTTCCTTTCATCACTGCGGTACGCCGAAGAAGGTCTTAAAATATTCGCGAACGATGGAGGCACGATCGCACCTTTCGAACCGCATATTTACAAAACATTTGCAAGTTAAATCTTCGACTTGAATGCGATGGAAGCGGCGAAGAATTGCACTGGGGATGAGATCACGACTCGTAACTGGCAAAATGGAGGCAAATTGATTAAGTAGCTGTAGAAATTATATGTGTGCATATATGAATTTTAAAATCTATAAAATATACTACCTTTCAATGAATTATCTGCTTGTAAAAATAATTATAATCAATCATTAGAGACCTGATGACGACTACAGATTTTAAATCAAATAATATAATTTGTTGTACTTGTATTCTGGATTGCTATTTGATCTCTATAATAGAATATCTAATAAATATTTGCTCGCCTTTAAATTGTGAGTATTTAATATCAAACCAGTTAGATAGAATAGATTTTGCCGTTAATTTGATATTTCTCATTTAATGATTTAATGAAATTCATATTACACGAAACATATTTGATTCACGCTACTGTAAGTATATAAATTCCAAATTCTAGATTCGTATTCATAGACGCATATGACTAAAGCAGCAATTAAAAACAATGAGGAAGAACAATTAACATTAAGTAAATAAACACCGATGATGTGTCTGGAGTTATGTAAAAGCACCTGTTAAATGACAACAAATCATAGTTTTGTAAAACAGCTATTTTTACCAAATCCTATCTCCTTTAATATTCTCTATCCAAATATTAAAAAATATTAAAATAGAGGATTAAGAAACTAATGATGTCCTCTGTAAGTTTTAATTACAAAATTAAAGCAATGATTTAAAAATAATCGCTGAATTTTAATCAGAATATTTCAATAATCCACACCCACATTTAAATCTTTTGATGGGTACGTATCTCATGGCTCGGCTTGTAGTTATATAACAATTCAATTATAAAAGCGAACACTTAATGCTTAATCCAAAATAAGTAATTATTGTTTTTGAAATAGTATCGGTGAGTAACCTCTCTGCCACTGTGGGACAGGTTGGTTGATAAATTGCCGTAGTTGTATTGTCCGTATGATGGTTTTGTGAGCATGCCTGCCTGCTTCTGTTGGCCCGGTCCACATTCAGAGTCTGCCGATCGATACTATACGACCCTGAGACTATTCGCCGCCAACCCAACACCAAAACGACCTAAATCTTTCTATACTTCGAATAAACTCTCCTGCACGAGTTTTGTTTTTCTTTTTAAGTTATTCTTTGAGTAAATGAATGCAATAGCATTCGCATATGAATTTAGTTGAAGTAAATGAGGTGTGTTTCAAAACACAAACTTAAAGACGACCTATTATCGATGAGGTAATGGTTAGTGTCAATTAAACTTACATGTACTTCTACTGCAAAACTAGCATCGAACAAACACAATAAAATACAGGAATATTTAGTAAAAAAAATATATTACGCGTGTCAGGAATAATATCGCTGAAATACTTGTTATTCATGTCATACTTATGAATGTGAACTTTCATCCATGAGTGAATGTTAAATTAGAGATTATGAAAACTGCTACAAAGAAATATTTAAATCGCAATTTCGTAGTTTCTTTCTCCTTTTTATTTTATAATAATCACTATAAAGTATAAGATTACTCCATGAGTTATTATTATTAGTGCATCTGTTAATTATTGCCAACGATAATAAGAATACAGACAAGTTCATAAGTAGAATGTTTTTTGAAATAAATATATTATTTTATTACAAGTGAAGAAAAGTTGAGAGAAAAGAATTCATATATACATTTTCCAATATTGAATAAAGCAGGTTCTAAAAATCTCTGCAAGTTAAGTGACTTATAGAGTCACTCTATCGTGTAGAGATAAAGTGGTCCTACACACAAATTTAATCTCAGAGTTATGAACAAATAATCATAAAATACTCGTATAAAACTAACACGAAGCATTTCATGTGATGGATAAGTTCTCTAAGTTGGAGTTTATGAACATTTTGAAGTGAACTTGAAGTAAGTACGCTTGATATTATCCTAAGAATATTTTATGATGGTTTTCGTAAACTTTTAAACATGCTATACGAAGGGCTTAAGAGTTTGGTCGTGTATCACTTATAGTACCAGAGTCAATATTTAATAGATATTTATAACAAATACACCGAAATTTGTATACATCTCCTTTGCACGTAAAATTGAAATTAAATAATTAAAAATTTACGCTTAAATTTAAAATAAACGCTTTTCTAGAGTGTTTGCATAATTTATTACTAACCACGCCTTTCCACTTTTCAATTTTAAATAAGTTTCTTGCATAACATTATTTATTGTAGAGGTTTTTTATATGCTGAGATTGTTCATAATTTTTCGGACTGTAAACTGTTTAATAAATATCAAGTCAAAGAAAAAACTGTATGTATAAAGAAGAAAAAGCGAAAATTATAATAATAAAATACAATAACTGACTGGCAAAAAACGAAAACATATTAAATAAGCTTTCTGAGATATACGTATACGTAATCTTCCTTTAATAATATTTCTATAAACAAAGAGAAAATAGCATATTTGACATTTCGATTTGTAGACGACTAGGGTTTAATAATTCGAAATGGAAAACGTCGGTAGTGGAATCCAGCTGGATTAGCTTGTACGGTACTCAATGTACTATATTAAGTAAGCAGCATGATCATGCAGGCAAAGTGTTCGGGTGGAATCTAGCGTTTAGTGCTGCAAATCAAGGATTTAAGGTGCTAATTCGAGACATTCATTAGTCCATTCCGGTTCAGCGTGACCACATTAAAGCTTCTCCACTCCCACACACATGTATAGATGTGCACGCTAAAACCGCTAACACATTCACACTAGATTCTCCCTCCAATTAGGTGTTTACTGAATTACCTCTCATAGGAGCTTTTTAGTTCATTTGAATTAGTTTTGATGATATTAGATATGTTAACACATTTTTATCAAAAACCTAAATAATTAGAAGAACAATCATCTACAATTATAGATGAATCTACAAGATTTGCTAAAAAGAAGTTAATAAATAGGATTCATATAATCCGGGTACCCAAGCAACAATCTTACGTCACAGTTTTTATAGATTGAAATTGTACATTTCCACTACTATAGAATCGCACATTTTAAATCTTATATATATATATTTTTTAGAAACTTGACAATATACTAAGTTTACAATTCATTTGTAGGTTTGTTTTGGTTAACCCCAACAAATTAACAAACATTAAACGAAATAAACAACGGTGCAAAAGTATATACAAACGTAGGAAATGTGTAAAAATTAGCAACTTATAAATTTAAAAAAATGTTAATCTTCTATATTAAGTCGTCAAACTGGACAAAATAATAATTTTTGAAATTAAATTTAGTACTTTTCATTTACATTTCAATAGTTTTTTAAGCCAGCAGGAAATTTCATGTTGATAAGTTTCTAGCAGGTTTTAGTTACAAAATGACGTAAGGTTGTCAAAACATAATAAATATAGTATATTAGAAATAACGTATGTAATACAATTATTTGTTGGCTTAAATTAGGCAGTATGAATGTAAAATAAGCCAATTATAAAGCAAAAATATGCTAATAATCCAAGTACATTATTTCGCATGAAGCTAAAAATAATAAACGAAAATTAACTAGTTCATGTGTACTAAAAGGTAATAAGCAGTGCGTATTTTATTGCTCCCTCATATTACTAAGTATATTTGCATTGGGGAAAACCAAATATCATTTACATCATAAAAAACTTCCAGTGAAAATGAGACACAGAAACAAAGGGGAGAATATGAGAACGCAGAATTACAAACTGGAATATGCAAATAAAATGTACCAAATTTTATCACGTTCTGTGTGCAAATAACGAGCTTGCGCTCAATAACCCATAATCACATGTTTCTATACAAATAATTGTACCTGTGTTTTAACCATGGTAATTTGTATAAACACGGTATTTACTGATAAGAATATATATGTAGGTGTTAAAACTGGTGTATATTTCAAAAGCAAACTTTTCAGGTAACAACTAATCTGCGTTCAAACTTCAAATTTGCCAATATTTCTGGTTTGAATATACGAAGATAAAAAGCGTTGAAAAGATGCATTATTCATAAATAATTTTCCACTCCATGCGATTATAAACAACTTAGTAAATCACCTCAGTTTTAAATAAAGCACGAAATATTACATTTATTTAACTTTTGACTATACATGTGTTTCGCAAGTTATTTTATATTATTTAACATTCCTTTTAAAGCGTTTATCCAATAAGAGGATAGAATCAAATATAGTACATACCAGACGAAAATATTTCGTCGTTTAGTGGAAATAATGGCGTGACGTAATCGACTACACACAAATTCAAAAGGAACAGCTGTGCTTTCTCTATGCGGAACCAAAAGACGATGGAGCTCTAAAAAGCGAGATAACTTTCATAAATCGTCAACTGATGGTAGATCAGAGCCGAAACAAAAGCACAGTTTCTTTTGTCAAATATGTTAGGCAACACAATGGGTATTTAGATGACATCCGATCTCGAGTTGAACTGTTTCGCCGCCAGTTAGGGATTGAAATGAAAGTTTTACCTTACATTTATACGAGTTACAACTACTAGTTTTTTTTAAACGAATTGACTCTGAAACTAAGCCACTAAGTTTTTTTTTTATTCGCGTTTTATGTTTCTGCGCCGTTGATTCGCTTAATATGATAAAGGATGAGTTAAATAAAAGAGCACGTAGTTAATTGTTTCATTTGAACAGGCTAGTGCAAATTTTATGCTAAGCAAACATGTAATTTAACACATTTATTCGAAATAGAATTCATAGCTGTAAAGAATGGTATTTTTTATATGAAATAATAAGGTTTATAATCAACAGAACCTCTGGTATATATGTATTTTTAAACTCGGTAAATATATATATATATATATATATATAATATATATATATATATATATAAAATATTTGGTTATAATCGGTTACATAATTACAGAGAACTGACGATATTCGACATTTATATATATATATATATATATATATATATATATATATATATATATATATATATATAAATGTCGAATATCGTCAGTTCTGTGTAATTATGTAACCGATTATAACCAAATATTTCATATATATATATATATATATATATATATATATATATATATATATATATATATATATATATATATATATATATATTATAATCCACAGAACCTCTGGTATATATGTATTTTTAAACTCGGTAAATATATATATATATATATATATATATATATATATATATATATATATATATATAAATGTCGAATATCGTCAGTTCTTTATAATTATGTAACCGATTATAACCAAATATTTTATATATATATATATATATATATATATATATATATATATATATATATATATTCAGAGTTTCAGAACACCAAAACAAATCATAAACGGGTAGGTTACAAGTACGCGACCAAACATTTAACCTTTTATATGAGCTAAAAATACATATTTTATATAAAATTTAAACTGGTAGCACACAAAATCAAAATTGTTAAATATCTACCACAATTTAATTAAAAAAAGAATATTGACTGAATAATAATCAGTTTTAATATTTTAGCAAGGAATTTTTAATCATTTGCTACTAAAAAATATTTTGATTAAAACTGGTTCATATCATGAAAATATGCTGTTGTCAGTAAGCATATACAAAAGAGACACACGAAAAGAACAGGGAAACAGATAATAATATTAATAAAATAAATATAGAGAGCCTTTTTGATGAAACGAAAGGAAATGTGCCAGATGTTCCATTCATTTAGCACGAGTTAACAGAGTACTCTTAGAGATAAAATTGATGTTTATTACTGGTTATCTAGAGGAGAAAATGTAATAAAAAATGAATCTCGTTTTCGAGATAATGCCGCATTGCCCTAGTGCAAACAGCACAAATTACGAACGTATATAACGATATTTTAACTGCATTCGATAAAAATGAAAAGGCAAAATATTAAATATGCTTGAGAACGCTGAATATATAATAAAAATTTCATTGCAGGGACATTGAAAAAAATTATCTATAACTGCTTTTATTAAAATTAAATTTATAAATGTATACTAATATATATATATATATATATATATATATATATATATATAATTTTAATTTAAAAAAAAACATAACTAAAGAAATCAAAAATAAATTTAGATTTTCAAATTACAGCTGAGCAATGTATGTAATAGGTAAAATAAAATATGTTTAATGAAAATCGTATTGGTAAAAATGTACTTTAAGTTCGTTTGCGTCAAAGAATTGTAAATAGCAATGGGCCATGTGAGTATTATCAAACGTTATTGGTCAATCTTTTCCATTTGAGCAGATTGTACGTACCAGTCACCGAGGAAAACACACAAGAAATGACAAAATAGAAAAAGAGATGAGTCAACTGCAAGTTTTCGTTTGAGAAACTATAAAACAAACCATAACAAGTTTGTCGCCCCTCTTATATAAATCAAACACAAATATCTCTGGAGAGACGCAAAAGGAAACAAAAAAAAAATACAGAAAGAAACAAATTACGTTATCCAAAAGAAAAAAACGGGCATAGAACAGTGGCGTAACTACAAAGAACCAATGGAGGTACTTAGATAAATGTAGAAATATATTAAATACTAAAATGGCGCTGAAAATTATACTTTTGTTTCTAAAAAAGATTTTTTTTCGTCAAAATTCAAAATAGAGTTCAAATTTTCTTGTCACAATCAAATACTTAAAGTCTTCTTATTTTCATGAAATAAAAACACATTTAGATAAATGTAGTCATAAGTTCAGAAATTAAAAGTGAACATTTATTTTTAAAACAATCAAAACAATAATTTACTTATAATATTGTAAATTTTAAACATTTATAATTTTATATTCATGATAGTTTTTTGTACCAATTGCGCTATATGTTTTGGACTTTTTTCATTTAGTTGTTTTTGAGAAAATTATTAAGGAAAATGTATTTACTAATCGTATTTTATGACGTAATAGCGTATCTAAAACAACAATTAAGAAATAAAAAGAATATTGAACATGCACAAATGACACCTCTAGACCACTCAGAATATTATATTATATACGCATATAATAGCAAAGAGAATTCCATTCTCTTTGATCATAAACAAATTCTGTTTGTATCTCGCATCGTTGTTATAGATACATTTTAATATTAATAAATAACGAACAACAAAGGATTGGCAACTAATCTGTCATTTCATGTATTATATACATAAATAGAGATTAAAAAGAGTATAAAGAAAATCCAGCTATGTATTTTAATTCCCAATTATAGTTACGCAATGCTGAACGCTACTGGGAAAGTTAGAAAGAGGGGCAAACATATAAGAACTGATAGCAAAGCAAGAAAAGAAAAAAATGTCGTTTTCCACAATCACTTCGAGCACGGATTAAGCGTGTTTTAAGGTGTCAGAAAAACTTTAATTGCCATGCAGCGGCAGCGTTTGAAAAATCTCTAGAGGACGATTAATTCTAACGAGATAAGGCAATTACAATTTTTCAGACAACGATTTGCCAAGGAAAATTAAACGTTGAACACAAGAAGTGAAGTTAGTGAATCAATCACGCATACATATTCTCACTCATTCCCTCTTGGTGACTGTGTTGCGCGGTACTCCGGTGACGTTCGCTTGTTCTGCTAAACCCG
This sequence comes from Nebria ingens riversi, assembly GCA_018344505.1. NCBI lineage: Eukaryota > Metazoa > Arthropoda > Insecta > Coleoptera > Carabidae > Nebria > Nebria ingens. The sequence goes on along the minus strand of JADQWA010000148.1, from coordinate 56,105 downwards.
CTCGTTCAGGTTTGTAGTCACACAAGGGACACGAACACGTCCCAACGGAATGTTCTAATTCAAACGGTGTTACACAACATTATCATAATTTAGCGAGAGTTTCATAAGGAACTAGGGTTCGTGTCGTGAATAATCAGCTTTAAATACACTCCTACTTTAATTTACTTTGGCTGACGACGGTTAATTTAATTAAATTCTAATTATGTAAATAGTAGTTTCTGATCGATTTTCAGTTATATAGAATCCAGATTTTTTTTTTAATAATTTAAATTGAGATTTATTTGCATATACATTCTTCTTAGAACACTTTATTTTTGCTAAACAAAATATACGCTGTCAAATAAATATATATATATATATATATATATATATATATATATATATATATATATATATATATATATATATATATACACGAGGGTGGTCTGAAAAGTTTCCGACCTCAACATGAAGATAGCAGCACTCGTACATAAAAGCTAGGGAATTTCGTTGTTCATCTGTTGACAGTTTACTCACCAAAGTTTCAGCCATTTTGGATGCGCAGTTATGTAACAGTCGTTTGAGTGAGTTGATGTGAGTGTTTTTATGAAAATGGACAAAATCGAGTATCGAGCTGTCATCAATATTTGTTTTTGAAAGGCAATACGCCTACGCAAATCAAAGATGAGTTGGATTCTGTGTATGGGGACTCTGCACCATCATTTACCACAGTGAAATTTTGGGCAGCTGAATTTAAACGTGGCCGTAAGAGCTTGGGAGACGATGAACGTTCGGGACATCCAAAAACTGCAACTACCGACGAAAACATCGCCAAAGTTCACGAAATGGTGCTAGACGACCGCCGAATTAATGTGCGAGAGATAGCAGAGGTTATGAACTTGTCAAAAGAACGTGTTTGTCACATATTAAATCAACATTTAGACATGAGAAAGCTGTCCGCGCGTTGGGTGCCGCGTTTGCTCAAAAACGTGTCTCACACCTCAGCGGTTGCCATGGCGAAAATCCACGAATTACGGTTTGAACTGCTTGACCATCCGCCTTACTCACCAGATCTAGCCCCAAGCGACTTCTTTTTGTTCCCTCATCTAAAAATTGCGCTCAGAGGACAGAGATTTTCGTCAAATGAAGAGGCAATCACCTTCGTGAACAATTATTTTGCAGAGAAAAACGCCGAGTACTATTTGGACGGGTTACAGAGATGGGAGCATCGCTGGGAGAAGTGTGTAGAGCTACAAATAATCTTGAAAATAAAAAATAAAAATCTGAAAAAATGTCTTGTATCTTTGTTAGGTCGGAAACTTTTCAGACCGCCCTCGTATACACAAAAATTATCCTGAAATACAAACGTAAAAATTCATGAAAATATAATTATTGGCTTTATAATTGTATATAATACAAATGTTATGGTCGCAATTGCAATAAATATGAATATATTAAATTTAAATGCTCATTCCTTACAAGTGGTACACTTTTTGAGGAACCTGTTGAATTAAAAGTAATTAATAAATGTCATTTTGCCTGTCATAATTTTTCTGTGTGTGCTGAGAGATACTTCCAATTTAAATATTCTTTTCGTAAATAAAAACTTTTCTTCTAAGCAGCAGACGATACAAAGACCGCGTGTTGTTCGATTATTGCAAAAAAAAAACGTATTAGGATTTTTTAATTTATTAAAAATCTTATACCTATTATAATTTAAGTACTGTTACGCATGTCATTACAAACATTCGATTCAGGGAGGCGCAAAACAAGTACTCGTATATCCTTTAGAATCTCTATCTAAAATATTGTTTATGATTAAAATACTTCTTATTATTACTTTGTATAAGAAAGTAAAAATAACTTCATTACCAACAAATATCAAGTGTAACGTCAACATATAAATATCTCAAATTTTAGATTGACACTATATCTATTAAGATTGTCATTTAATTACATTCTCTATTTTGCTTTAGCAAGAAATATAACCCCATCTCTATGTTGAAACTATGCATGTATGGCATTTAAGTTCGTATTCTGATGCCTTGAAAGCTCTACATTCCCGCCTATCCTCTTGAACAATGTAACAATGTGTTGCTATTCTGTGTTGAACGGGACTTCGTTTCGTTGTATCAAATAGGGGAAACGTATTTTGTATAGTACTAGGGGACCTAGTCGTGGAACATATGACACACATCACGTATTGTCCTTTGTCCGTGACCTCTCTCCCCCCCCCCCACAAAATTTTCTCTTTGCTTATCGCTGTTTCCATAGTAGTTTTCTGCTCGAGACGTCTCTATTTGAAAACCGTATGGGTTGTATGATAAAAATTTTGTATTTTTATTTTTACTATCAGGGTAAACTTGGCTTACATGTAGCTACTATAGCATAATGCAGTTCTATTATATGAGGATATTGAGTAACATATTGAAGGTCTTCACAAAAAGTTGCTTTGGATAACATTTGAAATATTTTATTTTGTCTTACATACCTAAAAAATGGTATTGTGTTAGTAACAGACTTAGAATTGGATATTTTCAAATCTGAATTCGTTTCGTTTATTTTTTTTATATCAAAATTGATATAACTTTTGATTGTTCGTAAAACTGAATTTTTAGGAATCTTCCTACCTATTATTTTTATCTTTCCAATACGATAATCGAACCGTTAAAGCTCTTTGTATTTTACGTAATGTGCGTTTAAATGTAACGTTTAAAAACGATGACATGAATGTGATTACTATTGAATGGTTAAACAGTGTCACACTCTAAAACTCTATATGTATGGTCTAACAAATGAGAAGACGGCGTTGGGTGATTTGATAACGCGTTGCTGATGATGGAACTTCACTAGCCACACATACGGACATACGTTTATAACGACGTTAATTGTACCTTTCGACAATGGAAGATTATGAATGTAGGTATGTCGCCATGCTGGGTGGGAATAATTTCTGCAATCAACCGTTTAATTAAAATTCTGAACATCGTCGTCCTGTAACAGCTGCAACCGAAATTATCGTCCATCCCGCCAATCCCTTTTCTCGTTTCACGGTAAGAGACGACAACGCGATGGAGCCGACACATTTACATAAATGTTATAGAAAGGTGTTTGTTTACATTGCAATTAAAATTGAATTTATGGTTGAATGAGTTCTCCCTCGAGAATACGCCACGCGCGACGCAAAGAAAGCAAAAACATTGAATTTTGTTCAATTCAGTTATCCACACCTAATTGTAGCAGCCTCCCGATGCTAATGGAAGGAATGACAATTTAAACCAATCGATTTTTCAGTAGCACATTTTTATTTTGTTAAGTTTACTTCTTATTACATTCATGGCATAGACGTATTTCACGAAGAATTACAAAATAAATACAATTCTTAAGATGCCATAATTGTTTATATATTCGCAAGGCGTCTATAATTTCATGTTTAGGCCTATTTATTTATAAATACATGTTGTTTCCAAATACATTATTATATTTGGTATTTATTATAGAAATTCCTTTACCTACAATTAAATACTGTACAGTTTTCTGTGCATCAACGTGAAAATAAATACCCACTTGAGTATAATGCATTGATGAAGTTTTCGGCTATTTAAAGTTAATTATTTGAAACTCTCAAAAATGAATTTATAAACTTTTTTAATGCAGTGGTGAAATAGGGTATCCGTGTACGAAGTCTACGAAAGAGTTGAAAGAGGATCAGTTCACAAAAAAAAGTTTAAAAATATTGTACCTATAACACTACAGAATAGCAGGCAATTTCTCAGGGATTTAACAGTGATTACAGTAATTACAACAGTTTAGTGTCAATATGCGCTTGCAAAATGTACATAGGTTTACAACTGAATCACGCTTAATCGCATTGAAACTACTAACTTATCACTTTAGAAGTGAACTGGAATAAACACCATTGTATTATATTTGAATATATCAAAAATAATTCTTAATACATTAAAAATAATTCAAAATTTTCTGCAACTTGTATTTATATATTCTAAATATGGCTAATTCCTTAGAACGCTTGTATAAATAATATTGTTATAGCAACCAAAGAAAACTTAGCGAAGTTAATTGCATATAGTTGTATGTACGTATGGTCTATTCCTGATCACAAAAGTATGACGTCATAATGGACGTTTTACTCTAAGACAACAGGATTATATAGTATCTATGTATATCTTACATGCAAGATGACTTGTACGTATATCGTAAAGGGTTTTAACAATTTAGCAATTTAATATTGAAAAAAAAACAATAAAACGCTAATTTTATTATTAAAACTATATAATATACGTCATTATGAAATCAACCTTTTAAATTGTAAAAACAAAAGGTTTTTATATAAATAATATAGGTAGATATTTATGTGTTTATGTAAATTTTTATTTACGCCGCTGCTCTTATGAATTACAGTTTCCTATTAAACATGCTCATTTGCATATTTCTATAAATGTGCACTTTTGTTGTGTTTAACATAAAAAATAGCGTTATTTATTTTTTAAGACTGTATTATTGTTAAATGTTGCTATATTATTCAATCATGTTCAAAAGAGAGTATCATTTATTGAGGTCAGTATCAGTTAGTGTGATCTTTCAAAAATTTTAATACTAAAACCGCGACTTGATCCATACGAACATTTCATGACGTATGCCATGACGAAATACCTATGTGATATACCATTTATGCATATCTTTTATACCATGTTGCAACATTGTAAGTTGAAATTAAATTTCGTGTATAAAAACAAATATACGAAATCGTATCGTTGTCTGCTGGATATTTAATAAAGTGGTTATTTTTAACGTTGGACTTTTTGGTTTCGTATTATATCATTACAGGTTGCCATTACATATAAAGCACACTTGGTTTTCTGCTTTGCGTAGAGATGTTGCAAGCGGGGGGTTTTCATTATCATAAGATAAAAAATAATAAATAGCGTCATTATTAACTGGCTCGTTGCTGGTTTATTTAATAAAATATTACCACGTCAATAACTGAAGAGCGCGTAAAAAATTACTTCGGAATACGCTTTTCAAAGTAAACAGCTTGCATATAATTTTGTTGGAATAAAAATAAATTCAAATTGCATAAAGTAAAATGAAATCAAATTTTAATTATCTTCTCAAACATGGAGTGCAATTAACATAAAACCCGTATTAACTAGCATATTTCACGCAGCACCAAAAGTACACATTACCATAATTATTCTTTAACTCTCGCCACTCTTTCTAAAGCCACCGAGTTTATTTAAAATTTCCATAAAAACGACATTACTAACGTTAATTACTCAGCGAGCACATTAGCTTGCGTACACGCGTTGAGCCAAACGTGCAAGCATAGTCAGCGATAACCGAGACGTGTGCAATTTTTACAATTATATATAATCTCATTATTTTGAAACAGTTTCAGATTTTCAGCCAGCACATTCTATTTCAGTAGCATTTTAAAGAAAATGTCTTCAAAAATCTAGTTTCTTGTTACACTAGCGAAAGATAGAATATAAATTGTCACAGATAAAGCAGTAATTGTGCTTTTTCTTTCAATAGAAATTGCCTCAATTGGTGTAATTATATATTTAGAAATTATCAAACTTGGACAAAAATGCGATGCCAATGCTTGTTTATAATGTATTAATATTAAAACCGATTTTGATGTTGTGATTTGAAGGAGAAAATTAAATATTAAAGAGGAAGTAAGTAGCTGAGATGTTGTCTGAAAGCTGAAAATGTAAGGGAACGTAATTAAAAGGTTCTGCTATTATCATTAAAACTAATGCTAAAAACATTGTCTTGGGGTGCTCAAGAATTACCTTCCTATGTAAACATGGTATATTTATAAATTTTATATAGGTACCGTGTCTTTCAAGTTAACTTGAGCACTGGCGATTAACTTCTAAAATTACATAGGTTGAGAAATAGACACCAGCATTATATATATATATATATATATATATATATATATATATATATATATATATATATATATATATATATATATATATATATATATATATATATATATATATATATATATATATATATATATATATATATATATATATATATATATATTTATATATATATATATATATATATATATATATATATATATATATATATATATATATATATATATATGTGTGTGTATATTGAAGATAAGCGCAATTCAGAGCATAGCGTAATAAACGTATCACAACACACGACGTCAGCTGCGAGATAAAAATAGCAGTTAATCAGATAAATGAACCCCTTAGACGATTTTAATATTATTTTAATCAACATTTAATCAAACAATCACTAATTTTGATTGGAAATTTATCTCTGGTCGCTTATAAGAAGTTAGCAAACGAATTTCAAACATAGCAATACTTGTATTTGATTTCGCTTCTTGAAAAATTTTTTAGTTTTAGTATTTTAATGTTTATGACATGCACAATCTTTATTGATGTATCGACCTATCTTATTATAGTTCAAAGTCGTATCGAATCTTTTTAAAAAAATAAATCATGTGATCCGTATAAGAGCTAAAATATAGTAGAACGAACTAATGATAATCACATATACACTGCTTGAGAAACAGTATTTGCATTCAAAATCAGCCAAGATTGAAAAGAATTGCACCGAATAATGGACGATGTGACTGCATACAAATAATTCGTGACCTGGAAAATGAACTCATTCATTCGTACTGAATCTATAAATAGAAAATCGTGGATATACTATACCGGGTGTGCACACCAAGAAGAAGATGAGGAGAAACGGTGAAAAAGGTATAATAATATAGAAAGAGGCCAGGGGCAACGGAACAACCAACGCTCATAATTGGATTACCGTTATGTTCTCTTTTCGTTCATTTCTTTTCAATGTACGTCTACGTTAGAGATTCTGTGCGTGCTGAATCTATACGCACATCTAACCTATTTTACAACATGTGTATATCCCCACAAATGTAAGTATATAGAAGATATAAGACAAGAATTAATTATTTTATTTGAAGAAATAAAATATGTCCCTCCTACAATACTTATTTATGTAACTAATGTTAAGAGTGTCATCAAAATAAATCTCTTTTAACACGTGTTACATACACTATTTTTTCAACGACCATTGTTAAAAGCAGGAATCTATAGCACATATTAAGAGTTTGAAATTAGTTTTGCCAATTAATGATTGCGAGATTGAAAGAAGAGTGTCTGTTGTTGTAAGATATTAAGGGCTTTAGGTATGTTTGCAAGAAATGTTAACATTTCTAAGGATGCAAGGTTATGCAATGTCTACAATGGTGTACTTGTGCCATCGTTGATGTATGGAAGTGAATGTTGGGTTTGGCAAACCAAGCATAAAAAGCGCGTGACTGCTGTGGAAATGAAATTTTTGAGAGGTATTTGTGGTGTGTCTAATAGAGACAGAAAGAGGAATACGTGGGTGTACGAGCAGTGCGATATTGTCAAAAATGTCGTACGTAGAATAGGTGCGAGTCAAATGAGGTGGTATGGTCATGTTGAAAGAATGGCGAATGAAAGATTAACAAAAAAGATTTACGTGGGCGAGATGAATAGTGTGAGAATGTGGAGTCGTCCTCGGAATAAGTGGGTGAATATGATTGAAAATGAATTGCGCGAAAGGAAAGTTGTGAGCAAGCGAAATAGAAGAGCATGTATGAAGAATTTGATGAATCTGAATGAAGTGAAAGAAGTGTGTAAGGATAGAATTGAATGGCGAAAAATTGTGAAGATGTGAATGTAAATGGTTTTCTACCACCCCACATGTTGGGAATAGACATTAAGTTATGTATGTATGTATAATTTATTTAATGACAAAACATACGATGCTTATTCTTGAATTCATACTTTTATATATAAAACGAATTTACCCATAAAAAGTAAAGGAAGTGATTGTGTACCGGACGAAATTAAAGAAGCTGCTAAAATTATACTATTATATTCATTTAAATATTTCTAAGTAGCTTGTAATAAAATTTGCATAAATGAAGAATTAGTTATTTAATTCTTTTATTGTTGGTAATAAAAAAGGAACTAGATCTGGTTACATTAGTGTTACAAGTAATTACTCTTAAAACACTGCCTTATAATATGCCATTTTTAATTCGCTAATTAACTGTTAAAAAGACTACTTTAACAATGGTCGTGAAAACATGTAATTTTTTTTTCAGTTCTATTCACTGTCAAATATAAACCAATTTTTTAAATTTATATATCTAATAATACAGTTCAATGTGGCGGTCATAAAATATGTCATTTGTTGATAAAGGCTCAACCTACATACAACAAACTAATATTGCGTCGTTTGAAATATTAATTTAGTCTACTTTTGAAAAATATTTACGCAGTTCTGAACCGCCATGATTGTATATTCCTAGAATAGCATTGCCAACGAGAGAGTACTTATTTTGTTTAGATATATTCACATGAGATATAGTAAAATTTAATTTGAAAATGACGTTATTTATTGAATAATAACTTATCATAGCATGTCAGCGTATAAATGTGAAATATGAACAAAAATGAATCTGACACGATAAAATTTGTGTTTGCGGCAACATATACGCCACATGTTGTGTGCTAGATCAAATGTAATTAACACAATCGGATTACAAATCTACAATTGGATCAAGTAAAAAGTTTGTTATTTTTTTATAAAAGCCGTTTACGTTTCGCTTCGTTTGGATTTTTTTTAATTCAATGTGATGTCAAACGCAAAATACATTATATGTAGAGTACGGCATGTTTGTGTCTATGAGCATTGTAGGTATGTGTCTGCTTTTATTTCACTGTGTACGTTATTTGTATGTGTTAATTTATAACGGTTTGTGAATTTGTGTGTGTGGTGCATATGCAATTGCTAGATAAGTGTGTGTATGTGTGCGTGATTGTTAATTGATTGTGTGTATATAACTATGTGCTTATATGCGTATAACATAAACCAACAAAAAATCAACAAATTTTTTTAAAAAAATTGTTAGTGTGTGAATGATCATGTTTTCGCATAACACACACGCCAAATGAAATATTGAAAAAAGTCGAATCAAACATTCACAAACCAAAGCAGAACGTGGCAATAAATATTATTTAGAAAATCAAGATCGTAATCCAATTAAAACGAGTGAAATATGAACCATATTCACTTTTTTGTTTCGCTTCTCATGTTATGATGCAACTAGATATTTTTGGATTATTTTCCATATAGTAATATATTTTATATCCTTTTTCCATTTCGTTCTTCCGTTAGGCAAAAGGATCTACATCATTTATATTACCTCACATAAAGTGAATATACTGACCACCCACAAAATATAATTCAAAAACGACCTTACTCTAACGTTAAAAACACCAACATCAAATATCCACCCAAAGTATTTCACTTTAAAGTAAGTTTACAATAGTGATAGTTGAATTTAATTCAAAACAATCCACTAACAATTACTTCAATTAACTAATACTTGACTATGGGGAATAGAAAGAACACAACACTAAATATTCATGAATAAAACCATCTTTGATATTATCTTAAACTATATAATCTAGATTCAACTGCACCACTACAGATTGCATAAGCTTAGGCGTTATATTAAAAACGTAAAGTACTTTTATGATAATTTCTATACACATTTTTGTATTTGTGTCTAAAAACACTTTATTATTTATTATTATGAATACAGCAGTAAATTATTGTGATTTTGAGGTTTATTTGCTAGCACTAGTATACAATAAAAACACAACTGTATACTTCTAATGTATGCTTTCTTTTATTAGGTTAAAGCCCTCTGTAAAGATAGCAATCTCGCTTTTAAATGAGGTCAGCATTAAACAGAATGTAGGATAAATGTAATGTTGCTACACCAAACAATATATGATATCCATGCATGTATTGTCTAGAATCTGGAATAACAGTATACGGTTTAACTTGCAACATGTAAATCTAATTAAATGACTTATAACTAAGTTGATGATTACAGTTATTAGTTTTGCATGTTATTAGTTAGCTAAGTTCTTGCGATTATAAAGCAGCAAGCTTCTACATTATATTAGTTATTAAAAAAACAAACATCTGTTTTACAATGTTCTTTTGACAGTAGGTATAGCATAATACTGTCATATATATGTTTGGAATTATGTTACGATATATATGATAGTTTTGCGTTAGTTTCGAGGTACCTACTTGTTTTATTTTACAAATGTCGTTATATAATTTCGAACTGTCACATTATTGTGTATTTTCTTTCACATTCGTAATATACAATGACAGATTTCAAATAAATGCGTCACTTCGATATTTTTCATTTTTTCTACGATTTAATATTAATCAATTCAAATCAATATTTTATATAAATATAATAAACATAATGAAATGACGCGAAAATAGTTGCTATTATATAGTTTATAAGTTTTAATTTCTGCAAATTATTTGTAGTTTATGAAAATTAGAAAAGTACAGGCATTTATTAGGGAATGAACATTTGGTTGTTTTACGTTATCTTGAAAAAACATCGGCCCTAAACTTTCTTTTACGTAGTCAGTATATTTAGATTTGATAGTATATAAATAAAAATATAAAATGTTTAAATTTCAAGAAAATATTTTCATTCATTGTCTAATAAAATTGTAAAGTTAGTTTATTGTCATATTTCCAAAGAAAACATGTGTATTTTAGATTTTAAATGTTGGATTTTATAGTAGTATAAAGAAAATATCATTATTTATTACATATTATTAAAAATTATTATGGCCGGGTATTTTTCTTCAACAGTGTAAGCTGTAGAGCGCGCAACACACACACACAAACACACACACACAAACACACACACACACACACACAGACGTCATTCCAAAAATAGTCAAGCTCGATTCAGGGAAGGTAAAAAAATGTATTTTCGTTAAAATTTCAAGTTTTTTTTTTTCGTGATTACAATACTTTCTTATTACGTTCGTAAAAGAAAGTAAAAATGACTAATGTTTACTTCACTCAGTGTTTATTTTTTTCTACTTTTAGATTAGGATAGATCTATGTTTGACCATTACGATAAATCTTCACATTAAAACCATATCTCTGAAACACAATTTTTTATTCAATTACAGAGTTGTGAGAGTACGAGGAGGATGACGTTGCAACATCATCATGGCCGTAGCTGTTTCTTTTGGCTGTGCGCAGTGGTGGCGGGATTGTGTGTGCTTGCCCTGCTGATGCCAAGTGTTGCGCCGGTACCGGCATGCCGCATCAGCGAGTATCCGTGTCGGAACAACCGATGCGTCCGACTTGACCGGTACTGCGACGGCCACGATGACTGCGGTGACAACTCGGATGAACCGCTATACTGTACCGGTACGTTAGTCATTTATCATGTTCTAGTGATTATTTGTGTAATGAAGAATGTTTTTATGTAATAGTTTAGTTGACAACGTTATTTATGATGTGATCTATATCAATCTATATAGAATTTTTATAAAATATTACTCATAAATTCATCGAAAGTCACAAAATGACAGGTTTTCGTCGATAGTAACGATTTTATATTATTTTTCTATTTGTGGCAACTGAAATACGTTCATGTACAGTTTTTTCGGTTTAAAAACACATTCCTATGTAATGACGTTAACCACCACACGTTTTTTGGTCAGAAATAAACTTGACACGTTCATACAGTCAAATGGTAACTAATTTTTTTTTCTGAACAAATTAATTACGCTTTGTAATTATATTTTAATTTACTACTGCGATAATATATTCATTAATTCCGTCAATTATAATGCTACATATTTACAGGTAATGAACGAATAAATTAACTAAAAATAAAGGCAAAGTACACCTTGGAGAACAATAATAAATAGCGTTTGATTATAAATTATAGAAGGCAAGGGTTTCAAAGCAATTTGTACGATTAAATTTTAATGAATTTATGTTGCGATCAATAAAAATTCTAATGAACATCTGTTTCAATCGGCTGTACAACATTGTTCCGCCCAAGTTAATAATGTTAACCCCGAAATCCAGCAAAAGCAATATGATAAAACACTGTACAAAACGAACACCAACTAGCCAAAACAAAAACAGCGAGTCGTAAATACTTGAAACAATATTCAATTATAAGATACACATAAAATATCAACAATGCTGCAAATAATTTTTATCTGGAACCAATTCGATTATTTTACAACAGTTTTCAACTATTTGCGTGGTAATCTGGTAAACTGTGTTGCAAAATATTTGATTTTGAGTCCAGAAGTGTTTTTTGACTAATTGATCTTTTAATAGTGGCTGTTTTTAAAACTGCTTCTTCGATCATGTCTAAGGAACAGTTGTTTTGAGAAACAACTATTTTTAGTAAAACTACTTCTGGACAATAAATCTCTAATTAACGACTATTTCAACTTATGGCTCTTTTTTTATAAACAATTTATTTTACGAATAGCTAATTTTACCTAATGTAAGCAAAAGAATTATTTAATAAACATTTTGTAGCTATTTTCACAAACCATTATCTTTGGAACTAAGAAACAGGTTTTTAGAATTACTACATTGAGTAATAGTGGTAAATAACAGTTATTTTTTAAATGGTTACTTTGCCAAAGCAATTTTCTTAAATACTAGTTTGAACATTTGCTTTTGCTAGATATTTTACTAACTACTGCATTTGGCAAATGCCTTTTTTGACAAAACATTCTCTTCTGAACAACTGTTTTAAGTAACAATTGCTTATATAGTGGCTGCGTTGAATTATACATCTTTAAATATCGGATGCATTTATAAACGGCTCTTTTATCTTAAGGCGTCTTTGAGAAACTTTGACGCAAATGGAGTGAAAACTTTGAAGTTGTTAGTGGTATTGAGATTATTTATTTAAATTATATGATTAAATTGTAAATTTAAATGTATCCTAATTTTGAGTTCCAGTAAAATATAACGCAATGTTTTCGTAATGTAATAAAAGTTCTTCCAATAGACTAAAAGAGCGTCTTCTGAGTACGTAGCGCCCAAAACAATGACACGGATACATCACTGAAACGAAATTGTCACACGCCATTAGTGTTGCCGTGAACAAAGTGCGAATGGGCTATAAAGAAGCCAAGGCCTAGTTTAGTTTAGTTTAGTACAGCAGCGCTGGTGTAATGAAGACCACATGAAAGAGCCTACTCTGAAAACTCTTGTTAATTCAATTTTCTTGAAATGCGACATATTTTGATATACGTGCGTTGCGGTTACGTGCGTTTTCCTTGTCCCATGCTGTTTATATACTTCGTCTTTATAGGAATATTAAAGTTAGTAAAGCAGATGAAACTAAATAAAACCATCATCAATTTAAATTCAATTTAAACAATGGTGCCTTGAGTTTAATTTGTTTTAATTAAAATATACATAACCATTAACGAATATCATAAAACGTTGTAGATTTCTAAAAATATTAATTTTATTTAGTGTATGCAGAATAGTTGCAGAGCAGCCCAGTAACTTATCATATAGTTGGCATCAATGTTTGTTGTTTTATTTAGCTTCTGAGAATATTAACAAACATATTATCCCCATAGCAAAAGTTTATCTTACGTCCATTATCCTAATAAATTATTATCTTGTAGACCTGTGCTTTTTAAAGCTTTTTGGATATACTTTGTGCGATATTCTATTTCATTCAAAAAGAAAACTCTGTTTGTCAAGCTCCTTTTTAGATTTTACGCCCAATTTAATTGATTTAACGACTCTCTAATTAATTGAAATCCGTTGTTATTATCAGAATAATAATTAAAGTTTTATTGATAACAATGCGTTTAAATTAAAATTTCAGAAATAAATTAACATATTTTATGCTATCAAACATAAATTAATAAAACTATTTTAAGCTTGAGCAAACCATATATTATTTGGCATTCATGGAAAAAGAAGGTGTAATTGATGTAAAAGAGGCTTTACATGAAAGATGGTGTTATTTATAAATACATGATTGTCTTTTTAAACTTGTAAATGATTAAAGTCATTAACAAGCATCTGGTTGATATCGATTCATGTAATTTAAAACAGAAGTGCATTATTAAATGTGTATAGACTCCAGAAGTGAGTAGTACAGATTTGATCAATAAATGAGTGAGAGGTTACCACATTGTGAAAACGGACACGCGCTTCGAATCGCCAAACTAGTAAGGATATGCGTGAGCTTCCACTCAACCACAAATTAACAAGCAACATACAGTTAGTTTCTAGCAAACTTGCTCCCCAAAACTAACTAGGGACTGTCAGTGTGGGACACTGGGACTGGGACCTACCGAGGGCCAGCCTAGTTCCATCTGCTAACAACTTGGTTGCCACGGTGGCACGTTGTGGCCAAATGCCTGGCATTCCTTAACACACCAACGCACGCATAACGTGACCGAATACTGAACATCCCATCGACAGCAAACCATTAAATTCGACCGCAATATTGCACTGTTAAGTGGAACATCACGTGTGATGTTTAAGTGTGTTTGCGGATGATATGTAATTAGATATATGAAGAGCGAAGGCAAGAATGAAGCAAAAGACAGATTACACCACGAATTTTTCCATATACCGTTTTGATGTTTAAAAATGATTGTGATGTTCCAGTCATCTTCTTCCGAAGCGTATACTAATTTTAAATTTTACGTTTGCATATTCAACGGTTTTGGAGCTAGAGCGTTTAAAAAGAGACAAACTGGTAATTAGACAAACACAATGACAAAATAGTCAAAACGGATATCTCCGTTAAAATCTCGATTTAGACAAATATCATAATCACTGTATTACATCGTATTAGAAAGTAACGAGAGAAGACGACTAGTTTCGGTTTAAATATTCTTTTAAAACATATTCTTGGGAGTACAAAAATCTTAAATTAAAATTATATACGAGGGTGGTCTGAAAAGTTTCCGACCTAACAAAGATACAAGACATTTTTTCAGAATTGTTTTTTTTATTTTTCAACATAGTCTCCTTGTAACTCTACACACTTCTCCCAGCGATGCTCCCATCTCTGTAACCCGTCCAAATAGTACTCAGCGTTTTTCTCTGCAAAATAATTGTTCACGAAGATGATTGCCTCTTCATTTGACGAAAATCTCTGTCCTCCGAGCGCAATTTTTAGATGAGGGAACAAAAAGAAGTCGCTTGGGGCTAGATCTGGTGAGTAAGGCGGATGGTCAAGCAGTTCAAACAACTGCGCGTCCAAAATGGCTGAAACTTTGGTGAGTAACTGTCAACAGATGAACAACGAAATTCCCTAGCTTTTATTTACGAGTGCTGCTATCTTCATGCTGAGGTCGGAAACTTTTCAGACCACCCTCGTATTTGTAAGTTTCTACAGTATTGGAGTTAAAGCTTTGATACATAAAGCTTAAATTTCTTTCGAAATTTCAAATATTCAAACAGTAACAATAAATACTAATAATTGGTTTGTATCAATAGCTGTTCTTTGAAAGATAGCTTCTCATAGAATCTATTATAAATATTGAAAATAGATTTCAGGTAAGGATTTATATAATATCCGCACTGTGACGTTTGAAATTTTAATGAAGTTTAGGATAATATCCCCTTAAGCTTTTGCGAATTTATATAATAACGTATTTTGTGATGATAATGAATAATGCAGCTAAATTCAAAGTTGTTGCATCCAATCTACCGCAGCGAGTCATTCCATCATGACTAGTACAAAATATAAATTTGAGTTTGTGAAAAAGTTCACCAACCATGTCTACCCCGGCCTTTGCTGCTCTCTCTTTAGATGCAAAATTAATGAGTATGGGTGTATACGTATGTATATATATATATTTTCTTGTACACTGTTCCTTAGAATACATCATTAAAATTCAGTTGCGTACGTAGATGTGCATTATTACGTACACTAATGTATCTACATATATGTATAGAGCAATTTATTTTCCGAGGAAGATTGTCGCGCATTAGGGTTTACTTGTCGACTTTTCGATACAATCGACGCGTTTTTTTTTTATTACTTACTATTTTTCAAACGCTTTCCGATGATTTTGTCTTTTTGTTATTTATTTTTCACTGTTCGTACGTATACACTTACTATTAATAATAATATCATTAATATCATTTTCAATTTACGTAAAGCAGTAGTTATGTTTTGCTTTGCTATAGTAATGTTATTTAAACAGTTTACGCAAGTAACTCAGGCATTAAATGCATTTTTTCTATGAAATTACAACGGAAATTATGTTGATTGATGCAATTGAAAGTATTTAGCTAAGCTAAATAATATTATTGCCACTTTGAAGAATATTTGTGAAACCGACAATAGTAATATAAATTATTCTAAATTAATACACAAACGCTGAACCAACACAAAACAATTTGTGTCATATGGTAGAGCAGATACGACAGGTATAGGTGAAATGGATGTCCTCTTATTCAATTCTCTCTAGCCCACAGCCACCTTTGATGTGTGTAACCATTAATAATTAAGGTCCGTTATCGAATTACTGCTTGTTCTAAACAAACATATTCGTGCAACAATGTATAGTACCTACTTAGAAGGTACTTAATACATATTCCTACAAAATTGCTTTGCACACATACACATGTACGCATTAATATTAATTGTAGATCAAACTTGAAGTATAGTTTCGATTATGTAATGATTTAGGGAAGCTAATTAAAAAGAGTTCACTGGTATGTTCGGAAAATCTTCTCACTCACATAAAACACCAACCATATACTGAATATCATAATTTTATGAAAAATATTAAATTGCGACCAACCTTATTATTCAAATCACAGAAAATACATTTTCTATTGAATTACATTTGAAATAAAAGAGAATATATAGGTATATATATAAAAAATGAAATGGTGATAGTTGTTTTTTATAAAATATATTTGTAACAAATATAATGAGTTGACGCTAGCATTTTGATTCTATTTTATGTAAACAAAATTGAAATTGCATTTTATATTTAAATGTTAATTTACGTTCGACGCTTGTGACGTGATAATTTTAAATATAAAAAAAAAAAAAAAGCAATTTTTGTTGCTGTTCTCGAATTTCAATAGTTTTATTACGTATGTATTTTATATGTCATTATCATCAATTTTGACATCGTTGTAATCGATTGATTTAGTGGAAAAAATAAATCATTTCCTATTTTATTTCGAATACAAATTCAAATTTATTATTTGTTAGGGCGGAGTATAAAATAAAGTATTCTGTTCATGCATCATGAAATTTCACGTATTCATATATTAAACATAAACATCGGCCATGCCTTGTTGGCCCTAAACTATCTTTTACGTAGTCAGTATACGATCGTATTTAGATTTGATAGTATATAAATTAAAATACAAAATGTTTAAATTTAAAAGAAAATATTTTCATTCATGGTCCAATAAAATTGTAAATTTAGTTTATTGTCAGATTTCTAAAGAAAACATACGTATTTTAGATTTTAAATGTTGGATTTTACAGTAGTATAAAGAAAATATTATTATTCATTACATATTATTAAAAATTATTATGGCCGGGCATTTTTTAGTTTTCAAATTAACTTTATACCAGAAAAAATATTTATATGTAATATTTTAAATTATTTATTAACCTTCGTAACGCTTTTTCACTAAACTTATTTGTGACACTGACAATAAATGTTTAATGTCAGAAATATTTGAATATTTACAACAGTTGACATGCATAGTAGATACGATTTATTATATATAATTTTCCATACCTATGTAACTATGGCTATATAAAAAGGATAATAGCAATTTTCTCGTAACTGGTACACTTTTTGAAGAAATATTTCAAACAAAAGTTGTTCAAATCATTAATTTCTTTCAATTTTATTCTAACTATTTTCGCTGTAAGTGCAGCCGTTTCGGAGATATGCAAAAAGTGACTTAAGTAAACATGCACTTCCGGTTTGAATATGCTTTTCAAAAATAGAAGGTTTTCCTCCCTGACATATACAAATCTTAAGTTTAAAGTTTCATAATTTTATCTTCAACGGTGTAGGCTGTAGAGCGCATACATCCACACAGACACACACACACACATACACACACACACACATACACACACAAACACACACACACACACACACACACACACACACACACACACACACACACACATACAGACGTCATTCCAAAAATAGTCAGACTCGATTCAGGGAAGGTCAAAAGGTGCATTTCCGTTAAAATTTCGAGAATTTTTAGTAATAAGTAAATATTGTAATCACGAAAAAAAAATTCTCGAAATTTTAATGGAAATACACCTTTTGACCTTCCCTGAATCGAGTCTGACTATTTTTGGAATGACGTCTGTATGTGTGTGTGTGTGTCTGTGAGTCTTTATGCGCTCTACAGCCTACACCGTATATACATATTTTCTCTGGTTTAAAGTTAATTTGAAAACTAAAAAATGCCCGGTCATAATAATTTTTAATAATATGTAATGAATAATTATATTTTCTTTATACTACTATAAAATCCAACATTTAAAATCTAAAATACATATGTTTTCTTTGGAAATCTGACAATTAACTAACTTTACACTTTTATTGGACAATGAATGAAAATATTTTCCTGAAATTTAAACATTTTATATTTTTATTTATATACTATCAAATCTAAATTGACTGACTACGTAAAAGAAAGTTTATGGCCAACACATGGCCGATGTTTTTTTTTTATTTGATAATACGTTTCACGTGTTCCACGGTGGGTTGTTTTACTTTCGTGGTAGTTTCTTATAGTGTTTAATTTTTCGTCATCTGTTTCTACGTCTATTAGTTTATTGGTACATTTAATAAATTTGAATCCAGAATGTTTAAAGTGTTTTTTGTAAAATGTTACTTAATTTTTCGTAAACTGCTGATTCTAAAATGAATAAATATTTCATCTGGATAATAAGTAATTAAAAAAGCCTTTAATTTTTACCGTTCTCTTGACTTTCATATACCACTCTACTTGAAATGAAATTAATTATTTGATAAAATATTATTATAATGATAATAACTGCGTGATTTTCTGAGAAAATCCAAGGTGTAATTGTCAAAACAATGCTTATCTTTTTAGATTATATTCTCCTATATAAATTGCAATTAACTATTGATTTTTTAATTCATACTACATTATTGCAACAGAATGAAGTGCTTCTTGTTACTGTGCATACTTGGTTGGGCCGCCACAAAAGACTTGGTAATTTTTAAACTAGTTTATTATTATATTAAATTATATATTAAATTCGTAAAATAATTATTTTTCGGGTAGAATGGCGCAATACAGCCTAAAATAGTAGGAAAAGTTTCTCCTGAAAGAAATTGGTATGAAGTTGCGATTTTGTCCAAGGATGATAAAGGAGACATCAAAATTTGTACCGGTACCATGATTCATCCATCATGGATAATAACTAGTGCTAGTTGTGCGTCTAGGTAAAACTAATCTAATGTTTTATGATTAAGTTTTGTAGTTAGAAAATTATTTTAGGTCAAAAAATTTGAAAGTACAATTTAAGGGCACACTTGCCACTCCACCTGCATTCACTGGTGATTTTATTGACCAGCGATATATTCATCCATCTTATGCACCAACAACTATGACCAACGATATTGCGTTAATAAAATTGCTTAAACAAAATGCTGCAACGCAAGATATATTGGAAATAGCACAACTTGCTGATAAGTTTATAGGAAAACTTGGTTTGGTATCTGGATTTGGTGTAGATGCCGGTGATTTTATTTGAAGTAGTTCACATTTACCGTGAGAAATATTTATTATTCTGCTTTCGTCATTTAGCTGGAGGAAGTGCAGGAATTTTGCGAGAACAAGCTGTTGGCGTTCAAAACAGTGCATTTTGTAAACAAGTAGGAGCACCAATAACTGCAAATCAGTTTTGTACTTATCCATCGTTAACTTGTGAGGTAGATATGAAATAATAATATTTTTTTAAAGTAATTTTGTTACCGAGTTATTACTTTCTTTTACGAAGTAATAAGTAAGTATTGTAATCACGAAAAAAAAAAACTCGAAATTTTAACGGAAATACACCTTTTGACCTTCCCTGAATCGAGTCTGACTATTTTTGGAATGACGTCTGTGTGTGTGTGTGTGTGTGTGTGTGTGTGTGTGTTTGTGTGTGTGTGTGTGTGTGTGTGTGTGTGTGTGTGTGGGTAAGTGTGTGTGTGTGGGTAAGTGTGTGTGTGTGTGTGTGTGTGTGTGTGTGTGTGTGTGGGTAAGTGTGTGTGTACGCGCGCGCTCTACAGCCTACACTGTTGAAGATAAAATTATGAAACTTTAAATTTAAGATTTGTATATGCCTGGCATAAAAACCTCCTATTTTTGAAAAGCATATTCAAACCAGAAGTGCATGTTTACTTAAGACGTTTTTTTTTCAATTTCTGCAATATTTCCGAAACGGCTGCACTTACAGTAAAAATAGTTAAAATTAAATTGAAAGATATTAGTATTCTGCATAACTTTTGTTTGAAACATTTCTTCAATAAGTATACCAGTTATAAGATCTTATCTTATTTATATTGCGTGATTACAATACTTACTTATTACTTCGTAAAAGAAAGTAATAAATCGCATCTACTATGCATGTCAACTGTTTTATATATTCAAATATTTTGACATTTAACATTAATTGTCACAAATAAGTTGAGTAAAAAAGCGTTACAAAGGTTAGTCAATAAATTAAAATATTATATATTATTTTCTTTGTACTACTATATAATCGAACATTTTAAATCAAAATACGGTAAATGTTTTTTTTAGAAATCTGACAATGAACTAACTTAACAATTTTAATAGACATAATGAATGAAAATATTTTCTTGAAATTTAAACATTTTATATTTTAATTTATATACTATCAAATCAAAATATACTGACTACGTAAAAGAAAGTTTAGGGCTGACACATGGCCGATGTTTTTTTGTTGTTGCAAGGGTGACCAAGGTAGCCCCTTCGTAATTGATTCAAAATTGGTTGGGTTGGTTACTATGACTGATAGTTTCGCTATGCTGTGTGCAGGTCCCTTCACCGCAACATACAACTATGTAGCGCCATATAGAGCTTGGATTAAAGCTACTACTGGTATTACTGATATCTAAGAAATTTGTTTGTAGAATTTAAATCATTGTAACATTGAAAAATACTTCAAACGAATTATATAGAAATAAATAAATTGTATTAGTTAAATAAGTCGATTTGATTACCGATCCAAATATTCCTCATCTAACCATCATTTTTATTCAACCAACTCAGATGCATATGGTTACTTGGTGTAATTAAAATTACCACTACTTGCACTTAATCTGTAAAATTGAACATATTTGCCCGTAGCACCCCGTATTAGCGATAAACATTTGGTCTACTAAAAAAAGCGTAGCACGAATACACGACTAAGGGCTACTAAATATAGTTACACATAGTTACGGTGGCGATTTAATACACTCCTCAAAACAAGCGAGGACCGTGTTTAGCGTTGTATTCACATTCAAAAATGGTTTACTAAACTTGTAATTTATTAATTATTTAATGCTTTAATACTTAAAATAAAAACGCGTATTAAATAATAATGTTTTTTTTTTAAATTGTTCTATTTCTAATTTAATTTTTTCTATTTCGTTATTTCTAACTTTAATTTAATTTTCTTATTTTCTAATTTAGCCGTATAATTTTTTATTTCTTTGGTTTCTTCGTCCACCTTCATTTGCCTCATGCCGCATCGCATCTACTATGCATGTCAATTGTTTTAAATATTCAAATATTTTGACATTTAACATTTATTGTCAGTGTTACAAATAAGTTTAGTGAAAAAACGTTACAAAGGTTAGTAAATAATTTAAAATATTATATGAAAATATTTTGTAAGGTTTAAAGTTCATTTGAAAACTAAAAAATGTCCAGCCATAATAATTTTTAATAATGTGTAATGAATAATGATATTTTCTGTATATTACTATAGAATCGAACATTTTAAATCTAAAATACATATGTTTTTTTAGAAATCTGACAATAATCTAACTTTACAATTTTATTGGACATAATAAATGAAAATATTTTCTTTTAAATTTAAACATTTTATATTTTAATTTATATACTATCAAATCAAAATATACTGACTACGTAAAATAAATTTTAGGGCCAACACATGGCCGATGTATTTTTTTTCGTGATTACAATACTTACTTATTACTTCGTAAAAGAAAGTAAAATAGTTGAAAATATATTTTTTTTAAATGTCGTAAGTAAATTGTACAATACAAAAGCTAGACATGAGAAATTATTTTTTCATAATTCTCTCAAATAACAATTCTACTTAAAGAATTTTTTTTTAATATATAAATAACACCATTTTTTACATTGAGAGAAAGAATTACTTCGTTGAAATGGATATCCAATTAATTGATAAAATTGGATACCTGCAAATAAATATTTTATAGCATCCATTAACTAGTTCATAAAGTTAAATTAATTAAAAGAATTTTGCAATGAAATATGCTCTTGCAATTGAACATACAAGTTACCATGTGGCTTATGTGTATTAAAAAGGAAAAATAATAATAACATAAAGTCTCTATATAATGGCTAAATAATTTTAATCGCTTAACGAACAATGCATTCATCGAATCAGTGTCGGTTTACACATACAATACGAGCATTTGCTAAATAGTGACGGAAACGTGCGACAGATTGGAGCAGACTGGCTCTGCAACATATTTACTGTAACCTAGCTAGGTCGCAGAGCCTGTACGGACACTATGCCTAATAAAAAGCATATCGATGTCGATTGTGACCAGTTATGCTACATCAATGACGGTTGAACGAACATATTATACAAACTACACACATTCACAACATATATGGCTAACAAAATACAATTATCACACAATTCCAAATGTGTGTGCGTGTGTATGGCTGTGTGTGTATGGCTGTGTGCGTGCGCGCGTGTGTGTGTGTGTGTATGTGAGTGCGTGTGTGTTCGTGTGCGCGCGTACGTGTGTGTGTGTGAGTGCGCGTGTGTGTGTGCGTGAGTGTGTGTGTGTGTGTGTAAAGCGTTTTATGTCTATGCATTTGTGTGCGTTGCAATGAATATAAAAATAATTAATAATATATCATTTGTATGCATGATTACCATTCATATTTTTAGTCAAATTAAATTTTATTGTTTGATCGTTTGAACAAAAATACTATTTAGGTGCATGTAGAAAAATCTATTATTAATAAACTACACTAAAACAACCTAAAAGTAATTGTCAATTTTTAGAAAAATATCTGTTTCTTTTCATATACGAAATAATAAGTTAGAATTGTAAACAACAATATCGAATTCTAGATTTAACGGACATGTCCATTTCAAACGTCTATGACCAATGTCACCATGTTTGTCTGTTATGTACTATAACTCAAAAATGGATACGTCCAAAATTATAAAACATGATATCAAGATTTGTATTATATTTAGAAGATCTACTACCTAGATATCTAAATAATCTAATAATTTATAAATAAACTTTTGTTAATATTAATATTCATAAACAAAATACGTTTTATTTTTATAAATAGAGCATATTTATCGAAATGTTGTCATTTAAATTATGCAATATAGCATCGTTATAACAACTGCACTTGCTATCATTGGTGAACAAACCGCTAGTGCCCATCAAAGCGCACTATCGCCATGGTAACGTCACACAAGCCTACAGAGAACAATCAAGTACTCGCGTGGCCAACGCCGAACAGTACCAAGATCGAGAGGTCACGTAGCTGGTGTCAACGGCTGTGACCGATCCGTAAAACGGACTACAACCACACGACAGCACAAAATTACCTCACCATGTACTAGGTCGACCGTGAACCACCATTCTCTACTAGGCTTCTACACTGCGAAAGTTTAAATTGTAAATTTTGTACATCCTGTACATGCAGGCGCTATTATTTACTGATTAAACCAAATAAAGTTTTATTGCCGTTTTTGTAAGAGTTGCTCTAAAAACGCTTTAAAAAATATAATTAAAAAATGCTTCTGTACAGCTTTTTTAATATAACAATTTAAAAAATTCTATAAAACGTATAAAAATTATTTATTTTGAAAATTTTGGGTTATTTCTGTGCAACACAGCGTGCATATATATTCCGTTTGCCTTAGGCCGCTTGTACTGTCGATGATGCTATAGTCAAACACGAATCCTGATGCGAGCCCCTCACGTATTAGAATATGCATTGTGAATACAAATTCAAACATGCACAACGGCATTGCATAACTGAGTTTACTCAATGGGTCGTCCATAATAACTTATATTTGCTATACATATTATGACATACCTACTTGTTTATAATATTAATGGAGTATAGACTTATTTTTTGTTTCCTAGTAACTCTATTAGTATACATCCATCGACTGTACTGTTTGTTTACTGTATAATTAATATTTAGTATAGTACGTTTAAATAATGTACATATTGACTCATTATTCAAATTAATCCAGTATATTAACACGTACACAGAGATATTACGAGATGCAGTAATAAAATATGACTTTTATTGATTTATTTATTTTTTGTAAGAAATACTGAAATATATTAATATGAAACAAATATATATATATATATATATATATATATATATATATATATATATATATATATATATATATATATATGTGTGTGTGTATATATATATATATATATATATATATATATATATATATATATATATATATATATATACATATACATATACATATACATATACATATACATATACATATACATATACATATATATATATATATATATATATATATATATATATATATATATATATATATACTAATTGAGTGAGAGGGCAGATTGTGAAGAAATTATTTATTTCAAGTGCTATATTTTAGCTATCTTCAGGCATAAATTAACTAACTCATATTTAAAATTGGTAACACCATATTTGAAACCTGTTAAAATAAATAATTATTTTTAAATATTTACAGCTATAGCGATGTTTTTTATAATTGCTTGAAAAATAATTCTAAAATTCTAATTAGAAAAAGGGTAGGAATTATAATTTAAATGGAAAAAATAAAAATCTGTCTTTACAGAAAATAATATTAAATATCTGTTAATAAATATATACCTAATTAGTTTCTAAAAATGTTATTTGTATAAATAATATTTTTAACTATTTTGAATGATATATGAGTTGATTTTAGAAACTCGAAAGATTTTAGTTATATATTCCTCGCACGAAACATGTTTTTATAATATAGCATATAGTGATATATTGCAGAAATTAAAAATCATATTCGCTGTTTTCTTGTATTAAAATATCTGAAAAAGACCAATCAAAGTTTTTATGAATTTCAAGATGAATATTATTGTATTCAAACAGCTTCAGAGAAAACAATAGAAAGTACATCTATAAGAACATTAAATATTTTAAAGCTCAATAATATCTTGAATAGTAAAATCATTCGACATCGTCTCTGATTTATATTTATTCGAAATATTACAATAAAATGGTTGTTCTAAATTTCAAATCTCACATAGTAAGACTATAGCAATCTTAATGTTGTTTATCAATTAAATTATTAGTAAAAATGTTGTTTTTAATGCACAGCGGCCATTATTAATAATTGCATAATCAAGATGGAGTTTTGTTTCATGGGAATAAAGTTTTAAACATATTTGAATCGATTCTAATTATATCTGTGATGACTTCCATCTATGTGTTTGTGAACGCTCTAACTCAAAAACAACTACATATGTTTATTTCAATATTTATAATGTTTTAAAGTAACATTAGGGCTGTAACATAAAATGAAATCTTACATAAAGCAATATTAAGCAGGGTAAAATATAGCTTATTTCAAAGTGACACCACTAACGTCAAGGAGAGTGCTATTTGAGTCTTATCATGAATAGGACAACTGATCTAGAAGACCAAGGAATTGGAGTGAGTTACTCAGAAGACACACGCCGCATAGCCGTATAGCAATGAAGAAATACGCTGTTCGCAACATGAGAGATGATGGATGCTCGAGCACACAACAACACCGGGAACACCGAATGAGCAATAACGTTTTTAATTTGAAATTCAACCCTCCTGAAACCTCATCTACGTGCTGCCTCTCCTACGCACACATATACATCAAGGAGAATCACGTCATCATTTTCAAGTAAAATATACGCAAACCAAACAAATCATCTAGCTTTCTGATATTGAAATATGTTGCTTACATATACACATAGAAGATATTCACTACACACGATATATCATATAGGGATTATTTTATATTAGAATATTCACATTGGGATAGAAAGTAATATTGATACTTATTTAAAATAATATAAAGATATTACGAATAAAACCAGCATTTGTACGAAATCTCAAACATTTACTTTCGTATCTATAAGATCACCATGCAATCGATAAAGTTTTGTTATTAATCATAATCTAAACGCCATGAACATAAATAAATAATTGCATTGAGCTCTAAACAGCTATTCGATCAAAATCTAATCAAACCCAATGCTGTGTAATAAGAAATTGAGATTTAGAGACTTGAATTCGTATATGTTGTAATAAAAAGAAGACGACATTGCAGAAAGAATAGTAACATAATAAAATCTGATTGCAATGAAATATTTTACCGACGAATGATAAATCAATATGGTGTCTTGGTTTAATTAACGTTGGCGAATAAAATATAAACATATACCACAATGAAACAGAAACAAATGTGACAAGTTCAAATATAAAAGACGAACGTTGTGGAAAAAATGTTGTTTAACGATTAAAATGTGTGCTACTGTACATCATTGTTATCACAATTCAATTTCGAATTGGTGTTGTATTGCGTTTGCGCGTATCTGGGCGAAATATTTTTTTTTATAATGAAACCGCTCACCATTAATAACTGCGAAATTGGCCGTTTATCAAAATACAATTTACAATTGAATACGTGCTTCCCATGCAATACCAATCGCAAATCTCCACCGCACGCACTCCACAACACCATCCAAAGTTATATTTATTACGGTCGTTTTCAATGCAAGCATTTTTATTTTTAATTGGTAAATATGAGAGCGGTGCTTAGATAGTGAATTGACTTTTAACTGAACTAAATCAAAAGTAAAAATCATATCAGCCATATTTACAATAACATAGTGTTTACCGCTTTCTTTGAATATTTCAGTAATATGCATTTTACTTTCGTTAACCGTTGACTATTAGGGACAATTAGAAGATTATTGATTACTTCAAAGTGAAATATTAAACTATTTTGAGATAAAACTATTTTTCTTCTAGAAATATGGCGAATCATGTAAAAAAGTATCTAAATATATTGTAAACAAACATATTGTTTAAAAGATGCAATCACATAAATGAATGCGTGTTTCTAGATACTAACAAATTTAAGTTTTTATTTTTGAATTTTGACCATCTTTGAATCGAATCTGGCTATTTTTGAACTGACATCTCTTTCTCTCGCCCCCCTCTCTTTCTCTCTCTCTTCCTCTCTCTCTCTTTCTCTCTCTTTTCCTCTCACTCACTGTAGTGGTTTGGGAGGAGGAAGGTAAGCGCTCTAACTGTAGGAGGTTTAAATTGAAGGTAAAGTTATGAAACTTTAAACTTAAGATTTATAAAAGATTGGCAAGAAAACCTGTTAGTTTTGAAAAGAATATTCAAACCACAAGTACATGTTTACTCCAGTCAATTTTTGCAGTTTTTGCAATATCTCCGAAGCGGCAAGATACTGCAGATGTTTTATAATCTAAACAGTTTTAAGAAGAAAATAAGTTGTATAAAATGATTTACTCATTAGTTCTATTGCTAAAATTGTAATTTAAATTATTTATATGAAGTGTTTGACAAAGTATATAAACATGTACTACTAAATTCATGTTTACCTACATCTCATCGACAATCAACTATTCCTGTGTGTTGATTTCAATTTATATTCTATTATCAGATTTTATGTATTATTTCATTAGTGTTCCGTGTTTATGTTTGGCGTATTGTTTAAATTATTGTTGTGTGCACTTCACAATAATTTCCTATATTTTGCCAGAACTGTATAAACGCGTCTGTGTATGACATACACGATAATACATTTATGACGGTACAAGTATTGCCCTAAACCAAAATCATCTAAAGGGTACTCTTCTCCACTTAAACTCTTGTTTATACAAATTAGGTGGCGATATAATTAACCTTTGACCTGCTAGTCAATCATTACTTATATCGCTGTAACAAAGACTCGCAGCGTTGCTTTACCAAATGTCATTTAACACCCTGCTCTAGGCTTGTACGAAACCATACCGCAGTAAACCCTTATTACGCTACGTTCATGTTAGTAGTTCATTATAACATTTCATTAGCTGCGGATACTGTGTCCTGGTATAGTGAAACATATATTGCATATACAGAGAGACACGTAGAACCATGGTTAAAGGATTATATCTATACACAGTGTGGCCATGTTATATAATATACGTATGAGATGGTTGTGTGTACGTACAACACATAAAAGGAGGCACCAGATGCACACGAGCACACGTGTTTCCGAAGCAAGGGTCTCTGTGTACATCCACCTAGAGGCTATTCTACGAAACACTACAAAGGGCTAAAAACACAAAGTGTAATACAGCACAGATAATTTAAGTTTTCGTTACAAGGCTTTTAGGAGCGATAAAATTAATATAATGTCCAGTCACATCCAATATCAAAACCTGGACTGCCGCAGATATAACTATTACTGGAGATAGGTTCTGTGTTGTATGTTTTAGTTACAAACAACCACGATGGAGTACGAATGAAATGTTTGAGAATAATTTTTGGTATATCAAGCAGAATAGTTTTTAAGTAAGATAATTTATTATAAAGCGTTGCTGCAGGTGCGCTCTTGGATGGAAACATACTAATGTTACCAATATGTTTAGTAAATAACTGCTGTGGCTCGCACTAGACTTTCCTATTATTTATACAACTCATTTTGTTTATAACAATCGATGTCCAATGCCAAAATTCAAATTTTTTTTTGGTTTCGTCATGTTGAAAGAATGTCGAATGAAAGATTGACGTGGGTGACATGAATGGAATGAGAATGCGTGGTGGTCCTCGGATTAAGTGGATAAATATGATTGAGAATGAATTGCACGAAAGAAAAGTTGTGAGCAAGTGGAATAGAAGAGTATGTATGAAGAATTTAATGAATTTGAATGAAGCAAAAGAAGTTTGTAAGGATTTTGATCGGTGTAAGGATGTCAAGATGTGAATGGATGTAATGGGTTTTCTGCCACCCCATTTGATGGGAATAGGTATGAAATTATGTATGTATGTATGTACATTTAGGAAATTATAGCCAAGCAGGTAAATAATACATTGGCGACCTAAGGTCTTTGGTTTGAAAGTGCTACAAATTAATTACATTTATAAATGTAGATATCGTTAAGGGATTCTTAAAATCTATTAGCACCTAGGGTTCCAGAAATCAGTAATTCAGCTACTAAAATTATTCCTGATAGCGCTTACGTAATAAATTTTTAGTATGCTGAATGAAGCATTTAAGAAAATAAATAACACTTGCTATTATGGCGAAAGAAAGTTTGTTAAGGTACTCCAGTTACTACTTTTTTATAACTTGAAGAAACATGCACTTAAATGAAATGACTATGGTTGTAATTTGAAGAGTTCAAACCAAATGCTTAACTTAACTTAAATGTGTATGATTGTATTTTGAAGAGTTCAAACCAAGTGAATTCCGTTGCAAATGACCAAACCTTATCTATTTCCAATATTTGAGTCAATCATCTTTCGTGTGAGTCTCATTATTATTTCTATATTCGCGACACTACCAAACTCTTATGATTTCAAATGATATCGCTCTCTCCTTGCCTCGTACTGCAGATATTTGTTAGGTTTTGATCTTGCTTGTAGCCAACTGCGTTTGTAACACTCTGTGGAAATGGTTTCTAGATAAAATTTTATTTCTTGCAGTGTGACGACGTTTATGCTACAGCTAGGCTTGTTGTTATTTTATATGGGTATCTAAAGTGTGCACTTTGAGACACATATATGACAAAATGGTACCGCTGTGTAACATTTTTCGTATGATTCATGCACCCTTCAAGACAGCTGCCATCTATCTATACTGAAATACATAACTGAGACTGACGTCACTCAGAGTATACTTGTTCATACGCGTATGTACTATATTTTTGAAATTGTATTCATAGAATTTTAAATCAAACCGCTTTAATTTCCATAGAAATTATTTATTTATCTTAATAACAAATGATCACCTACAAATACTTCCATGAATATGGATTTAACTGAATTCTATATTTCGATGGTGTAGTGAAACTAGTCACTAACTAAAAATAAAGACAGTAAAATCAAAGGAAGTATTTTTTTTTCAATTTCCTGATATTAATACGGAGTTTTATAAAGTAAAAGCCATTAAAATTCAAGTTTTGAATAATATGCATATAACTTCGTCTTGAAGCGGATATAAACTTACTCTTTATTAAATATGATACAATCTGCATTGCAAACGAATGAATTTATAAACAGTCGAAATATAGTCATTATTTCAGTTCATAAGCACCGCGGGTTGCATATAGCTAGACGTTATATTACGAGTAAACAACGTAAACGTAAAACTAAATTATAATTGAGCAAACCACAATCTGTTAAGTGCATATTCCCAAAACTTACATAATTAACGAATTGTTGTTGTGACTTCGTCTTTGTTTAACAAAATTATAACAAAGAACACAGATTATAATCGTTGTAAACTTGATATAGTCATATAATAAAATAACACAAAAAAGTTTATAATTTAGACTGTATTTAACAGAGTATTGAAATTTCCTTTGCAAATTAGTTTAATAATTAACGAAACATGAATAAAGTTTCGGCAAACTCATTAAATATATCCACAGCATTTAATTTACATATTATTTACATACATTCTGAAATTAAACAATGGCGACAAGCTAAATTAATACAACATACTTTTGAGCTCATACACATTTTTCAAAAACATCTTCATACTACAAACAACCATTACTTTCCATGGAAACAATACCCCAATCAATATATGTTTATTTGAAGTCAAATATATGTGTATTGTTTAAAAGTTATTTTAACTAAAGCCACTTTTAAATTTTTCTCATAAATACGCTAACAAATTTTGACATTTCAAACCGATAAATTAATTTGCCAAGCTTACTTACCAATAAATATCAAATAAAGCACAAATATACAGGC
The DNA here is from genome assembly GCA_018344505.1 of Nebria ingens riversi. Classification (NCBI taxonomy): domain Eukaryota; kingdom Metazoa; phylum Arthropoda; class Insecta; order Coleoptera; family Carabidae; genus Nebria; species Nebria ingens. The sequence continues at coordinate 24,863 of JADQWA010000148.1, read as the reverse complement.
TTTTTAAGCTTATAAATGAATTGTACGTATTCTAATAAGATCACGCATATAATCTCTTTAAAGTATTGTTTATTAACTAGAGTTGCAATTCAAATTTCGTAATTTCCAAATAAATGAAAATGTGTTGTTAAGAAAGTTACTGATGAACGCGACCAAAAAGCGTATTGTCTATTTATTAATAATATATTTTGTTTTCAGTATGTAATCGTACCTATTACGGGGATCTGGGTAAAACGTACGAGTTGAACTTGAGCAGACCAATTGACGGGAGGCTACCATTTCTGTGCCATCTTACATTCACTGCCAATGGACACAGTCACGGCGATATCGTTCAGGTTAGTTAATATTATTTAACTTTTAAATAATATAACAAATTTAATTTGTCTGAGACTTGACGAAGGTTTTGAGAAAGGATGTGCGTGTGTTGGTAATTGTAATTACGGATTTATACGTAGAATGCTCATATATCACGCACTCTATTATATATGCCATAAAGCTACGTTTGCTCAAGTATCACAAAGGGATTCCGCAGGTTGCGGTGTATTCCTCTCTGACGTAAATGGCCATGTTGGCTGACTGACCTAGTACATGTCATCCGAAATGGTCGAGGTAAATTAGTAATATCTTCATGGATTACAAGGAGACCAATCAATTACAGCGCCCTAAATTCGCAGCCAATTTTGTTATTCAAAAGCTAACTAACACAACAATGACGTCTTATATTACATTAATATATATATATATATATATATATATATATATATATATATATATATATATTTATATATATTTATATATATTTTATATATATACATATATACGAGGGTGGTCTGAAAAGTTTCCGACCTCAACATGAAGATAGCAGCACTCGTAAATAAAAGCTAGGGAATTTCGTTGTTCATCTGTTGACAGTTACTCACCACAGTTTCAGCCATTTTGAACGCGCAGTTGTTATGTAACAGTCGTTTGAGTGAGTTGATGTGAGTGTTTTTATGAAAATGGACAAAATCGAGTATCAAGCTGTCATCAAATATTTGTTTTTGAAAGGCAATACGCCTACGCAAATCAAAGATGAGTTGGATTCTGTGTATGGGGACTTTGCACCATAATTTACCACAGTGAAATTTTGGGCAGCTGAATTTAAACGTGGCCGTAAGAGCTTGGGAGACGATGAACGTTCGGGACGTCCAAAAACTGCAACTAGCGACGAAAACATCGCCAAAGTTCACGAAGTGGTGCTAGACGACCGCCGAATTAAAATGAGACAGATAGCAGAGATTATGAACATGTATATACATATATTTATATATATATATATATATATATATATATATATATATATATATATATATGTATATATATATATATATATAAAATAATAAAGCACGAATGCGTAGCGAATTTGAAAGAATTGTAAATATTCTGCGTTGCGAACGCATACACTGCGTTTCGAACACTTTCATAGAAGAAGAGTAAGAAATTTAACGAGCGACTAATATTTAAAACAAATACATATGGGTCATATTTATTTTCTTAATCAGGTAAATGTGAAACGAATTTCTATTAAAGAAAAAAGATTGAGATTGTTTTACAATCATGCGAGCGATCCTTTAAGCTCGTAGTACTTTAAGTTTAAAATATAGTTACCACAGTTGCGAATAGAACTAACAAATGTCAGAGCGGGTGCTAGTGACTTCATACTGTATTTCTGTAACGAACTCGCCGTTAATTACGAACCACCTGAGTAATTATAAGCGAACGTTCGATCGCGTACCTTGTTTGCTCCATGCACGACTTGTTCACTCTTGTATACTGACTGACTCACTCACTCATCCTCTATCTTGTTATTAATTCTCGTCTTCGACACACCGGAACGAACGTCTCTCGTGTGGTGCTTTCGGTGTATTAAAGACGCCCCAGGCATACAATATGTGCGGACGTGTTTGCTCCAGTCAGTATACACGGCAGTATATAGTTTTCCAAGTCAAGCATCTCGTCGTGCAATTTAACCTTTCAGCCTATATGTATGTAAATGTTACTGGGAATATGGTAAATCTGTGTTGTGGGACTAAGAAATAGATGTTAAGATTATACGGATCTTAAATTAGGGAAAACGACAAATTGATAGATACGACAAATACAAAAGAGATACACACTATTTTTAAAAAAACGTTATACATTTTTGAACACAATTTAAAAAAAAACACATCTATAGTGTCTTGCACTGGGCTTCCTTTTTTCAACGATTCAAAAATTATTATTCTTCATATTAATTAAAATAGTAAAAAGATATATTATAGTATGCACATACGTATGTATGTATTTAGGAAATATATGTAATCAGTATGCACAGTGCACATTCATCTCGCGTTTAACATTCAATATGTGAAAATGAATTAGTCAGTTACAAGCGCTAAACACTCCTATGAATTTCATGTGAAAACATTCACATGGGGCGTGCATCACTTCATTTACATGTAAATAATCAGGGCTTTACAGAACACAATCATTATTAAGAATACTTTTTCAATTTTGCTAATTTTATTCATACGTTTATAATACCAGACTAAACTGTGGTTTTAACATTGAAATACAAAGTTACAATATACATTTATTATGCTAATATCCTCAGAGAAAAGATTATGGCTTCTGTTAAGTAATAAAGCCATAAACTAAAATATATTTTTTATTCTCAATATTGAAAATGTGATCATCTCTTCCTGCGCTTATATTGATCTACACTACTATTTAATTCTTAACTTAAACATAATTATTAAGTTATAACGGTAACTTTTTAAAACAAACACCTTAATATACATAAAAATCTTGAAATGATGCTTAAGCAAATACAGTAGTGTACTTACATTACTTAATTTAATTGTACGTACCTATACGTAGAACGTAAAATTCACTTCAAGTTTAAACTGGTTCGCCAGACTTTTCGTCTTACACAACCCAACATAACCTAGAGCATCAAGTAGTTAACGTTCATACAACTGCATTATAAAAGTTTTAATATATCTGTAAAGAATTTAATGCGCATCTCAGTTTGTGTTGGTACGTACTACGTAGTCGTACAATTACGTGGTGCTAGCATTGGGAATAAATGATAATAGGAGCAAACTTATTTCGTAACACTAAAGATATTTTAAATTATATCTTCTTTGTCTCTATGTCTTTTTATACATATTCGTACACTAAACCCTAAACTATAATAGTGGTAACCCAAATAATATATATATAAATATATATATATATATATAATATATATATATATATATATATATATATATATATATATATATATATATATATACGAGGGTGGTCTGAAAAGTTTCCGACCTAACAAAGATACAAGACATTTTTTCAGAATTTTATTTTGTATTTTTCAACATAGTCTCCTTGTAACTCTACGATGCTCCCATGTCTGTAACCCGTCCAAATAGTACTCGGCGTTTTTCTCTGCAAAATAATTGTTCACGAAGGTGATTGCCTCTTCATTTGACGAAAATCTCTGTCTTCCGAGCGCAATTTTTAGATGAAGGAACAAAAAGAAGTCGCTTGGGGCTAGATCTGGTGAGTAAGGCGAATGGTAAAGCAGTTCAAACCGTAATTCGTGGATTTTCGCCATGGCAACCGCTGAGGTGTGAGACACGTTTTTGGTCTAACGTGAGCAAACGCGGCACCCAACGCGCGGACAGCTTTCTCATGTCTAAATGTTGATTTAATATGTGACAAACACGTTCTTTTGACATGTTCATAACCTGTGCTATCTCTCTCACTTTAATTCGGCGGTCGTCTAGCACCATTTCGTGAAGTAGTTGCAGTTTTTGGACGTCCCGAACGTTCATCGTCTCCCAAGCTCTTACGGCCACGTTTAAATTCAGCTGCCCAAAATTTCACTGTGGTAAATGATGGTGCAGAGTCCCCATACACAGAATCCAACTCATCTTTGATTTGCGTAGGCGTATTGCCTTTCAAAAACAAATATTTGATGACAGCTCGATACTCGATTTTGTCCATTTTCATAAAAACACTCACATCAACTCACTCAAACGACTGTTACATAACAACTGCGCGTCCAAAATGGCTGAAACTTTGGTGAGTAACTGTCAACAGATGAACAACGAAATTTCCTAGCTTTTATTTACGAGTGCTGCTATCTTCATGTTGAGGTCGGAAACTTTTCAGGCCACCCTCGTTTATATATATACATATATATATATATATATATATATATATATATATATATATATATATATATATATATGTATATATATATATATATATATATATATATATATATATATATATATATATATATATATATATATATACACACACACACACACACACACATATATATATATATATATATATATATATATATATATATAAAATATAATATATTTTCTGAATTAATTTTTCATATTTGTTGATATAGCTTTTGATTGTTCATAAATTAATTTATGCATTGACCAATGCTACTACAATCAATATAATTTTACAAGCCTATAACGTAACATATATATATATATATATATATATAGTTCAGATACGCAGGCAACAGCCTTACGTCAGTTTGCAACTAACACCTGCTAAAAACTTATCAACATGAAATCTCCTGCTGACTTAAAAAACTATTGAAAATAAAATGTAAAGTACTTATCTAACATTATTTAAAATTAAATAAACTGTCGTAGAATACAAATTTAATTTCAAAAACTATTATTTAGTCCAGTTTCACGACCTAATATAGAAGATTAATATTTTTTTCAACTTATAAGTTGGTAATTTGTACACATTTGCTACGTTTGCATTTACTTTTGTATTGTTGCTTATTTCGTTTGACATTTATTATTTTGTTGCAGTTAACTTATTTTGGCTATTCAAAAACAAACCTACAAATGAATTGCAAACTTAGTTTATTGTCAAGTTTCTAAAATATCTATTTTAGATTTAAAATGTTCGATTTTTAGTAGTGTAAACGTACAGTTTCAATCTAGTAACTTTTGACTGTGACGTAAGGTAGTACATATTTAACGCAATTTAGTTTAATTTTTGATTTCTGTGATATTGATTTCTCTAACTACAAATACCTAGTTAAGAGAATAAAACAACGTCTCATTATTATTATTATTCTCTGTTAAAGCCGGCACTGTTAAAATTGTGTTTGTGAAACCGAATTTTCGTTAGTCATTAAAAGTTTTGCCAGTAACGAAAGCGAATTAAAATACTGTGTGCAGTTATGAACATCAAACGGTAACGGTAGACGGAAACTCGTTAGCGAAACGAAACGCGTATCGTATAGGATAGGTACACGCTATAGTTAGACATTTTTTCTTTGTCTCCTGTATCTACCTCTTATACACATCATCTGTAAAAGATCGTACATGTTTTGTATGCGATATATAGCATTAGTTTAAGTTGCATGCCTCTTTTACTTTTTCTATACGAAATATTGAAATGACGAAAAATGTCAGTATAAGGCGTCTGTATTTATGCAAAATGGATACGACGAAAGTGATACTTTATTTCAATAAATTATTATATATTCCTATTTTAAGTAAAAGGTGTATTTTTTTGAAAATGTACTAATTTAATAAATGAAAGGAAATATCATTAGGTATTTAATAAGTTACTTAATTTTATCAAAATTGGTTTGTTATAAATTGGAATATAAAATATATGATTGACAAATATAAAACATCGGCCATGTGTTGGCACTAAACATTCTTTTACGTAGTCAGTATATTTAGATTTGATAGTATATAAATAAAAAAATAATATGTTTAAATTTCAAGAAAATATTTTCATTCATGTCCAATAAAATTGTTAAGTTAGTTTATTGTCAGATTTCCAAAGAAAACATATGTATTTTAGATTTTAAATGTTGGATTTTATAATAGTATAAAGAAAATATCATTATTCATTACATATTATTAAAAATTATTATGGCCGGGCATTTTTTAGTTTTCAAATTAACTTTAAACCAGAGAAAATATTTATATATCATATTTTAACTTATTTACTAACCTTTGTAACGCTTTTTCACTAAACTTATTTGTGACACTGACAATAAATGTTAAATGTCAAAATATTTGAATATTTAAAGCAGTTGACATGCATAGTAGATACGATTTATTATATATAATTTTCCATACCTATGTAACTATGGCTATATAAATAGGATAATAGCAATTTTCTCGTAACTGGTACACTTTTTGAAGAAATGTTTCAAACAAAAGTTGTTCAAATCATTAATATCTTTCAATTTTATTCTAACTATTTTTACTGTAAGTGCAGCCGTTTCGGAGATATGCAAAAAGTGACTCAAGTAAACATGCACTTCCGGTTTGAATATGCTTTTCAAAAATAGGTGGTTTTTCTCCCAGGCATATACAAATCTTAAGTTAAAGTTTCCTAATTTTATCTTCAACGGTGTAGGCGGTAGAGCGCATACAGACACACACACACACACACATTCCAAAAATAGTCAGACTCGATTCAGGGAAGGTCAAAAGATGTATTTCCGTTAAAATTTCGAGTTTTTTTTTTCGTGATTACAATACTTATTACTTCGTAAAAGAAAGTAAAAATATTTGAAGTCATTTGCTAGCCTACTAGATATTTATAAAGGTATTTGTTGTTTTGCCAAAACAAAATTTGCGAGCGACACATATGTATGCATCTAAGCATACGAATTATATTCATTTTCGTAATGGAGAAGGTAAAGAACGAATTTCTATTAAATTTAAATTCTGAGAAACTAACAGGTCCATAAGAGAATATTAAAAATATTTTCTATTATGCACAACAATCAGAAAACGACAATTTTTTAAATTTAACTTGAAAATTATTTAGTCCTTATAATTATAATCTCTATTCAATGTCTAAACGTACTGAACCAATCTCGGTTTATTTTATACCCTCAAGGAAATAACGAGTCTATAATGCACAAGATTGCAAATCGTTTCCATAGATGGTAGTTGTGTGTGGAAGGTAATATCACAGAGTATGTATTTGCTTGTCAGATGAACTGCCGTTGTTTTGTAAACGTTTCTGTTGTCACAACAAGCATGTTTATGCATGTGAATATATTTGCATAGTGTCGTTGTGTATACGGTTGACAATTCATCTCCTTTTACGCTAGTGTATGTGTGAGTGTATTATATGTGAACAGTGGCGTATCTAAAAGGAGAATTTGCAGTTTAAATCCCGTTTGATTGACAGACTAAAGTATTTGCTTAACTATATTTTTCTCCACAATAAATCAACAATCTAACACCAGCTGTCGTTTTATTATATGCTGATGCTTGCTAAAAAAAAACTGTTTTGAGATATTTCTATTCGTTTTCAATATGATTACGATTCAAAATACTATAAAACGATCAAAAAATGGTTCTTCTTATTAGTTTTGTTTCTGCTGCATTGTAAATGTATCCATTTATTTTTAAAATATCCTATAATTATATTTGTAAGTCTTCTGGTTTTGGAACAGTGAAAAAGAGACAGATATAGGGTGGGTCATCTGTTGGTTTCTCCTTGAAATTGATATTAAAACTACACCGTTCAGTATCTTTCAATGATTGTTACTTTATTGAAGAGAGTACACCGGAGTACAGCAGAGATTCGACACTACATATCTATCAATGTCAAGCGCGTCAATGTTGCAAACTATCGAAATAACACGCACTTCAAACAGAAACCAACAGATGGTCCATTCTATATATATCAAAATTGCAATATTTTACTTAACCAAAACTACAGAAGTAAATTAAAGGTAATACAAATGAAAGATCAGATAAAATGGTGATAAGTATAATATTTTAAAATTTCTAACAAGTTTCTGATAGAAGTGTCAGAAAGCTTCGCGGAAAGTTTTCACTATGACAACATTTTTCAGATCCATCACAACTAATAACTTAGTTTATTTAATAGATAATAATTTTTAAAAAACATTATTGATTTTATTTACGGTATCAAACTTACATTAAAATTCAACATGTTTCCAATTTTTCAACTGTCGTCAAATCGGCACACCTTAAGGCGAAATGGAGTAAATTCTCGTGCGATATAAGAAGATAAAAAACTGATAAAATTGTAAATTTGAATAATTTAGAAAATAAAAATTCTTGAGTAAATCTAATACTCAATTTAGGGATGTTACTATTTTATTGTAAACCGCCGTACGTATAACTGAATATTGAGTATGTGTAAAATTATTTCTGGTCAGAATATTTTTGTAAATGCTTTCATCGTGTTTAAAACGATGAAATTTATCATTAAAATGCAAAAGTTCACAGTACTCTATTTACATATATGTTTTACAAATATTCCAAGCATCTGGATGCTGTCATTTAAAGAGGGTTTCATATGAATATATCGTTAAAAAATATATTTTAAAAAGTACCTAGACTTAAAAAAATAGTCCTCTCACATATTTATGCATTTTTCTCTGATACTTCACACATTTGTAACACTTGATAGTACTTTGCAATGTTCAAGAACTTAATTTCCCGTTCTTCCTTTACACGTTTCTAGTAACACCACTGCATTAGCGTATATATGTATGTATGAATGTATGCATGTATGTATGTAAAGTACAAAATACTGCATCACTCTACTCGTGTATGCACAGTTCTCGTTTGTGTCTCCTAAATACATTAAATCACAAATCATGTTTTTGCAAACACTGAACAGTTGTACAGCGTCTGTTGTGGCCATCTTGATAAATGGTGTCTAGTATTCACGGATTAACGTATGAATACATACCGAGCGAAAAACTGGCTTTGATGAGTTGTGTATATGCACAGATATTTATGAAGTCAATTATGTTATGTAGATCGCACGCTCGTTTATGAGAGAAATTATGGATTTTTTTAAATGACTGTCATTTAATTTTATCATATGGGAGCATTAGAGTATAAAAAAATAGAGATTTTACATTTTGTATGAATTACTAATTTATTTTTATCTTGTTTCTGGTTATATTAGTTTGAATTATTTATGATTTTAGTAGCTATTTTTATGACTCACAACAGAGGGGTAGTTTTTGTTGCTTACTATCATTATAATATTACTGCAACACCGTGCAAGTTAATTAGAATATGCATACATCATGTGGTTATAAATACTAGAGGTTCAAAACGTTTCAGAACAAGGTATTCTAAAGTTTTAGTAGGTTCTAGAGTATTTACCTGGTAATTATGAAAATATACAAGATGCTCAATCTTACAAATTTATTGCAATAAAAAGACAGCTCTTAATATAACTTGGTTATTTGTTTATAAATACGCTTATTAATACAGTAGTGTTCATTTATAACGAACCCGTTTATAGCGAACTCTCGGCTGTAACGAACCCTTCAGGAAAACACAAATATTTATAATAATAATTTTTGCCCTTTATAACGGACCTGGTTTTAACGAACATCCGCCTAAAACGAACCGTTTTTTGTCCCTGACATTCAAAAATTCCGCCTATAACGAACTCTCAGATATAAAATTCGGGGAATCCCCGATAATAAAATCCTGCGCGTAAACGAAGTCATTACCAATCTCGCTGCCAGTGGTAGATATTTCACCTAGTCGATCTGTACAACCTAAAGTTATAGATTTTTTCAAAGAACAAATTTAATGTATGTATATTTTATCAACATAATATGTATGATCAATGTGTCGTATTTTTTCTCCTGATGCCTGTCTTAATAAAAAAATAAATAAATAGAACTCGCGCCTTGTCTATTATTGCAAACATCGGATATAGAAAACTATGTTGAATGCAAAATAGGCGTTCGTTATATCCGGACTTCACTGTAAATAGATCTAAAAATAACTATTAATATATTAATTTCAATGGGAATGAGAAGAATATCGGGATAATTTTTTCATATATCATATTGACGCTGAAGTTCTAGAAACGTTGTAGTTCTACTAATATTTGTTGATTACGTATAAGATATCAACACCTACCAAAGAGTTAGCAATTAAATCTTTATTAAGTATTTTATACAATAATTTCAATTTGCTTCTTTAAGCTTCAACCTAAAGTGATAAATTCAATGTAACTTGAATAGTTATACGATTAGATTTTCTACAAAGTTGAATAGAGACGCAATTGTATTTCCCCTAAGTTAAAACGCCTTCGAGAGAACTATATAGAGATTTATGCTGAGCTGGGCTGGGTGGTATTTTGAACGAAGTTTGGAAGCGTTTCAATGTCGTCGTTGTCGAGGCCTAGTTTTGTATAAATGTATATGTTTGTGTTTATCCGAAGTGAAAGAGAAGGGGAGTTTCGGAATCCTGTCAGTCCAAAACATCGTTTCACTTAACGAGCCAATCCGACAAAGAGATTTCCTCAACTTTCCCGGAGAGGAAGCATATTCTCTTCAGCTTTCATTCTTCGTTCGTTTTTTTTCTGCGCAACCTACTTAAAATGCGATTTTGATAAATCTTACGACGGCTACAAACATAAGTCATTAATCAAATCTGGCGGTTGGTAGTTCCTACCATAAGTTAGTTGGCTCCCTTACACAAGCCATGCTTCAGCACGAATGAATATCGATGATTGTGTTTATTAAATTTATGGTTTGCAAAATGTTTTTTAAAGAAAATCATAACAGAATACGAATATTCATTTTCGAATTTTATAAAACGGAATTTATACAGATGTAACGCGCATTCTACATATTTTAATATCATTAATTTTGTTTCCCTGTTTACGTATTACAATCTTTCTCTATTCATATCTATTTTATTTGTTACAATATACATAGTATTTGTATTATGATTCACAGAATCAATTTTCTAGCATATTCTGAAGAATATCTCATAAACTGTGTTTTGCATTACATAGTTAAACACATTTATAGTACCACGCTATTTCTCATAAAGAGATAAGAAGAAGTTTGTCCATATAAAACCTTACTAGAAATCTTATTATTACTATCAAAATGTTAAGAATCCTTATTGTTAAAGTTGCATTAAAAAAACAATGGTATATAGATGAACTCACTTTATTTGATATTAAATAAATAAAGATAACGAAAGATAATTGAAAGATAACTTTAGTTATTACTTTAAAATAATAATGATAAAGATGAACTTTCTAATTTGACATTAGATAAATAGAGATCTCCAATTGTTTCTGTAGTAAGTAAATTTGGTTTGGTTGAAATTCTATGAATAATGGTGTTTTCAATTCGAGAATATCATGACAGGATTCTCTGCCATGTAAAAAACTAACTAATGGCGCATGTAGTTCCATCATTGTTTAGATACCAACTGCTTTCTATTTACTTGTGTGGACAACATTTTTTTGTGGTCCTTCGAGTTTAATATAATGTTTGTTGCGGAACTATGAAATATTTCATAGATGGGTCTAAACATTAGTGTACATTTGTCTCATTGTTATATTTCTTTTGCGTTCTTTCCTGACAATTCCACAAATAACTTCTAAAAACTTTTCAACAGCAATCACTATTCACTAATATTTGACATAAAAGAATACTGTATACATCCCTTGAGAATAACGCGATTAATTGCTCGTAAAGTCCTCGAATCATACGAGAGACACAATAAACAAACGTTCCAAGTTCTTTGTTTATCAACCGCAATTAAAACAGTGATCAAAACCTCAGTGAAACACAATGTGCTAGTATTCTCATAGGACAACTTGGATTCGGTGTTGTTGAGTAACGACTGTGGAACAGTGTGACCGACGTGCAGACGATGCAATCTAGAATGAAACTTGTACCTAGTGCCCGACCAAACTAGCAGTAGCAATTGTGTGAACCGTACAGAGCACATAGACAAAAGGAGGATGCGATTCTCGACTGCAGCTGCACTAGTGTCGATGATCTTACATCACGAGTGGCGATCCGTGGTAACGTTCAGTGGTGAGATTACCTTACCAGTCAGTGCAGTCGCATTGCGGTGAAATCGTTGGCTTTTGAACATTTGTTTTATTATTATTGTTTTTGCTACGTCTGCAGGTGAGACTCTAGGAATTTGTCAGCAATTTTATTGTATTTCAATGGATATGATATTGAGTTGGTTTTGAAACTGATGTTTATCATTTAAAAACCATAGAAATAAGTTCGTAAAATGGAATCAAAATTCTATTTTGACAATAATAATAATAATAAAGAAATATAACTATATTGAAAAACAGCGGCCATGTGTAATATTATGACTGGGCATTTTTTAGTTTTCAAATTAACTTAAACCAGAGAAAATATTTATATATAATATTTTAAATTATTTACTAACCTTTGTAACGGGTTTTCACTTAACTTATTTGTGACACTGACAATAAATGTTAAATGTCAAAATATTTGAATATTTAAAACAGTGACATGCAAAGTAGATACGATTTATTATGTATATTTTTCCGTACCTATGTAACTATGACAATATAAATAAGATAATAGCAATTTTCTCGTAACTGGTACACTTTTTGAAGAAATGTTTCAAACAAAAGTTGTTCAAATCATTATATCTTTAACTTTAATTATAACTATTTTACTGTAAGTGGAGCCGTTTCGAAGATATGCAAAAAGTGTCTCATGTAAACATGCACTTCACGTTTGAATATGCTTTTCAAGAATAGGAGGTTTTCTTGCCAGGCACATACAAATCTTAAGTTTAAAGTTTCATAATTTTATCTTCAACGGTGTAGGCTGTAGAGCGCGCATACACACACACACACAGACGTCATTCCAAAAATAGTCAGACTCGATTCAGGAAGGTCAAAAGGTGTATTTCCGTTAAAATTTCGAGTTTTTTATTTTTTCTTGATTACAATACTTACGTATTACTTCGTAAAAGAAAGTAAAAAGCTCTTTATTTAAAACGAATTTTTTTTTTCTGACCTAAACATCAGTTAAGGAGTTAAGTATTAAAATATTATACGAAATTCATTATAATCTACAGTTAATTGTTTCTAACATAAATTGAATTTAAATCAGTTAAGGAGTTAAGTATTAAAATATACGAAATTCATTATAATCTACAGTTAATTGATTCTAACATAAATTGAATTTAAATAGAAGATAATTTTACTAAGCTAATATTTCTCTTTCTATCCCCCCTAAGTGCATAACTGGTGCAGCTCCGATTTAATTTTAGAATTAATTTGCAACCAAAATTCAAACTATCAAACAAACATGCTAATGCACTGCTCACATTCAACTCGCTTTTGATTTGTTGATGCAAATTATTAATGTAAGCAAATATGAAACAAAAATCATTTTTATAGAAAACAACTTCGTTTATTTGTGTATAAAATTCAATTTAAGTAAAACTTTGACTGAATTCTAAATTCTAAAGATTAAACATATTCAGATTCGTAATGGAACAAAATACAGGTATATGATTATGTTTTCTTCTTTTATGATTTCCTAACTATTACTCCGAGTTTCTTTTATTGACTGGAAATAATATTTCATGTAATCTTTCAATTATAAATTACTCTCATTTCACTATATAAATTCTCAATTCCTTTCAAAATATACCATAAAAGCATATGCACTTCAATAAACTGATTATCTGCCTTGAATGAAATATGCATAACTATTCAGTTTGTCTGTGCTATGAATCTGCATCATGTCACAAGAAAATCAATTTGTTAAAAATAATAGTTACTGATTGTTACTGCATCGTGTAGTTTGTTCAGATGCATTTGTATTCGCAGTAGTTCTCGTGTGTAAATCAAAGGGCTTTTCGATGTTAACGATGTTTGTGTGGTAGTTGAATGTTGGTTGCGAATTAACACAACATTTCACGGCTCGTTAAATATAGTTATATATGAGAATACATCTAACATGTAGTTCAAAACTATATACATATGTATATGTACAATATATATACCAATGTAGTATATGAACGATTTGTTCATTCAACCTAGTAAACGTGATGTAAACACATTTATGATTGATACATACAAAACAAGCAATCCCACATTTAAAATGAATCATGAATTAATGAAATACACCTGTTTGTGCGTTATTCAGTGATAATTCAAAAGTCAGATCGATTAGGTTCTACAAAGGACCTGTGAATATTAATTATATAACAAGTTTATGTTGCAGTTGAGGTTTTTAAAGGTTTGAATTTAAAATATTAAATGCGTGTTAATTCAATTCGGATATTATGTGAATGGGTTGATTAAAAATACTAATATTTCTGTATTCAATCAAATCAAAAATAAAATAGCAAAAAATATTATCGATCGTAATATATCGCAATAGGAGAAGCTATTTCCACAAGAAGAAAAGTGCACATTCATCAATTAATACCTAATATAGAATATAATAGATGTTTGAGTGGATCACTTCAAAAATGTAATAAACTATATAAAATTCGAGATTCTTAGTAATTTAAACTATTTAGAAATGAAGAACAATTAAATATTAATTTTCTGCGTTTAATTAAATACTTTTCTTGCTTGTTTGGTAAAGAGCACAATTTTAATTCGTCGACATTTTTCTTTTTGAAGTGATGAATGGCTAATTCTGTAATGCTTCGACTCACGAGTATTAAGGGGAGCGTTTCTATGGTCTACGGAATAAGTTATTTGCAAAATATGTTAAGATTTTGATGTTAATGTGCATCGTAAAAGATTCAACTAACTGTAAAATAGTTACGAAAGCATTTAAGATGACTTGATGAGTAATTAAATCAAAGCGCATTTATATATCAAAATTAATATGCAGCATATCAAATTTTAAATAGGGTATTCATTACATTCATCCCTAATTAGATCATTTTAATATAACACAGATCATTATCACTTTGAAATATATACCTAGGAATTGAACATTTTTCTTTATATATATATTTATATATATATATATATATATATATATATATATATATATATATACATATATATATATATATATATATATATATATATATATATACATATATATATATATATATATATATATATATATAATTTTTTAAAATTTTTTTGCTAACAAAAATATTTTATGTGCAGCTTTTTTATAACATTAATTGAAGATTTGTTTTTATAATATTTATTCAACAATCTTTTTAATCTTATAATTCGATATTAACCGCATTTTTTTAAAACATTTTTAATATGATTTAGTATTACGAATAAAAGAACATAAACGGTAAATTTTGTGACATAAAAAGTGATAAATTATATTGAACTGAAATTAATTCGTAGTCAGCTGATGAGAAAATAATTAACCTTCCAAAAAGTGGTAATTGGTTCACTGTTTGCAACTGAATATTTTTTGTACTAAGAAGTATTTGTCGCAAATAAACTATTAATAAATTTGATCCTATAAAATCTTAAAATTTAAATTTGAATTTTGTGGTTTTTAATAACATAGTTTGTTATAATTTTGAATAATAAATTACTTAAATTATATTCCTATTGCACTCATATTTTTTTGTAATTTGAATCCTCATGCTACCACGCTGCTGTATTTTAAATATGTCAAATGCTTAACGGAAGTTATTTTAGTTTCTAATATAATATAGTTTCTATCTGTTGCATAGGTCACCAAAAGGGTATTTTAGGGACGCTGTTAGATTAATATTGAAGTTAGAGTTATATTTATGTTTGTGATATTTGATGCATTTCTATCTTAAAATATAATAGATTAGGATTCTTTATTATTCCAAAGTGTAATTTTCTAACGATATTATTTCGTCTGTTCCAGTTGATATTCGATGCATTCAAGGTGGGTCGTTATCAGTCGACAGAATTGGACGGTTGCCCAGACGGCTATATGCAGCTATCCGAACTGGGCCGACCATTTACCGGTGGCTCGTGGTGCGGCTCATCAACCGGCTACGCCGTATACTACAGCGAAACATCAACCATCACCGTCAGTGTAAAACTATTTCATTCTCAGCAATCCGTGCCGTTCGAATTCCATCTCCGGTACAAGTTCGTGTCGCAACTGGAGGCTGTAGTGCGGTTTGGCAGCCCAGCGGCGCCACTAGAACGGGGACAAGTGTCACCGGGCACTTATTGCACACGGCAATTCGACGAGTGTCGCTTCAAACCGTGTCGTTTACAAAGTCCTAACTACCCGGGTATGTATCCACGCAACGTCACCTGTTACTGGAGCCTGCATCAAAAGGACGTGCCTACATGCAAACATGCAATGATTGCTGTGCGGCAAGAGTCCGCACATAAAATGCAAATGAAGCGGTCGATTTCAATGGCAAGTTTGAATAAAACGAGCCCGAAAGCGTTACGCGCTTGGCGTGAGTGCACTGGCGAACGAGATCACTTAATTTTTTACGACGGCCCTTCCACAAACGACCCAGTGCTAGTCAAGTACTGCGGGGGTGATTGGTTACCACGAGTCGTTTCGCATGGACCCTGGATGCTCGTTGCGTTTCATTCGTCGCCGTTCAGTATACCATTGCATTCAGGGAACCAACACTCACCGTTACGCGGCTTTGAACTTGATGTGGATGTAATCTTTGCTGATTCTGATTCACTAGACTATAGTCGCGAGGCACGCCGTTGTGAGTTTGATGTCAATGCAACTAACGCAGATGATATATGGGACGAACGTGGTCGTCGAGGCCGATTATTGAGTCCACGACATACACTACCACCGAACACGACTTGCACGTATAGATTTCATGGTCAACCGGGTGATTTAATTTGGGTTTATTTTATTTCTTATGGTCACAGACCATTGCTAACACCGGTAGTAGCTACTGAAGGACCTGATGGTATGCCGATTAAAGCAAATATGTCAAATATTGGAGATGCATGTACTACTCGATTACGGATATGGGATGGGGGTGGTAGTCATGAAGCACGAATCATTGCTGATCATTGTGATGATGAACTACCGCGTTTATGCGATCATACTACTTTAAGCAACTTAACACGAAATACGCGACCATGTACAGCACATGAAAGCTACGTATCGAGCAGCAGTCGAATGTCAATTGAACATCATACGGAGGACGGAACAGCATTACATCCCGCCACGTTTAGATTGCGGTACGAGTTTGTTGATACGCGACTTGGAGGTGATGCTTGGGTAACTAAAAAAGTGATTCCTACAGAACCACAACACGTTATACCAACACAACCATACGCTTGTTCTAGAGTATTTAGGAAAATGCGTACAGGCGAAATTTCATCACCACGAAATGTATTTATGTATGGCAGAGGAGGAGCTCATAACTTATCTTGTGTATACCGTTTAGAAGCAGGGCCTGGTGAGAAAATCAGATTAATGTTGCACAATGTTTCATTTGGAGAGTCGCCTATGTGCGAAACAGAACCAGATCCGCATACAGCCCGTCCTAGATGTATCCCAATGGATGGAGGTCGACTTGCTGAGTTGCGCATTACAGAAGTTCCATGGCGTGATGTGCGTGTTCCACGTGCATGCATCTGTGACAACTTCACGTTATCCACCTCAAATCCGCGTCCACTCGTATTCATATCGTCATCGCGTTACATGGAAATACAATTTACACTAACGCGTATGAACATAAGTGAGGACTTCCGTGATTTGTATTTCTTTTCGACTTTTGAAATGATTCGAATGCCGGAATGTCCACGTAAACAGAGACTACGCGGTTCTGGTGGTGAAGTTGAATTTATAAATCCACCAGTGAGCCATGCGGATATGTACTGTGAAGGAATGCCGTGGTTGGTGGAAGCACACGAGAACCGAAGTTTGTTTCTGTTAACATGGGGCACGTTTATGCCACTTGAGCCCACTCAGGACGACCCTGCACGCTGTGGTAGTAAGAATCGTGTGCTTATATACTCCGGAAGACCTGCGCGGCTTATACGTGTTGTATGCCCAGCGGAACCAAACGCACGTCAATTTGCTGTACACGTGTTTTCCGAAGAATGGTTCGGAAGTGCTGGTGGTAGCGAACCTGAACCACAAACCACTATCACATACTTACAACCGCCCAAACCACCGAGTTTCCTTGTAGAATGTGTAAGTCGTGAGCCAGGTATAGCTGCGTTTAATTGGTTAGAAATATCAAGATCCCGTTCTGCTCTACTACAGCAATTGCAAATAGAGTATCCAGGTTATAACGGTAATGTAAGCGTAAACGACACATTTTTACCTCCAGATTGGGAATGTCCGTATAGATGTCCAGAATTGGACGCATGCATCAGTGCTAGTTTATGGTGTGATGGGCGGCCAAATTGTCCTTCAGGTTACGATGAAAATGAAGTACACTGTGGTGTGGGTCGCAGATTCTTTAAAATATTCCCTGGCGGTGTTTATACAGCATTGAGTTGTGCAGCGGCTATTATCGCTGCGTTATTGTTACTTGGTGCTTTTGGAGTTGCGCACCGTATCCGAACGAGAAGACGTCGAAGGCGACTGGGTAAAAAGAAACTGATTGCCGGCGAGATGGGCGTGGGCACCGGACCAAGACGTATTCCTACTGAAGAGATGTTACTCGATCCGGGATCGACAGTATCATCCTGACACAAGGGCCAGTCTGTGGAATATATTCATGTGGATCGGGAGACAACTGTATGAGGTAGCATTACGGACGACACGTTGGAACATGCTCGCGGCTTTTGCTCAATAAACCCGGACGTTAGTTCGTTAGTATGACCGCTCTCATTTGACCCATTTTATGCAGCCGTCCATTCCACACACACACACACACACACACACACACATACATACAGACGCACATAACAAACTCTTAACTGGTATAGTGGCATCGCAGCAGACTTCAAACATGTTCAATTGGGATTTGGAAAAATGCCAGTTATGGGATTTACATTTATACAACAACAAAAAACACATACACACTTCGATCTATCATCGTTTCGTCTCGTCTTACTCTCTGGCTTCGTTCGAAAATGTTGACAATATACATATATAAAGAGATTTTGTAATATGAACGCGTGTTTGTTCGTGTGTTACACAATAATACTGATGTGGCCTCGTGCTTATATTTGTGCATGTGCGACGATGTACAGAGAGAAAGCGCAACCATTCTTTAATCTTCCGGTGCCTTTGATAGCGAGCAAACAAAGCGTGTCGAGCCGATCTATCCGCGCCTCACACTAGCGGCAGCCCAAATTATTACTACTACAACAACAACTACTACTACTACTACTACTAAAAGCGCGTGATGAGATTGAGCTGCTGCTATTCCCATCACTACCACAGACCAGCCGTAAATCCGTGACGCCGTATGAGGTCACAAACAAGCTCCGGCACGTCGCACCACAGCTACCGCTGTCAACGAAGACGACAATCGATACGAACGTGCAGGTGCGCGTTAGTGACAACAGTACGTAGAAACAATACGCGCATTTTGGATATGAAACATTTTAGGAGATATATCTAAACGTGCTCTAACTCATTTTAAATTAGAATTAACAATTTTTTTGTGCCAATGACGTGTTCCCTTAGTGAGATAACAACGTGCACGATGGTGTCGTTGCGTATATGCGGACTGCACTGCCTACTTAGACAGAATGATGTAAACGAACCAACTCTTTTCATCCACTACAACTACAATCACACACTTTAATCCACATGTTCACCCTCCGAATCCCCCCCCCCCCCACCCTCCATCTGAAACTTTTGATGGTTTCACAATTCGATCATACAGACTTTTGATTAAAATTAGAACTTTTCCTTTGGTCGAATTTGTGAATGATGGCGTCAACTATTTTTGAGGATAACTTCAGACTGTTTAATATTGAAAAAAAGCAATATTATTCGAAATATCTGAGTGTCTTCTTTAAACCTATCATGAATTCTAAACAATCAAAAATTATTAAATTATTCAACTCTCGAATGAAAAGTTTTATGTTTGTAAATTAATAACGGTCTCGAGGCATTTTAAATACCAGTCTCTAATAGGAATTTTTAATAAAGAAACGAAAAAACACACACAATGCGAATTTAATGTTTAAATATTTGCGATGGACCGAAAAGAAAGTTTTGAACATTTTTGATTGTTTGGAACTATAGGCTTAGAGAATGTACCAAATTGTATATCGTTGGTGAAGATAACGATAACCTTCCTAACATATTAAATCATTTCATTTTTTGATCGTAAATGACAATGTATGCAAAACTCATAAAAAGCACTTATTTGTTAAGTTTTCATATGAGTAATTTTAAATTGTATATTATGGTTAAATAATTTGAGATTTACTACTAGAAATAGTTATGTATTGTTTAACCATAAATCTCGTTCATTTTAATGGTGGCATACCAACTAAAATTGTGTTCAAATCATGAGAGTTCAGTTTATGTTTAAATATCTTGATAAGTACCACTGAACTTCATTATTTATATAATTTCATAATATAGATAATATTGAAAAAGAGCTCGAATAATTTGTTCCTCAGTTGGATGCTCAAGAAATAGAACATCCGTTAAATAAATATTATGTATTGATAAAACTATCCAAAATCAATAAAACTCTTAAAAATATATACAAAGTTAAGCTTTCCAATCCTTTTTCTATATTTCCATGATTAATATCAATCTTTAAAACAATCAATCTTATTTTTATTTATATCAACAATGGGTAAACAATATTTTACAGGGGAAGACGTATAGTTAATCATGATGTAAATTTCGTTATTGATTTTCTAAAATTTATAATTTCATTTCAACTGCAACGAATAACAAAGGCACCAAATAATATTTTCTCTCTTTACTTTTCGTATTGACAAACATAGTGACCGAGTATGCAGATGTGATATTTTGATATTTTTTGAATTTATTAAAGTGATATTTGTTTGTTTCGTTTGGGAAATTTATCAGTGTTAAATTGAAATGTATTTCAGTGGTTATATTATTTACAAATACAAAATAGAATTGTGAAAAGTGGAAAACCTTAAAATTGAGAAAAAAAAATTGTCGTTGCTGCTTGAAACAATCTAGCTTCTTTAATGCGAATAGTATGTAGATATGCAAAGAAGGAAAATATATTTTTGTGTTTTCTAAAAATATATCTGGCGATACATTGTTTTGATTTTAAAAAAGACGACTAAACGTTGCTTTCAATCTGCTATCTTATAAATCAGAGTGTTCTTCTTACTAATACATATAGTGTAAGCAAGTCATTTAATTGTACTCTACCTATAAATGCTCTCCATTAGCGTCATGCATTAGAGACAGATAAATAGACACACATGAAACTCGAAACTACATATACTGTTAATTATACCTAATAATACAATGCCAAGCATATTCGCAAGCGCAAATTTGTGTTGGTGATTTTAATTAAAATAATTTTTAATATGTAGCATATAAAAACTTATGTATTTTATTGCAAAATAAAATACTAAATAAAGCAACGTTCTCATATAAATATTGGTGGAAATAAAATGGTTGCAATTGCCCTGATAACATTTTTCAATGATGGGAGTTTAGTTTTCATACCTTGTGGTTGCTAAAAAGTTGTGAAACGTGTTTAACCGTGTAGAATCAGTTAAATGTGATTCCCAGAAACACTTGGGTGCTCATTGGCTAACTTATAACACGCGTAAGGCCACTCGCAACTACTGAGTTGCTTAGTAATTCAACTTTGAATAACTATTACTTCCAATTGCTTGTGCTTTCTATTCGTCGTTTAGTTTAGTTGTAATAGGTATGTTTTCAATATGTGTTAGTTTAAAAAATGATTATTTTGCGAACCTTAGTAAAATTTTCATTTAAATTTTATTTTTGTGTAAAGATTTATCCAAGTATATAAAAAAAAAATTGTTACGTCCGTTTCTGTTGTGGAAGTATAATAAACCAAATAGAAATACGCGTAATATTGGAGATAAATTAATTGGACGCTAAATACTAAGTAGATTGATTGCTGGTTCATAAGAGCGCAATTAAATTAGTAACGCTTCAATCCATCAACCAAAATCACACGCGTAAAGTACCATTTGATCAACGAAATAAACATATTAATGTCGGTGTAAACGTGACCATGTATAAACACTAGCAACAAAATGATATAAACCAGGTAACTGGGTGACGAGTAGGTGATTAAATTATTATTGCAGCAACCAACATCTGTACAAATATAACTATTTAATGTTTGCATCAATTTGTACCATTTATACGTAAATACAAATATACTGGAATTAAAAACAGCACTTTCCCATAACATAAAAGAAAATTTCAAAACCCTTAGTATTCGTTAGCTTGAAAAAAGGAATTTCATGTTGATAAGTTTTTAGCAGATTTTTGTTTACAAAATGACTCCTGCGTTTCTGGACTATAAACAATATATATATATATATATATATATATATATATATATATATATATATATATCGTATATATAATATATATATATATATATATATATATATATATATATAGATATATATATTATATATGTGTGTGTGTGTGTGTGTGTGTGTGTATTTTATTATCCTTTCTATCTAAACAGTATCTTATATAAGAAAGTCCAAGATGGGAAATTACAAATATTTTATTTTAATAATTTTGTATGTTGTAATAAGTAATATATTTTTATAACATTTATAGTGTTTAAATTATGAATCTTTATATAAGCCACGACTGATTATTCAGCTTCAATAACATCAATATATTGTTATCTACCAAACCCAGTTTATTGCTCGTCGAGTATTGATTCATCCGTTCAACGTTAGTAGAATTAGTTGGTCCAAATCATAACTATAAGTAGGCTTTGTCGGATGAATAATCTAAGAGAACTAATTTCAGTAGTCTCCTAATTATCATTTAGTACGTGAATATATGTTCCTTTAAATTATCAGTCCTTAAATTCACATTTTCTAGTGATAATACAACTTTAATACTATATTGTAATAGTGCATCTAGCGTAAAATGGCGATACAAAATGTATGAATAATTTCTAAGAATTAACTCAAACTACATCATTTTAGGCCTATATCGTTCTTTAAGCTACAAAATAGCCACAAAAGCATGCACCACGAAATTGCGTTCGTTTATACTTGTACTCAAGAATTTCCATTTTGGAAATAACACTGGCATTTTTAATTATCCTCTACATATTTTTAAATATTTATTGCTACTCTAAAGCGAGTTGCAAGCTTTAGCACAGTAAATATTTGTTTTAAATAAATTTAATAGTTTGGAATACTTTTATAAATGTGAGATTACTCCAAAGAAAATTGAAAAAAATATATAAATGATTCTATCAAGTGGGATTTTAAATGATAAATTATATTGCCCTAATAAATCACTCTATTCGTCTTAATATATTGTTACACACAATTAATTTATCTGTAGAAAGTTTATGGGATCGTTCGTACACACTAGACTTCTCCAGTTACCATGATTCGTCCAATTTAAATTCGCAGTCTCTACTTCTTGAAGGTAGATCCAAATTTTACGCGGAAAATCTGTATGCGCCCGTCAAACATCCTATAGATACAGCCAAGTGCCTGTTTATGTATTTAGGAAGAGTGACTTGAAGATGAAATAAATACGCAGACGCGCATGACGCATTCGTTCCTAAAATGGACACCATTAATAACATTGCCTTACGGTCGACGTTTCTTATCTTGACTGGTGCGAATTAATAGACTGGGAGAAAAATGAGTGGCGCGTGAAAACTTCATCAATTAATACACACCCTAACACTTTTGGATTTAATTTCTACTGGTAATCAAAGGCAGCCGAGACTCATTCACTGTCTAATATTATCACACTCATTTCATCGCACGCCACGACGCGCTGCTCAGCGAGACTTTCTGCCTTCACAGAAACAATGTAATTTTCGTTTCTTAATTTTATCTGATAAATCGTGGCCGAACTGTTACGAATTTTTTAGATTATTCATCATTTTTTTATGCTCTCTTACTCTTTTATAATATTTTAATGTTTGTTTACGACTTCTTTTTGTTTATTCATTTCTGCTCATTAATCAAAATTTTCTACAACTTTAAGGTTTAATTGCAGTATAAAACAAATTATGTTTGATCTTTTGTAAGAAACCTTGTACAGTTTACACATAAAATATATACAACGAAAGCCAAGGTAGGGAACGCTCTCTGCTTTAACTCCTCATCCACTCACGTCAGCTGGCTGCGTAAGGCAAATAAGTCTCTTATATTAGAATAGATAAAGAAGAAAATCGAAAACAATAAACTACTACTTCATATAATAAATTATATAGAAATTTAACTAACTCTAGATTTTGACGTAAATTCAGCATAAATTGGCTATATGTTTCGGTACTAGATAAATCTCTTTTCACTGCATAATTCACTTTAAATAGCATTTAATAAAAAGGATTGTGAGTTTATGGATATTCGACGTAGCATCAATTAAAATTTCATACGTAACATAATTTGAGAATTATTAAAAATAAAGCTATTTCGCAGGTTAACTATAATAAATATAAATTAACCAGCAATAGCTAATTAAAATAAAACGTAATTAACAACTATAACGTATCAAACATTTAAAATAAATTGATTGGAATTATTTCTATATATCAAATTGCAAACAATTATACCATAAGCCAGTTTAATACTAAATATTTGATTAATTAATTGTATACACACAATACTCTTAAACGTCATTTCAAATTTGCAATGTGATATATTACTCTGTACATCATACCCTAAAAACAGTAGATGTATATTTACTACAGCTATAATCTTATATCGCTAAAGATGAATTCCCATAGCTCCTATAAAATTTAAATGTAGAGATATTATTTTACTACCAGAAACCCTACAATGGCGGTTTTTTATTATTTTCTTATCTTATGATAATCAAAACCAATAATAACACCATTCTGCGACATTTCCATTTGTGCAAAGCGAAAATCCATGTGTAATGACAATCTATAAATAACATCGGCCATGTGTTTGGCCCT